>OZ026527.1:52371518-52941518 GCA_964019695.1 Loripinus fragilis | reverse complement strand
CTACCACTACTACTACTACTACTACTACTACTACTATCACCACTACTACTACTACTACTACTACTACTACTGCTACTACTTCTACTACTACTTCTACTACTTCTACTGATAATAATAATAATAAGAAGAAGAAGAATAAAATAAAAATAATAATGCACGTTTACATCCGAACGGCTGCAGTTGGAACTTTAGTTGGTTGCCAAGTAAACAAAGTGAATAACCTTGCATGCCCCCTTTCAATTCTTCATTGCAGACAAAAATGATGTTAATATACTGCGCACCTAACTCTAATTAATAATTACGAAAAAGTAGGACCGCAAATAGAGCACAGCCAGTACTTATTTTCTAAAACAAATAATGTTGAGGCTACTGACAGATCTTGAACCCATCTTGTTAGATAGAGCTAGAGGAGGGAACCAGACAATCTACTAGAGTTACGGTGCTCTGACCCACCGTTCATCTCTAGTACAACTATAGTAGCGACTATCGATGTTCGAATCAAACTATAGTTACTATAGTAGGAACTATAGTACGATTCGAAGTGTACCTTAGACGTAGAAATAGAACATGTCCTATTTGACAGGTCTTAGACCTGGGAGTCATTAAACTAAAAAATAGCAGTGTTTATATGCATGTTTTGACATACAGGTCTAAATCATATATGTCAAACGGCCCTTAAGTATCTGCATTTATATAGGCCTCGTTTCCAGCAAACATATCGTTTGGGTTTTCGACCAGAAAAGCCTCAAATCAAACTGCTCAGCTACAGAGATAAGGCATAATATTTAAACTTTACATTTACATGGCGTGCACATTCGTTGTTTATATGAAACAAAGTCTTTGTTAGGCTCAATGTCCATATTATACTAGAAACCATGTGGAGGCCTTGGTGTGTGAAAACCTTGATTTTTGTATGCAAACAGCAAATTTTGAAAGCACATACGAGCCATCGCATCCACGCAGTCCACTCAGCGTCTTTATCACTCGCTTTCTGGAAAGTATATAGCTCCACTTACTATATAACAAAATTCAATATTCTAGCTAGTTTCTGTAGCTGAGCAGACTGGTTTGAGTCTTTCTTTGACGGAAACCCGTTGAAATGTTTCATAATAGATTTCATATTGTTATGAGCCATGCGCGGATCAAGAGGGGGGAAAGGGGGTCTTGACCCCCCCCCCTCCTGAAAAATCACGAAAATGAAGGATTTCTCAGCAATACTGGTCCAAATCCTCTAAAAAATCACCAAGCTATCAAACAAGCATACAGTGTTGGGCCATCATTGGCACGCCAGCCAAACGCCATTTAAAAGGCGTTTCGCCGGCAGGCTGATGATGGCCCGCTTATAGTGGTATTTGGATCCTCAAAAAAATGAGAACAAGTTTTCGAAGTTGAACCCCCTCTGACAAAACTTTCTGGATCCGCGCATGATGAATGGTACAAATGTATATTACCATAATCGTCACCGCCATCATCAGACCCCGTTGCTATAGCTCGTGTGTCGTTGGATCGTACAGTTGTAAAATCTGGATAACCTTTATTTGTAAAAAACAAAAACATTGTTATATGACTCCTATTAAAGACCTCCTCCGATTTGCTGAAACTAGCTTTCACTGGTTGTGACAGATCTTGATGTTTACCAGTCATGAGCTGAAAATAACCCAGGACAGGTAGACATCAGGATTTGTCAGTGTGACAGACAGCAAAAATAGATTGAGCTAAATTTAGCCCTGCACAGGTTAACATTAAGTTTTTTCACTGCTGCCTGTCAGCAAAATATATATAGGAAAAACTGACCCAAGAAATAGCATGATTTCTTATGTATATTTTATAGGTCAATGTTTTAAATTAAGAATTTGTTTATTTTATGAGAACAATCATTTAAAAAACAATTCCTTTTTACGTCTCATAAGAGTTTCAGAAACTGGAAAAGCATATCTTAAATAATCTTTTTAATTGCACTAGGAACATCTGGTTTGAGTAAATTTATAAATATGAAACGACTTGATATAAAAATTTAGGAAAAGAGAGCCAGTGACAAATAACAAAACAATTGATGCATTCTTTTTCGGATAACATCAGGATTAGTCAATCAATCAAAGTGATGTTCACCATTCTCAAGTTGAAACATCCTGATGTTAGCCTCAAATAATGTACCACTTACATAATGCCAAGAGTCTTGATCGAGGGTCGAGGTCTGGAAATATTTAATTATTTTACCATTTATACTTAAAATGCTTAATGATCCATATTAATGATTTGATTATTCTTTAAAATGTTGGCATTGTAAGAGTTAAAAATTGTGATTGTAAGTTATAAAACTATTCTTTTTAATTTTACTTCTCTTAAGTAAGTTTTCTTCTCGCTCATTACGCATGAGTCATTTGTATGCCCCACCCCTTTGCGGTCAGGGATACCCGGTACATAGCGAGGCTTAGGTACCAGGATATGACCTACGAGGTGTCCATGCAGTGCTGAGGATGTGCGGGGGTTTTAATTTCCCGCTCAAATAGACCACTACTGAAAGATTTTGTCTAACGGCGCATCTAAACATCTACCTATATATATATGCCAATATAAAAATCGAAAGGGGTGCAACTTGGAGGTTTTGGTTGGCAATCCATATGTTCCCTGGCATGGATGGATCCAGAAATCTCCTGCTCTTTGCCTCTCTATGGATTCATAATTCAGAAATCAAGAGAATCGGTAAAAATGATAGATGCTCCCCAAATATACGGTTGATCGATAAGTGCTGCAAGTTGATATCTCTAATAATTTTAATATTATGCTCTGGACAAAATTCAAGTATAACAAAGGGCAATAACTCCTAAATTATGCAAAAGAGAGATGTGGTTTTTGTACACTGTTTCTCTCCTCATCGAGATCTATCTACCATTGAAGTTTCAAGTTGATACCTTTTACAGTTTCTGTGTTTTGCTCAGGACAGACTATTCGTAAAATCTCTGAACTACTGAGCCAAATGTAAACCAAATATCATATATTGATTATTGTAAATACCCGGGGATGGGGGGCATTAAGCAGGGATTTTACCGCAAATTTGGCCCAACGGTGCATTGCTTTTACCAGGGCTTTGAAAATTGAAAAGTTAAAAGCCTCCATATTCTGCGGCCCAGAGAGGGTGGGGGATACAAATGACTGGTGCATTATTTGAAATGATTTTGAACTCGACACAATAGTCATAAAGCAGCCGATAGTACTGTGCCATTAAATGCTTCATTCGATCTGTATGATACCAAGATAGTTATATGTACTAGTGTGAGTTATCAGTCAGTGTCAGTTACCAGTCGCTGTGTGTCAGTTATCTGTCTGTGTCAGTTACCAGTCGGTGTGTGTCAGTTATCCATCAGTGTGAGTTACCAGTCGGTGTATGTCAGTTATCCGGCAGTGTCAGTTACCAGTCAGTGTGTGTCAGTTATCTACAGTGCCAGTTACCAGTCGGTGTGTGTCAGTTATCAGTCAGTGTCAGTAACTAGTCGATGTGTGTCATTTATCCGTCCGTGTCAGTGTGTGTCAGTGTGTGTCAGCTATCCGTCTGTGTCAGTTACCAGTCAGTGTGTGTCAGTTATCAGTCTGTGTCAGTAACCAGTCGGTGTGTGTCAGTTATCCATCTGTGTCAGTTACCATACAGTGTGTGTCAGTTATCAGTCAGTGTCAGTTACCAGTCGGTGTGTTTCAGTTATCTGTCAGTGTGGGCTACCAGTGGGTGTGTGTTAGTTATCAGTCAGTGTCAGTTACCAGTCGGTGTGTGTCAGTTATCTGTCTGTGTCAGTTACCAGTCGGTGTGTGTCAGTTATCCATCAGTGTGAGTTACCAGTCGGTGTATGTCAGTTATCCTGCAGTGTCAGTTACCAGTCAGTGTGTGTCAGTTATCTACAGTGCCAGCTACCAGTCGGTGTGTGTCAGTTATCAGTCAGTGTCAGTTACCAGTCGCTTTGTGTCATTTATCCATCCGTGTCAGTTACCAGTCGGTGTGTGTCAGTTATCCATCTGTGTCAGTTACCAGTCGGTGTGTGTCAGTTATCCATCTGTGTCAGTTACCAGTCGGTGTGTGTCATTTATCCATCCGTGTCAGTTACCAGTCGGTGTGTGTCAGTTATCCGTCAGTGTGGGTTACCAGTCGGTGTGTGTCAGTTATCCATCTGTGTCAGTTACCAGTCTGTGTGTGTCATTTATCCATCCGTGTCAGTTACCAGTCGGTGTGTGTCAGTTATCCGTCAGTGTGGGTTACCAGTCGGTGTGTGTCAGTTATCCGTCAGTGTCAGTTTCCAGTGGGTGTGTGTCAGTTATCCGTCTGTGTCAGTTACCAGGCTGTGTGTGTGTCATTTAACCGTCAGTGTCAGTTACCAGTGTCTGTATGTCAGTTATCCATCTGTGTCAGTTACCAGTCGGTGTGTGTCATTTATCCATCCGTGTCAGTTACCAGTCGGTGTGTGTCAGTTATCCGTCAGTGAAGGTTACCAGTCGGTGTGTGTCAGTTATCCATCAGTGTCAGTTACCAGTCGGTGTGTGTCAGTTATCCATCGGTGTGGGTTACCAGTCAGTCTGTGTCAGTTATCCATATTTGTCAGTTACCAGTCGGTGTGTGTCAGTTATCCGTCAGTATCAGTTACCTGTCGGTGTGTTTCAGTTGTCGGTCTGTGTCAGTTATCAGTCGGTGAGTGTCAGTTATCCATCAGTGTCAGTTACCAGTCGATGTGTGTAAGTTATCCGTCTGTGTCAGTTACCAGGCTGTGTGTGTCAGTTACCGGTCAGTGTCAGTTGCCAGTTGGTGTGTGTCATTTATCCGTCAGTGTCAGTTACCAGTCTCTGTGTGTCAATTATCCATCTGTGTCAGTTACCAGTCGGTGTGTGTCAGTTACAATGTATCCGTCAGTGTTAGTTACCAGCCAATGGCGTGTGAGGTACAGGTCTAGACTGTGGGTACGTCACACAAAGTCGCATGTATTAACTGATTTTAAACACTGTCAGGTTGGTACTGACTGAAATTTGTTTCTGCAATACGCTGGCGTTGGTACTCAGTGTGTATGCTCAGATATGCTGGGGTTGGTACCCAGTGAGCGTTGCTCAATTTCTGCTGGGGTTGGTACCCAGAGAGCTAGTGCTCTTTCAAAAAATAATCAAAACTTTTAAAAGAAAGTTTCAAGAATCACACCAGTAAGAAAGAGCGTGTGATTAAGCCAAAGTGAAATCTCCAACATTGTTTAAGGTTCTCCCGATTCTGTGCTTGGTGCTTAGAATGAAAGACTGTCATCAACAGGAAGTTATCTCCAGAGACGGAATTCCTATCAAGACACTGAGAATAATTTAAGTAAAATATTTATCATTTAATGATTATAACCACATCATTTAGCTTTTTGTAATAGGCAAAAAAAAAAACATTTTGGTTTGGATCTAACTGTTATAAGTAGGAAGTTTTGATTTGTTTGATTTGATTCTTTACGTCCCATCAACAATATTTTAGTTAAACAGGGACGGGTCTTCTTGGGTTGAACCAGTACTAAGCGAGGATAAATGTGTCTTGCTCAAGGACCACAACGCAGGTGAGGCTCGAACCCGCGGCCTCTCGGTCTCGAGACAAGCACTCTACCACTCGGCCACTGCGCTCCCTTTAAGTAGGAAAAAATTTGTGTTATCATAAAACTTTAATGATCAATTGTAAATAATTTGTATTGAAACAACTATTGTGGGGTTTTTTTTGCATTTTTGCGTGTGTTATTTTTGTGTTTTGTTTTTATTTTATTTTTGTTATTTTTTCAGGGAAAGAGGTTGTTTAAAATGCTTTAGTACTAATTTATGATACTGTGTGATAAAGCAATGCTATATGCGCGGATACAGATTGGGGGATAGGGGGTCCGGACCCCCTAACCCCCCAACCACCTGGGAATTCACAAAGCTGTAGATTTTCTTAGCAATACTTGTCTGGATCCTCTGAAAAATCACAAGGCTACCAAGCCAGCATTCAATGTTGCGCCATTATTGGCCCGCCAGCGAAACGCCATTTAAAGCTGCATAGTCTGTAACTTTTGATCTTTTAATTTTAGAAATAATGTTTCTATTTTTCAAGAACACAGCAAAAAACTACAATTCAGGTATACATTTTGCCAATTTTGTCATTCTTAACAAATTATCAGTATAAAAACAACAGCATTTATGTTGAAAATTAACTGTCTATAATTATTGGAGGGACGCAAATAATTACCAACAATAGAAAACACACACATATTTTATAAGATAATTCGCTTTTCAGTGCAGTTTTCAGCTATAGTGAACAGATTTGTTGTGAAAACATAACTGAATTCTAATTTTACAAATGATTTAAAAAGAAAATATTTTTCCGAAAAATGTTCATAGTTGCAGACTTAGTTTCTTTAACACGGCTGACAATCTGTCGAATGCGAAACCGGCGGTTCAGCAAAGACATCCGGGCGATTAATTTCCGGTTTCGCAAAGAGGATCCGCAAAAGGTGAACAAACAACGAGTGCTCGCGTTTGAAAGCCGTTAATTTGAACTAAAATGAATATTTTTGAAATTAAAGAATGCTATTTTGTCAGTTTTATATCGGTTTCTTCGTGCACCAAAGGATATGGTCAGGTGTTTCCTCGTTGTTGTGATTTTTCTTCCGTCCCGTGAAACACCTGTTAAGATGAGGAAAATATGGGATAAACACGACGATAGTTTGCTAGTTCTGACAATTATTGCCTTGTGGGCTACAAACAAGACGCCATGCTGACTGTGTATATAATGCGGGGGGGGGGGGGGGGGTCTGTAATAACTCCACATTGGCGTAGGGTATTACATTTTGCAGATTTGTAGACTAATTTGGCCTCAAGTTTTTGGTTTCGCTTGTAAATGTTCCAAATAAGGGTTGAAATAATTCCTTAATATTTTAATGATTACATGCCGAACCAGGAACAATCTTCCCTTTCAATCAATATTCTAAAATGTGCTAAACGCTGTGTTAGTTGGGGCGCAATCGCGGACTTACGAAAATGTAATTCAAACAATTAGACAGTGAATTTTTTCATCGATACTCACTGATAATGGCAAAATGCTTAATTTTCCTTTGTATTGTTGGCAAACTTGACCGTGTTGAAACAGGAGTTTCGGAGGAGGGAATAAATTCCTTGAAAACCTTGCCGAAATCAAGTAAATTACTTTGGCGTGTCAAAACACTAATTATTAACTGACAAAATAGCATTCTAAGATTTTTGATTTACTTTCTGTATAAGTAAATATCCATCATTAAAATTAGAACAGGTACACTTTGTCTACCTTTTGCGGTTCCTCTTTGCGAAACCGGAAATTAATCACCCGGATGTCTTTGCTGAACCGCCGGTTTCGCATTCGACAGATTGTCAGCCGTGTTTAAATGGCATTTCGCTAGCAGGCGATGATGGCAAGCGATTAGTGGTATTTTGAATCTTTGCTCACGTCATCAACTAAAAAAAAGTTGTCAGAGTAGGACCCCTCTGACAAAAAAAATCTGGATTCGCGCATGTGCTAGATCTAAAGGGATGAGAAAAATCCCTTATAAAGAGGTATCCCATTTTGACGATATTTAAGTTATTTGGGTCATTTATAGACAATTCTATTTGAGCTTACAGGATATACAGATCATTATCACCATTATGTTTGCAATTATCAGACATTTAAAAGTCAATATTAGCAGTCAAATCTATTGTATCTTACTAAAAAGTAAAAATACTGAATTATGCTGATTACTATCATATGAATTAGCTTTAGTGAATAATGTTTTATCTATCTACTTATACTGCAACACCCCCTCACAGAGATTATGTATGTTCATTAGAATGTCAGCGAAAATTTATCTAATAATTCTTTATTTGTTTCATATTTTATAGTTTAATATTAGATACAATTCTGCTGTGACGGGTTTTCGAAGTTCCTGCTTTTATTCGTAATCTCATGTCCTATACATCACTATGCGAAAGTAACTGGTGTAGACCTCCCCTAATTTCTCCAGCAGGTCCTGTGCATGTGCGAGCTCCTTGCAAAGTCCTGATATCTTGGGGAAAATCATAAAATTAAGAAACGCACCCACAGACTAAGACAATTTGACACCCGTGAAACGCCCTTCATGAAAAATATGGAAACGCCAACAGTAACATTATTATATTTGGGAGTGGTCATTTCAGTGGTAGAGAAGTTCGTGGGAAAACATCAAGCGTGACTACACACTGAAACCTAGAAACGTGGCCGCGATGTTCTACGAGTTTGCAATAATTCGGTGCCCGAGTAGTCAGTTGTATTCAAAACCGGTCTGCGAACAATATTTCAATCTTGTTCAAGCGTCTGAGGGAAATGGAGAGAGAATAAATGGATATAAAAGTAAAAGTATCAAGCTTTTTACCCCCACCCCTATGTTGAACTATGTTGTTTGCTAAGAAAAAAAACAGTACAATGCTATACCGATTATATAAGCTTAGCCAACCATCGTCTAAAATCTAAACACATTACTTAAACTAAGAAAACAACAAAGTTATCAAATACATTTTGTTTCTCGACCGGTGAAATGAAGATACTATAACGGCAACTCTATACGGTTAACCCTCTATCCTTCTTCCTGTATTTCTGTCTGTCCGCCAACAGTACAGCTCGAGATTCTGCGATAGCCAAATATTGATGAGAAAAATATTTTCTGTTACTATGGCAACAAAAGCAGTTCAAACATGATACCAATTTTGAATATGTTCACTCAGTACTTGAGTAATGCAGCCATGGTCTCATGGGACCTGTGATAGCAGTGGCATATAGGGAATCTTGACAGTGCCAGCAGTGCTTTGGATATGTCAGGCTTTGAGCCCACCAAAACAGGGCACGTGTTGATGGGCGAATACCGTTACCAGGGGTTCGACGTTCAAAATGTCCCCTAAGTCCAGGCCATACATCCGAGCTTTGTAGAGGGAAACGTCAATATCTTTATTATTCCCCGGTCCAAGTTCAGGGGTAAGGGGTCGCAAATAGCAGTTGCACAACACATATATGTTTACATGTGTACATGATCTACATGTACATGTATTTCAGGTGACAAAATTGAAGCAGTTCCAGCATATGTGTTGTCACAACGGTAGCTCAGAACACTAACACGAGCATTCTTGACAATGCCTGTGAAGGACGCGCCTAAAATTGAAAACTTATTATCACAATTGTAGATCTCAACACCTTCGCTCCTTGCACTTACATGTAATAGGTAGTATTTTAGGGTATAGATATGGGGCCGTCGTTTTCATGAACTAAACAGAAAGATTCATCATTTAACAAGAAATGTCACAGTCACGTGACGAATGCCCCCAAAGGAATTGGTCTGGCATAAGACACATTCGAGGAAAGTTAGCTGTAATATAGGAGATATTAGCTGTAATATAGGAGATATGCTCCAGACACGAAAAACCTAGAAATGAGGCCAGAAGTCAATGTCAAGGTAAAAGTGACCAAAAATGGTATGTACCACTCCCCCATCCCTAGAGGAATTAACACACCAAATTTGGGATTCCTACATCAAATAATATAGGAGATATGCTCCAGACATGATTGTTCTAGAAACTAGGTCATAGGTCAAGATCACTGACCTAAAAATGGTATGCGACACATCAGCATCCAAAGATGTATTCATACAGCAATTTTTGGATTCCCATCTCAAATAATATAAGAGACAGGCTCTGGACACGATTATTCAAACTAGGTCAGAGGTCATGGTCAAAGTGACCCAAAATGGTATGTGACACTCCGCCATCAAAAGTTGCATCCACACACCAAATTTGAGATTTCTACCTTTTATAATATAAGAGATATGCTCTGGACACGTTTTTTCTAAAAAAACTAGGTCAGAGGCCAAGGTCACAGTGACCCATAAATGGTACAAGACACCCCACCATGCCAAGATGCATTCACACACCAAAATTGGGGTTCCTATCTCAAATAATATGAGATATGCTCCTGACACAATTATTATAAAAACTAGGTCAAGAGGTCAAGGTCACAGTGACCGGAAAATGGTAAGTGACACTCCCCATCCCAAGATGCATATACACACCAAATTTAGAATTCCTACCTTAAAGAGTATAAGAGATATGCTCCGAACACAATAATTCTTAAAACTAGGTCAGAGGTCAAGGTCACAGTGACCCGAAGTGGTATGTGACACTCCGTCATCTCAAGATACATTTAAACACCAAATTTGAAATTCCTATCTCAAAGAAAATAGGAGATATGCACCAGACCCAATGCAGTTTCTAGCAACTAGGTCAGAGGTCAAGTTCAAGGTCATAGTGACCCAATTGTGGTATGCGAAACTTCGCCATCCCAAGATATATTCACACACCAAATTTGAGATTCCTACCTTACATAATATAGGAGATGTGCTCCGGACAGGATTACTCTAAAAACTAGGTCATAGGTCAAGTTCAAGGTCACAGTGACCCAATTATGGTTTGCTACACTTCCTCATCCCAAGATGCATCATCACACCAAGTTGAGACTCCTAGCTCAAATAATATTAGAGGTATGCTCCGGACATGATTATTCTAAAAGCTAGGTCAGAGGTCAAGGTAACATGGACCCAAAATGGTTTGTGACACTCCGCCATTCCAAGATGCATTTACACACGAAATTTGGTATTCCTATCTCAAGAATATAGGAGATATGCACCAGACTGAATGCAGTTTCTAGAAACTAGGTCAGAGGTCAAGTTCTAGGTCACAGTGACCCAATTACGGTATGAGACACTTCGTCATCCCAAGATGCATCCACACACCAAATGTGAGATTCCTACCTAAAATGATATAAGAGATATGCACCGCACATAATTATTCTAAAACTAGGTCAGAGGTCAAGGTCACAGTGACCTGAAAATGGTATGTGAAACTCTGTCATCCCAATATGCATTTACACACCAAATTTGGAATTCCTATCTCAAAGAATATAGGAATATGCACCAGACTCAATGCAGTTTCTAGAAACTAGGTCAGAGGTCAAGTTCAAGGTCACAGTGACCCAATTATGGTACGCGACACTTCCTCATCTCAAGATGCATCCACACACCAAATTTGAAATTCCTACCTCAAATAATTTAAGAGATATGCTCCGGACACGATTATTCTAAAAACTAGGTTAGAGGTCAAGCTCAATGTCACAGTGACCCGAAAATGGTACGCGACACTCCGCCATCCCAAGATGCATCTACACATCAAATTTGGAATTCCTACCTCAAAGAATATAGGATATTAGCACCGGACACAAAGCGGGACGGACGGATGGACAGACGGACGGACATTGTAATTACTATAGATCTAAGTCAGAGGTCAAGGTCAAGGTCACAGTGACCCGAAAATGGTATGCGACACTCCGCCATCCCAAGATGCATCCACACACCAAATTTGGAATTCCTACCTCAAAGAATATAGGGGATATGCACCGGACACGAAGCGGGACGGACGGACGGACAGTGCGATTACTATATGCCTCCCAAAGTTCCTTTTGGGGCATAAAAAAAATTTAGCTTACCCGTCCTCCAAATCATTTAATATTCTAGTAAAATGTGTATTGCATATAGAGTCCTGAAGCGTATCAATGAATATTGATGTATACTGTTCACAAAAAAGTAGGGGATATTCGAATATTGAAAATTATAACATTTACCAAACGAATGTCATAAACCTGAAACAGCTAGTATTAATTAGCAAAGTAATTTCACAGTCAATATGAATAAAATTTTCAATGATTAACTGGTCACATGTTTCTGAGACAACCATAATTAGACCAGGGGTAGCCTTTCAATTTTAACACGTGAATATCACGGTGACAGATTATGCAATGGCTTTGTTTTTTTTAAAGAAAATATCCGTTATTCAATATTCTTTATGTTCAGAAATTGTTTTGATCTCTTTGGCGTAAATTGAAGGAATGTGAGGCTAAAATCTGTCAATTTTTAGTGAATTGGGTCATTTTTTACAGTTTTGTCATCGCCCTATCTCCTAGAAATAAAAATTATGGTACGCGAAAAAAAATCTTAAAAAACAACGATATCCATAATGCATCTTTAGCATGCATTATCGAAAGCATGCCCAAAAATTAGATACTTTTTTGTGAAATTTGGGTCTTGACCCCTAGTTTCTTTGGCACGTACTTAAGGTCACATTACCCAATTGTCAGCCCTCAAATTAAGCAGGAAAACTGGCTTACATATTGCTCTATGAAAAACCAAAATTATTTAAGCGACAAATAAGGATTTTATTTTTAGACTTTTTTATGTCCCAATATCCCCTACTTTTTGTGGACAGTATATTTTATGTGGCAATCATCGTCAACTGGACTTAGTCTGTGGACGCATTACTGAATTTCTTGATTTTTCCCAAGATATCCACACTTAGCCAGAAGTTCGCACTGGTACAGAACCAGTTGGAGAAATTAGGGGAGGTCTACACGAGTAACTTTCTCATAGTGATGTAGGACCTAAAATTACGAATAAAAGCAGGAACTTCGAAAAATCGTTACAACATTTCTGAACGGAGTCAACCACTTAATTATACCCACTGCTTGCTTTCAGATTACATTTCTATATTTGACATCAATTCAAAAAAATATACCTCCGAAGACTCCTTTATATCTCGTTATTCTAAAACAAATACCTGAATGTGTTGTGAGTACTGGTCGTGGTCTGTATATCGGCTGTGCTTTTCTGATGGCGTTGCATGTAATATCAATGTCAAACAATATTATCTCTCGGAGATCAGGTACTGGTACCACTGCAAATAAACACATAGGCACAATCAACCCATTTATGCTGAATGGAATTTCCCACTGTTATCAATTGGACCAGTCCATTTCCGTGTTAAGGGTTGCTGAGTAGAACATGCATTCAGCAAACAGTGGAGAACCTGATCAGACGCAGCGTTCTGCAAAAAGGACGCTAGGCTTATATGGGTTAAAGAACTATTTGAGTTAAATACAATTATGTATTTTGGATGCTCAAAAGAACCGTCTCATTGAGACGGTCCTTTGAATGACCACAACATATGATTTGGTCGAGGACTAATAAAGCTAATATTCAAATTCGCACTCTTATATAGGGAGCGTGGTTTGCTCAATGGTAGAACGCTTGACTCGAGCCCGAGAGACCGCGGTTCGAGCCTCACCGGCGTCACTGCGTTGTGGTCCATGAGCAAGACACATTTATCCTAGCTAACTACTGGTTCAACCCAGGAAAATCCGTCTCAGTTTAACTGAAAGATTTTTGATGGGACGTCAAGAATCAAATCAAACAAACAAACAAACGCACTCTTATCTGGAGCCCTGTAATAATCAAAAGATATTCAACTTCCTTTCGTAGAGAATATGCCCTCGGTACCCGGATAGTTGTTAGTTACTGGCCAAAGTGTGCATTTTGATAACTGTTAATTTCTTACAAGAAAACATGTCTAGAGGCTGAGAAAATATGAAAAGAGTCATTTACCCTTATCATGTTGAGTATATTATGTACTACATTCCTCCCCAGTTTTATTCTATCAATCTGCAGCATTCCATTTATAAGTACATTTGTATAACAATTTTCAAGCAGAGTGAAGAACAGTGTGGATGCTGATCAAGCATTTCATCCCGGAATGACCATCTTTATTGTGTATGTTGTTAGCCTTCTGGACCTACAGTGTTTTCAAAACAGGATATATCCGGGTCAGCAAAACAATGATTCAGCCCCAAACATGCTAAATTATTAAACACAAACAGATGGAATCTGATTTGAGAACTGGATGCATTTTGCTGTACTCTTCGACACCTGGCATCAAGCTAAACGGATGATGATAAAAGGTTGGGTTTTCCAGGTATTGTTTAACCAAACCGTGTGAAAACCAACATTGAAACATGTCGATTGCGATTCATATGATCATTCCTACAACCACCATCAATGCAGATAACAGCTTTATGATTGCTCAGTGTGCTTGCTGTTAACAAATTGACATTGTATAAGTATATCAGACTGTAAAGATCTGCTAGACGATCTAGCTGCAAAGTAAGTTTGCTGTGTGAATGAACGCATTTGCTCTAGCTGAAAGGAGAACAATTAACCAGGAAATTAACGCAGGTCTCTGTTCTATTGATGGATTGGTGCCAGATGATTTAGCCATGCTCCAGGTAGGCCAAGCCGCACTTGATTAAAACATTGTTACCTTAACAACTTTGCGAGGAAAATATTATCAACTAAGAGCACAAGAGTACGTCAAATAAATACCATGGGTACAGGCTGCAAACCAACGCGTGGCACCGTAATAAAGATCAGCCACAGCACAATAAACAATGTCGTAGCTAGGACGGTGAAAAAGATACGCACATCAAAGGGAGACTACTATAACGAGTTGTGATTCTCTTAAATTGCATCCCTTTTCAAACTGGGAACTTTTCTTAAAAGAAAGAATTAGCTCCCTCTCTGGGAGCTAATTCTTTCCTTTAAGGGAAGTTCCTTATGGTATGGAAAATCACCATTAACTCATTAGAGAATTTTCCTTGAATGTGTACAATTTTCATTACGCACATGCGTAACTGCGTAATAGGAGCTACGCCAATGATTAAAGTAAAGCAAGCAATACTCTTCTACTCAGCATGATGATTGCCAAGCTAGAAAGGAGACCTGGAACTACACAGTGAAACATGGACCCAACACAAAATATGTACGAAAGCAAAGATCAGGAATCGATGCAATCAAGTACCACACCTGACCCAGGACACCACATGGGATTGTGACAAAAGCACAAAAAATATCACACACAAGAGAGCCAAGAGGCCAGACCTTTCCTAGCAGGTGACCACAAGGCTGCAATGCTGCAATGGACAGACAAGAAAGCATGACACACACGAAACATAAATAACAAAAAGGATCCACAAAAGGAGCCCGCCTTGTAACAGTCAGTTAAAAATTACTGGAGGGCTTAAACGAGTTTAATGGTACCAGCCTCACCCTTATTTCAGATGTGGATCAAGAAAAATAGATGTTTGGTTCGCATGGAAGATCCCTAACTTATCGATGTATCATTTCTTATTAAATACAACTCAAGATATAAAAAGGAGATAAAACAAAGATAAGGACTCAACAGTATATACAGTACAACCGAGTACTGGAGTAAAAGAAATCCACGGTTAAACATCGGTGGGCCCGACTACAGGCACAATATCAGGCCTAACCCTCTCATCTATAGATAGGTATTTAAGTCTGAACCGTCATAGAATCTGAGGTCCGACCTGCTGGCGTGCAAATAAAGAGGAAAGCAAAGTTGCCAACCGTGATTGGGTCGACCATCAAGCATGCAGTCTGTTGCAATACATTAATGCTATAACCAATCTTCTTATAATGAGAAATTATTTTAATAAACTGCGCTGAAAAATTATTAGAGCCAACAAATTTCGTTGGTTTATACACAAAGTCACCATGAAAGTCTGGTCTGACGCAAGAGATTTAAGTCCAATATTTAATATAGTTATTAAATCATAGTATCAGCGGTAAAATTTAGAAAATGTTTTGCGAAGTTAATGATACCGATAGCCTTGTTTGAGAAGTTTCTGAGTTAACAGTTTATTGCTAGTGTTGAAGTCAGCAACATGGCTAGATGCTCTAGTAAATCGGATGAGTTGAGAAATTTATACTCCATATGATGTAGAGTGAGTAACATCACCATCTAAAAAAGGGAAATTGACAATTTCAAAATCAAAATCGTCACATTTATCACAAATTTTGGTAGAAAAAATATCATTTGAAATGAACAAAAAAATGCAAACCCCATACTGGATTTACTGGTAAACATATTGGTTCATTGCAGCGCAGTTCAACGCGTTATCGTTAATGAGTTCTGATTGACCATTCGGAATTGGCAAAATCAGTGCGTATAACCTGCGTTATCACCTCGAATTGGACTATAACAAATATGCAGTTAGTGGTGCATTGTTAACAGAGACCAAATATATGTTGCTATTAGAACAAGGGTTTAAATTGGAACAACGTAACCACGCACCTCGGTTCGCCTGTATGACGTTAAATGAGAAAACACTGTGTCCAGGAATGGCCATTTTATGTTTTTTATCGTGTGTGCTTTTCGCGTAAACGCTATGCGCTGAAATTACACTCGAACATTTGCAAACTTACGCCATTTAGTTTTGAGAGAAATAATGTACGAAAAGCGGATAGTTTAATGTTTTACCGGTGGTTAGGTATGACATTTGTGTAAATAAGATGAAGATGCAAGAATAACGACCATACATGCTTGTTTCCTTGCCGGGTCCTTCTCAAAATCTTTTTTATGAACACGAGGCGTGCCGGCGTCCTGTTAAAACAGCTTCCGCGAGATCCTACAAGGGTTTTAAAATTGCAAAAAAAATATATTTGGTCCTCATAATTTACTCTAAATAACCTCACTCGGTGTAATTACCAAAACGCCTGGATTTCTAGTTATCTTTTCAAATAAGTATTTCATTGACCTAATATTGTAGTTTCTATTTAGCTTTGAATATGGGAATGGTGGCTTGGCTCATTGCTTTCCATATAGTAAATGCACTACATGTACCAGTAAGATCGCATTCAATTGAATTGTAGGCAACTCCATGAATAAGACAACGGCCTTTTTATACTAAATACTAACCATTAGTATGACATTTTTTGTTCTGGAGTGGTTTATTACCTATTGGGTCTTATATTTGTTAGATGTAGTACATCCTAATTGTCAATCAGTGCATATCCCGGTTTGGGTAACGTCCAGTTTTAAAGGAAACAAAGCATATGCGTACATATAATCCATAAGCATTTGTGTATGGCCGTGTAAAACTTACATAGTATATGCAATGCATGTATACTTATTGTGTTTTAGAAAGTCACTTATCCCGAACATCGCGTTTGCACTCAGTTTATCAGCTTACATATCCTGGTTTACTAGTATTTAGAACACTCAGCTGTTTTAGCCCACACACATTTTCAACAATTTAGCTTAATATACCACTTCTTTAGAGCGTCTGTCTGGCCTGTATACGAAAAGCTTGGCGTATAACTCGACCAACCATACGGCTCATTCACCCAACATGTAAAATCAAACTGAAGGCCGTTTTCATGAAATGCAATTTTAATTACTTTGAATAAAATGAACATAATGGTATGGAAAAAGCATAACATTTGCTTAGCAACGATATCTCTTTTCTGCAGCAATTCGAAACAAAACCAAAGATATTCAGATGCTGCCCTCTGGACCCTTTCTATCTCGTTCATGTAACTGGGCGTTTTATGCTAAAGCGCATTATTCATACTCGGGACGGACATAGGTGTTGCATACTGTTTCTTTTAATTATGTGTTTTACTGGACTGATTGTTTCTCTTGCTAAATTTTATTTATGTGACATATTTTCGATTTGTTAATTCCTGATAAAATCCCAGATGTTTAGCAATTTGGTAGTTTTCGATTCAACAGTGTGCAGCTTGCAAGGTAAGATTGTATATTTTTTTATTTTAAATTACCCAAAGTGTTTTAAAATGTTCATAAATGAATGTCATGAACCAGTTTGCTTCCCAATGTTTAAAATGATACAAGTCGCTTTGGCGGACATATGCATCGGATGGGGATTATATTGTCAGATAAACTAAAGCGTCATCTGTTTTTGAAGGAAGCATGCAAGTCATGTATGTACATGTGCATGTATGAAGCAAGAAAAAGACACAAACCTAATACAAATCGGGTACTCATGACTCAACAGGCATAGAGGTTAATTGTTTTTTCAACAGCCACTGATTGATCAAAGTGATTGTATCCAGAAAGCTGGACAGCATTAAAAACAAATTAGATAATGTAGACCTTGGCATCACATTTAGGTGCGGGCTGTTTGCTATCATTAGAGTAGTGTTAATCCTTTGTATGCTTGCAAATGTTTCAGGATTGTTTTTGTCCTCTTCTGAATTGTTTTAAATATTAGCCTTTCAAAACATATCTTTCAGGAATGACATCAGAGTGCCAAATAGTATGGATCCAGTTCTGTTGGGCCTGATCTGAGTCCAAACCATTTGCAAAAGTAAATATTAGATGACATTAGCAGGGCAAATAGTTATCAAGCGTAATAATTTGAAAATTGTGACAAGCAATCTTTTATAAAAGTTAAAAGAACAAGCTAACGTGGTTATTAAAATAGATTCAGAGAGTTTAACGTTACATTATGTGGTTTATAATAACTGAGCCGCGACATGAGATTTCCAACAATGTGGTATGTACGACCAGCAAAGGCTCAGACCAGCCTGCGTATACACGCAGTCTGATAAGAGCCTTTGCTAGTTGCTTGAATATTCAATGAATATAAAGCTACTGACTGAACATCATGTGGCGTTTCTGAGCTTAAAATGCGGCTGCAAAGGCTCGTTTGATTCTACAATTGTCAAAATGTCAGATTGTTGGAAATCACATGTCGCGGCTCAAATAAAAAAAAATCACTTACCATAATAGGATAACCAAAATCTCATAGAGGTTCTTCTGATGGCGCTCATAGTGATTGTTGTGTCGCTGCAGGATGAGATAGTAGTTTCAACAACGGATTCATCACATATTGGAAATGTTGGGAAATGCATATCACATGAGGAAGCTGAATGAAAATGGAGTCCATTGCACAAATCAATGGAGGAATTTGACAATACCTATAACGAAATACAACAATGATAACATAAATGAGCCGACATGAGATTCCCGACAATGTGGTATGTGCGACCAGCGAAGGCTCAGACCAGCCTGCGCTTATGCGCAGTCTGATCAGAGCCTTTGCTAGTCACTTGAACATTCAATGACCAACAGCATTTGGAGTTTCGAAGCTTGAAAAGAGACTGCACAGGTTAGTCTGAGTCTACACATGTCAAAATGTCACATTGTTGGAAACCACATGTCACGGATCAAATAATTAAGTGCTTCAGTCCCTGAAGTTTGTATTTATCTTAGCAAACAGTGTCAGCCCTGATAAAATGTCACATTATGAACATGTTCAGATCTATATCTTCACTGTTGTCCATTGAACCCTATTAGGAGTTTTCAAAATACAATGGGTTAAAGTGTGAAAGACGCCACAGCTTATCCTATATGCGTGAACATATAAAATCATTTTTTTCCATTTCAAGGTGATAATCGGATTATAAGGTGTGATTTAGGATTTTATGAATGTTGAATTGATTTGCCTTGATGCTGATCTAATAATTTCATGTTGTGAATCTGTGTTCACTAGTTGTGAGTCTGCTAAAAGTAGTTTTGAACCTCTTATAGCAAGTCACGACTTGTGTGTATGTTGTCCCCATTTCTGAATATGTCATCGACTTCTTTGAATCTGTTGTAACAAGTTGTGAAAGTGTCATCACAAGCTATGAATTTGCTACCACAAGTTGTGGATCTGTGATCACAAGATGGGAATCTGTTATAATAAGTTGTGAATCTGTTATCTCAAGTTGTGATTCTGTAATCAAAAATTGTTTATTAATAAAAGATGCGAATCTGGTTGTGACTCTCCTATCACAATCTGGTAATCTCTCATAACCGGCTATGAATTTGTTATATCAAATTATGAATTGTAAATCTGTCATTGAAAGTTGTGAATATGTCATTTTAAACTGTTAATCTGTATCACAAGTTATGAAACAGCTATAAATCTGTTTCAATAGCTAAACAGTTATTTTTGACAGCAACACAATCTAGGAGAATGTTATTCGAATAATTATAGTATGCCCACCCTACCGCAATCTGCCATTCTGAGGATGTCATTTTGTTGTATGAATAGATAGTTCAATGTATGTTCTTGTTTTCATACTGTGTGGATGTATTTTGTTTGGTCATGACAAAGGTTTGTGTGTCTTTTCCTCACTTAGAAACAGATCTGGCCGCTTATCTTGATTTTGTTTTCTTTTTATGTATGTGTGTTTTCCTGTGTTCTTGTGTCTCTTCCTCAGAGTATCATGATCTGTGATCAAGGATTTTGCCATTACCTTGTTAAACAGCTAAACCTGTGTAAAACGACCACTCTCAAAAAGACCACAAATTGGTTTTCAAGACTAATGATCGCTTAATGCAGATCAAAAGTATAGCCGAATGCTCCAAGGGGAGCGTTCTGCAATTCTTTTGACCTTCATTAAACTACCATTTGTCAATAAGATCTTTATTTTGTCAATTTTTACTGGTGTTTTACACAGATTTTACTGTACTCTCTTGTTTTCGGTGACTCTATTGTAACAAGATATACATTCCCTATTACAATATGTTTAGTTGTTAATCATAGGTTGTGAAACACCTCATACAAGTTGTATGTCTCGTATAACAAGTTGACAATCAATTATCAAACATTATATACATCTGTATATATGTATCTGTTATAACAAATAGCCAATCTAGTAAACAACAACAGAATCTAGGGCGAAGGTTTGGTACCAGTAAATGCATTTAAGCCCCCAGTGGTTTAGGCTGCTGTCCGGTCCTAAGGCGGTGATTCTGTTGTTGTTGATTGTTTCTCCCATTGTGGGATTCAGTTATTTTTCTATGTTTTGTTGTGCGTTACTTTGTGTCCATTCTAGTTTTGCAATCATCTTGATGGGGAAGAGAGAGCTGGTTGCTTTGCTGGGTTTGTCTGCTATGTGTCTCTTGATGGTTGTGTGGATCTTCCTCGGGGCGCCACGGGTTTGTCTGCAGTTTGTGACTGTGGGTTTTCCTAATCATACTCACTTACTATTAACATTGGGTAATTGTTTTGTTTTAGAATGTGTATTTGTTTTCTGAAGTTGTGAATTAGTAATCCAAAGTTTTTTATGTGTTAAATTAAAATAAGAATCTGTTAAAACAAGTTGTAAATATGCTATAACTATCTGTAAACATGCTATAACAGGCTATTAATTTGACAATCAAAAGTTGTGAATCTGTTAAAGATAGTTTTGAATCTGTCAAAAAACAAGTTCAGAATATGTTATAACAAATTGTAAATTTACTATATATAGAAAGTTGTGTATCTATTACAGAAAGATGTGAATCTACATTATGTATTATCGAAACAAACAGTTATTACAAGATATTAATATGTTATTACAAGTTCAACTTGATAATCTGTTATCTCAAGTTTTTAATGTGTATTAGATTACAGGGCTCTAGATAAGAGCGCATAACTACAACATATGCTGTAGGTACCCAAAAGAACCGTGTCAATGAGGTGATTCTTTTGAGCATCAAAACACATTTTAAATTGGTGTGAAAAGAAATAAATTACTATTTTAACGTCATGTACTAAATATATACAACAAACGGTTCATAGTAAACGCTATGAGCTATAACCATAATGCTGCCACCTGCTGACGGCAAATACTTTTGATCACAACTGAACAACGCAAGTAAGTATCACATAAAATCTATTTTAGACTAAAGAGTCACCAGTTATAAAATATATGTTACTAAATATCACGATTGGTTATCATATTATATCCAATGGCCAAATTGGAATGGTACTTAACTCATGCACGAGGATTAATGTCTCAGACAAGCTTGCACAAAGGGTCGAAGATTTGGTACCAGTAAAGTGCATTTAAGCCCCCCGATGACTAAGGCTGCTGTCCGTTCTAAGGCGGTGGTTCTGTTGTTGTTGACTTTTTGTTTACTGTTACTCCCATTGAGGGGGTCTGTAATTGTACTATGTTTTGATGTACGTTTCTTTACGTCCATTCTAGTATTGCAATCATCTTGATGGGGAAGAGAGAGCTGGTTTCTTTGCTTAAGAATTTCTAGCGATAAGGCGGGCTATTTCCCTAAATAAGACGTTCGTTTTATTTTGTTGAAATATCGACTGGAGACACTAGTCACACTCAACCAATACATATAGACGAGTCGTCTATGTACCCTTGCCCGCTAGTTCATATATTTAAAATTGGTTTTCCTAAATGCATGTAATATATCTACTTCGTTTTGAATGAGAATCTATTTTGATCATCAACTGTGCTCGCTATTCAGTAACATGTGTGGGAAATAGACCTTTAAACTAAGGTAAACAATCGTCCCACATTTTTCACGATAGAGTATATTATATATATTTATACAGTTGATGTACAATTAAAACGACCATCTTGCAAAGTGGTCTATTTTTATCAGATGATTGATGTCTTCTTTCTCTTATACAACCCCTTCCCCCCCCCCCATCCTAGACCCAAATAGCCCTTTACACATGTTGTATATTCATATAATGACGTTCAATTGTCCAAAGGACATCTTGGGTCTAGGGGGGAAAGTATCAAAAAACAAACTGAAAGACACCAGTTTTTATCTTTTCAATGACAAACATCACAATTTTAAGTATATTTCGTATACATGCGCAGAAGGAATACCGCAAAGTTTTGGAAACGAAGGGTATCTATATCCATAATAATTTAGTACTTTTACTTTTTGAAAAGCTATAATGGATTTACTAAAACTCTGATCTAAACGACACCCAGTATAAGGAGTAAAATGAGGGATGGGAGTAGAAAGCGCAAGTTGTCAAGGCTTTGAACATTTCTTGTACTTCAACAACAGCAGAATCTACGGCGAAGATTTGGCACCAGTAAAATGCATCTAAGGCGGTGATTCTGTTGTTGTTGACTTTTGTTTATTGTTACTCCCACTGAGGAGTCTGTAATTGTACTATGTTTTGATGTACGTTTCTTTATGTCCATTCTAGTATTGCAACTATCTTGATGGGGAAGAGAGAGCTGGTTGCTTTGCTTAATTTGTCTTTCTGGTGTCTCGTGATGGTTGAGTGGCTCTTCCTCACGGTGCCACGGGGTTGTCTGCGGTTTGTGATTGTTGTATTTCCTGATCATACTCACTTTCTATTTTTGTAAATGATAAATTGCTTTGAAACGTATTTTGATGCTTACTATACATATTATACTACACAAACAGACGAATTTTAAAAACATTAGGGCTATTTGAAAATTCAGCTTTTGTAATCATGTCAGCTAGGGAAAATATACGCCTCATCGTTAGAGCTTCTTTGTCTTCCTTCTTGTCTCTTGATGGTTGAGTGGCTCTTCCTCGCGGTGTCATGGGATTGTCTGCGGTTTGTAATTGTGGTATTTCCTGATCATACTCACTATTTTTACTATGGCCTTCGTTGCAATTAAACAAAATAGAGTGGCGTAGATAAATGATCCTGCCGAATGTTGGACCTTTTGTCATGCTAGATAGCTGCACATGCGTGTTTATAGAGTAACTACGCGTATGTGATAAGAACCAAGATTTTATTAGGTTCCAGATAAGAGTGTGTTATTTGAAACCATTTTTCTTATTTCTCAACCAAAATAGATGTTTTACGTACACAAAAGTACCTAGGTGGTTCTTTGAATGCCAAAATCACACGTTTAAATTAACGGATAATTAAACAATTACAATATTACTCTCTAGACGTTTCCTTATCTGGATCCTACGTTATTGAGCTAGCGCAAATCTTTATTAATAGTGACGTTTGAATTCTAGCTAAAGTGAAAACATACAAACCATTTTGTGGAAGAAAGGTAGATAGAGTTTAACTTAGCTTATGTGAAAACATACATACCTCGTGGAGGAAGACATGTAGATAATGCTAGATAAAGTGAAAATATAATATCTCATGGAGACAGATATGAAGATAATGCTAGCTGAGGTTAAAACATACATACCTCAGATAGCAAGAAATGTAGATAATGCTAGCTAAGATGAAATCATACGTACCTCATGGGACATACATACCCCATGAAGAAAGATATGTGGACAACTATATTTATGGTGAAAACATACGAAACTCATGGAGGTAGATATTTAGATAATGCTAACTAAGGTGAAAGCATACATACACCATGGAGAAAGATATGTAGATAGTGTTAGCTAAGGTTAAAGCACACACACCTCGTGGAGAAAGCTATGTTGAAAAAGTACATACGTTATGGAGCAAGATATGTAGATGATGCTAGCTTAAATGAAAAATGCACACCTCATGTAGAAAGATATGTAGATAATGCTAGCTAAGGTTAAAAACATACATAACTAATGGATGAAGATATGTAGATAATGCTAGCTAAGGTGAAAATATGCTTACCACATGGAGAAAGATATTTAGATAATGCTAGATAAAGCTAAAGCATACAAACTTCATGGAGACAGATATGTAGATAATGCTAGTTGAGATGAAAATATGCATATGGCATGAAGAAGATATGAAGATAATGCTTCATAAGGAGAAAATATATATACTTCATTGAGGAAGATATGTAGATAATGCTAGCTAAGGTAACAACATACATACCTTATGGAGGAAGATATGTAGATAATCCTAGCTAAGGCGGCAGTATCATACCACATTGAGAACGATACGTAGATAATGCTTACTAAGGTGAAACATACATACCTCATGGAGGAGATATGTAGATAATGCTAGCTAAGGTGAACATATAAATACCTCATGGAGCAAGATATATTGATGATGCTAACTAAGGTGAAAACTGACCTACCTCACAGAAAAAGATATGAAGATAATGTTAGCTAAGGTCAAAATGTACATACCTCATGGAGCAAGTTATGCAGATTATGCAAGCTAAAGTGAAAACATACGTACCTCATGTAGAAAGATATAAAGATAATGCTAGCTAAGATAAAGCATATACCTCATGGAGCAAAATAATTATGTAGATAATGCTAGCTAAGGTGGAAGCATACTTACCTCATTGATCAAGATAATTATGTAGATAATGCTAGATAAGGTGGAAGCATACTTACCTCATTGATCAAGATAATAATGTAGATAATGCTAGATAAGGTGAAAGCATACTTACCTTATGGAGAAATATATGTAGACAATGCTAGCTAATGAGAAAGCATAAATACCTCATGGAGCAAAATATGTCGATAATGCTAGCAGAGATATAGAAATACATACTTCGTTGAGCAAGATATGTAAATAAACTAGCTAAGGTGAAAACATACGTACCTCATGAAGGAAGATATAATAAAGATAATGTTGGCTACGGTGAAAACATACATACTTAAGGAAGATATAAAGATAATACTTGTTAAGGTGAAAGCATACATACCTCATTAGAGAAAGATATGAAGATACTGCTAGATAAGGTGGAAGCATGCATACCTTATAAAGCAAGATTTGAAGATAATGCTAGCTGCTAAGGTGGGTGCATACATACATCATAGAGCAAGGATTGTAGATATTGCTAGCTTAGGTGAAAACATACATACTTCACGTAGGATGATATGAAAATAGTGCTAGCTAAGGTGAAAACATATACACCTCACGGAGCAAGATATGTAGATATTGCTAGCTATGGTTGAAGCACACATACCTCATGGAGCAATATTTGTAGATACTGCTAGCTAAGCTGAAAGCATACATACATCATGGAGCAAGATATGTAAAAATGCTAGCTAAAGTGAAAATGTACATACCTCATGGAGGATGACATGTAGATAATGTTAGCTGAGGTGAAAACAATGGTACCTCATGGAAGATGACATACAGATAATGCAAGCTAAGGTGGAAACATGCATACCCCATGAAGGAAGATGAGTGAATAATTCTAGTTATGGTGAAAACATGCATGCATCATGAAGGAGGAAATGTAGATTATGCTAGCTAAGGTGAACACACATACCACATAGAGGAAGATATGTTATGATAGCTAAGGTGAAATCATAATACCCCATGGAGGAAGATATGTAGATAATGCTAACTAAGGTTAAAACGTGCAAACCTCATGGAGGAAGATATGTAGATAGTGTTTCTCTGGTACACTGATGGTCCATGTACATGTTTGAAATTGTGTTAATGCTGGGTAGCTAGGACTGGTTATAAATCCAACTTCACTGGAAACCGTTTTCCCAGGAGCCATACAATCTTTGTCCACATCCGTATCTGAATAACAAACGGACTGTTATGCTACATTGCCAGGTTCATTATCAGCCATTTGAGCCGCGACATGAGATTTCCAACAATGTGGTATATGCGACCAGCAAAGGCTCAGACCAGCCTGCGCATACACGCAGTCTGATCAGAGCCTTTGCTAGTCGCTTGAATATTCTATGACTGTTAAGCTATAAACCGAACATCATTTGGAGTTTCTAAACTTAACAGGAGGCTGCACAGGCTTGTCTGAGTCTACACTTGTCAAAATGCCACATTGTTGGAAATCACATTATCAGCCATTTATGTTGCATATCCAAATGCAATATCAGACATAGTCACAGGACCCATTACGCCCAGTTAACAAGTGCGTATTGAAATCTGTACAAATTCCGGGAAAAATAAGCGAATGCGGACAAAATATTTCCCCACATCGCAAGGTACTTCCCTTAATGGAAAGTGGGAGCAAATTATTTCCTTTTAGAGTAGTCCCCATTTGCTTAACACAACGTAATATACGATAAAGAGAAAAAAGTTAAAGTCAGAGACAAGACGGCCAGGTTGGAGATTTTTCTTAAAGTCGATTTTAACCGATGTTATGCAATCATCTTTGTTCGTTACATATGAGTCTAATTATTTGGAAAATTGCGGAAAATAGGACATATCACATTCAATTTTAAGGTGATTTTGGTTTATATTATTATACAAATCTAGGGGAAGCCTACTTTTCGAGCATTTCATGAATATAATAAACGTTAAATGCGTTATAGTTATACGGGTTGTCCGCCGGTACGTGGAGATAACCCTTGAGCTTTAGCGAGTGCATTATCTTACGTACAGGTAGACAAACAGGGTATAATTATTTTATACCACCTACGTCAGTCTAGACCTTGCACATCACGAGATATTTCGTGCTAAAGTTGGTAAGGGTGATATAAATTAGAATATGCATGAAACATCCACGTATCTGCAGTGTGCATTCCTACTTATAAACATTGCATTATGGTTGAGGCTATTCCTTTAGCTTGACTGCGATGGGTTATGCCTTAGACTCAATGAAGACATGTTGCCTAAGTTTTTTTATCGGTAGCCTATAAATCCTTGCCTGTTACTTTGGCTGGCCCATCGTGACCACCGTGACTTTTATTATCTTCTGCTTTGACTGTCTTTGACTGTTTTCTGTTTCCACACTCACACACAATGTATTTATATTTATCCTTTTTATCACATGACGTCGTCTCTGTGGGTGATATAACGCCATGCAATAAAGTTGATAAACCACTAGTGGTTTATATAATAGTAGCGTAACGTAATGACGTTCATTATAACGTTGCATACAATATGGCAAAATATTAACGTTTTCACGCCAAAAATGTAATTTTAAGTAATTTTAATGCCATTTGATAAATAAAGTGTAACATTCGTACTCCTGAATTACTGAATGTATTAGACTCGTTGCGAAAAAGAGACAAAATGCTCGGCGAACCCTCGCATTTTATCTCTTTTCCTCAACTCGTTTGATAAATTCAATAAAAAATGAGCACTCATGTAAGATCCACTATACAAACAGGAAACGCCTTTAGTGTAAACAACCAAGTAAGTGCACACGTAGTGTGCTCTTGAATAGCGAAAGAGCGCTTATAATGTAAAATACGACACTTACCTCTTACACATACATAGCTAACTCTGAACTCAACGTTGGAATGAGTGCGACAAAAGCCCGACCTACTAGGATCAAACGTTTCTCTGCCTAGACACATTCGCCTCAAATTGAGGTAACTACGTTTATCAAACGCTTGTCCTTGTTCGGAAGTTACGTTGTTAATAAGAATATATGAGGACACATCACACTGTATATTGAGTTGTCGTCTTCCGCAGATTGTAGTGTCACAGCCATTCCATAGCACTGAAAGATAGAGGGAAAATATAGCAATGAATTCAATTATTGGAATGTTCATGGAATCATGAATACTTCGGGTATCTTACAAAGTAAACGAAGCCTTCACGTTTACTTTGCAAGAGTCTCGAAGTATTCATGATTCCATGAACCTTCCAAAAATCGAATTTTTTGCTTATATTTGCATTTTATTATAAATAACTATTAATTAGAAATTATTTATAATTTAGGGACAAAACAATTTTGTATTTAATATTTAATCGTATAAACGGTTTTGTTGGAGTGAAAACGGAAAAGCGGAACAACCGATGTGGACACGAATACATGTAGCCAAGGGAGCAATCATCTGACTTTTCTTTTCACTTAATGCATTTCACTTCAGAACTTCAAACGCACATAACTCTCTTATTTGTGAACGAAAACATCAAATGTGGGAATGCATTTTCTTAGTTAGAACGTGACTTATATTTTGGTACCAAAATTATTTGAATTTGCTTAAAGAATTCGTTTTTGCATTTTCAGCACTTCCTTGTGTAGTGGGTGTGACATTGTATATAGCCTATAAAAAGTATAAAATCAAAAGACAATTTACCTTTTTTCGGTAAATACCAAATATATTTCATCTCTTATGGTAAAAATATCATCATTTTCACTCGTGCTACGCACTCGTGAAAAATACTGATTTTTCACAGCACTCGACGAATATATATTCGGTATTCACCCCCCCCCCCCCCCAATAAAACAAAAAAATATCCTCTATTCATCATATGACGTCGCGTCTGGGAGTGAAAAAACGCCCTGCAATTAAATTGATAAATCACTAGTGGTTTACAGATTTTAGGGAAACGTTATGACGTCCATAACAACGTTTCGTACATAATGACAAAAGAAATAGAGGATCTTACATGAGTGCTCATGTTTTATTGAATTTGTTAAACGAGTTTGGGAAAAGAGATAAAATGCGAGGCTTGCCGAGCATTTTATCTCTTTTTCGCAACGAGTTTAATAAATTCAATAATACAAGAGCACGAATGTTAGATTCTATTTATCATATGACAAATACTTTGAAATCTTATTTCTGGCGTAAAAACGTTATAATTTTGTCATTATATACGCAACGTTGTTATGAACGTCATAACGTTTCCCGTAAATCTATAAACCACTAGTGGTTTATCGATTTTATTACATGGCGTTATTTCACTCCCAGACGCGACGTCATATGATAATAACGTTTTTACGGCAGAAATGAGATTTCAAATAAATTTTGGGCCATCTATCATTCGTGTTCTTGTATTATTGACGTTTTAATCTCGTTGTGAAAAAGGAATAAAATGCTCAGCAAGCCTAGCATTTTATCTCTTTTCCCCAACTGGTTTAACAAATTCAATAAAACATGAACACTCATGTAAGATCCTCTATATAAACGTTTATCATACATGCAGCATTGTATGTACATTGTGCTAACCGAATCCTGGACTTATTCACACACATGTTATCACGCTAATCAAACTTTTTACCTCATCTTAAACTACAAGATTAAAGTTTTAACGGCTTTAACAGCCTGAATTATGTTCAAAGACCTGTAAATTGCTGAAAAAAATATATCTGTATCTATGGAAACCCCACCTGTATGCGAATCTGAGTTTACCTGTTTTTTCTCGCCATTAAAATCTAAGTTGAGCCGCGATATGCGATTTCCAACAATGTGGCATTCTGACATGTGCAGACTCAGACGAGCCTGTGCAGCCTCCTTTTAAGCTTAGAAACTCCAAACAATGTTCCGTCAATAGCTTAACACTCATAGAATATCTAAGCGACTAGCAAAGGCTCTGATCAGACCTGAGGCTTTGCTGGTCGCACATACCACATTGTTGGAAATCTCATGTCGCGGCTCATTATTATAGTAAGACATAATTAATTCGTAGTTTGCTTTGGTCTGGATTGGCCTTGTCAATATTGACAAAACACTTGGGAATGCGACTTCCTGATGTCTTGTTACTGTTCTTTTTCTGTGGCTCATCCTCATGGTGCCGCCGGTAAGGTGGTCGGTAGACTCAGAGTAGTCTGCGATAGTGGTATTTCCTGATCATTCTCACATATGCGGATAGTAGACTTTTCCTTAGCATGCAAATCTGCTCAGGAGTGACCTAGTCTATGGATAAGACAGCCCTCAGTTGTGAGAAACAAGTAGGAATAGCCTAAATCCAGCGGGGCTGGCCAGCCGATGTCACGTGATATAGGTAAAATCCGATAATGGGAAACTCCTCTATTAAGTTACTGGTGCATGCCTCAAAGGATATTACATGTAGTATGTGGATACTGAAATGAACATAAGAAAATACACCTTCAAAGCCAAGTTCAAACCATATTTGCGCTGTCGATGGCGCACCTTCTCAAAATCCCAACGCTGATAGCTTTTGATCCATCCTCAGGGGCCTCTTGGTGGGTAGGGTAATAATAAATATACTCCAACACGCCCCACATACACCGTGTTCTATCCAAATAACAGCGCAATGGCGCGAACGCTGCTGCAGTGATATTTGAACGCCGGTAATGGTACTTTTGACAGATTGTACTATAACTAATTATAACGCACATGGTAGTGATATAACACCATGCTATAAAATCGATAAACCACTAGTTTTGCATATTTTGTAACGTTTTTTAATGACGTCCATAGCAGGGGTGTCCATCTGCCGCATTTTCACATTTTTTTGCGATTTGACTTCCAGAAAATAATAATTTCGTTTTTGCGAATTGAACGCGAATTTTCAAAAATATAGGATCAATTTTACGAATTTGTCTGATCTCAATATAGCTTATACTGTAGTGAATTTGAAAGTAAATACGGTACACAGCGGGTGCTGATAAGACGCTAATGATTGCGAAGATGACAATGGGAGTCCAAATTTCACTTCCCCAACGCCGCTAATCCACGCTCGAGGGCGTGTTAAGTCTACCTGTCTTGAATTGTGAAAGTAGTAGGCGTGGCTTAAAGTGCCCTCTGCCAATCAGAACGTTGCATAGAGACTGTGACACACTTGCGGGATATGCAAAATAAAACAGCACAGGGACTACTATTGATTAACAAATTAAGTTCACATCCTCCATCAAAATGGGCAACGTTTTTTAGATTTTTTGACGCAGTGACTCGTTGGGAAAAAATCGGTACATCCGAAAAATAACAAACGATAATGTCCGAAATGCAACCATTCATGGGGCGAATTAATCGTTAATGCTAATGCATTATTAATGCATTACTTTTTTCCAGATATTCAAGGTAATGATTAATTCACCAGTTTTTGAATTACTTTAATGCTAATTCAATGCATTACTTTTGTCAAAATTCACTGCATTACTTTGAATTACTGTCTAACAGAAACTTTGCCATCAATATTGTATACAGACTGCACAATAGAGAAATGAGATACACAACAAAAGGACTTGTTTGTAGTTACTTCCATTCACAGTTTCATTTTGTTTAACTTTCTTGTAAAGACTGTTTTTTAACTAAGGAACATGATAAATGAACTGTGAAACTTGTAAGTAAGGGTTTTGATTATATATCAATAAAGTGAAACTGCTTACATTTACTGGCAATCCCAGAAGAAACTAGAATGGTGAAAATGTACCTGGGAAGTGTTGAAATAAAAGATATTTTATCCCACTTTATTTAAATCAGTTTTTTTATCAATACTTAATTTTTAGGCTAATAAAATGAGCTTTAAAATGGTGTGAATTTTGTTACAATCCAATATCAAAGAAACAATTGTTTTGATCACAATAGGGTAATTATCACTTGAATGTCCTGTTCACACATTTCAACACTTGACCACTGACAGTGTGTCTCTTTGGTCAGTTTTGCTACAGGGTAAATATATTGGGGTCAAAAATATAAGAGATTATAGTACTTTCAAAGATAGATGAGAATCGATGTAAACAAACACTGGCAAGTTTACCTTGATTTTGGGCGTGCAGGTAGTCTCAGTTTACAGTTATATTGAACCTATCACAGATTATTGCATATGCGCGTAGAAGTGAAAAGTCATGCTTTACCTGTTTATAAGGAAAATAGAATAGTCTAATTACTATGCATCTTTGAAAGTACAATAGAGATTATGATAAAGCCTGAGCATTGTTTATTGAAGAAACCAGACAAGAGATATAGGGCAGGAAACTCCAAGTGTTTATAATTTTTCTCCCATGTTGGAAAGCTTCCCAGTGGTATAATAATGTATACAATGAAATATGATCACTAAAAAAGCTGGGGTTGCTACATCTGAGTGTTATTTCCTCATTTTTTTAAAAAATTATGAAATTTCAACGAATGTTAATGACAAGAATACAAAATTCACTACCAAAAGTGAAGCTATTGTAATCTACGGCTCATGTGAAATATTTATATATATATATATACTGTGATTTTTGGGGGGATTTTTGGAAGCTACCTTTTCCTGCACATTTGGGAAAATATATCATGAAAATGGGAAAATCAGTACTAAAATTACATGAAATTGGGAAAATAAAGACCATTTTTGGATTGGGAATGACTCCCATATAAGGCGTTAAAAATGGCCAATTAAGATCACCGATATATATATATATATATATATATATATATATATATATATATATATATATATATATATATATATATATATATATATATATATATATATAATGTCTATATGTGAAAACATGTTAACTATATGTACACATTTTGTTCAATGTATCAAAACTGCTCAGAGGTTACAGTATTGTATGATTCTGTTTTACGTAAGTGAAAGTAATGCTTAATTCAATGCATTACTTTCTTAAATAATGCTAATTCAATGCATTACTTTTTCAAAATCCAGTAATGGTAATGCTAATTCAATGCACATTTTTGGCAAGTAGTGTTAATTCAATGCATTACTTTCAAAAGTAATTCGCCCCATGTCTGAGCTGATCATTAAAGCCAGTTTTAGGCTAGCAATAACGGTAGGCCCGAGGCCAATGTCAGAAACCAGAAAAAAACATTATTAATGGAATCGCCATAGAAATGACATCGTTACGTTAACGGATCCCCAAACGAGGTTAAGAAAGTGATTTGATTTCAATTTTGTAGTTTAAAACGGTCGTTGTTTTGATTTTGTTTGAGGTGGGGGGTCAAAATGTTTTCCTTTTTAGGTTGACGCTAAACAATAACCTTTAAAAGTGCCTGCAAAAATATATATGACAATTTTGTCTGCTGTTAAGTAATCTGCTTCATATATTTGCTAACCTAATCGACTGTAAATTATTAAACACCAACACGAATGTTTTTATTAACATTTTTAATATTCACCGTTAACGCCATATTGGCTTATTCAGGAATAATGATAAACAAGTAAATGATGTGACGCACCGCAAAAACGTTAGGACAATTTAAGCATAGAAGCAAACAGATTGGACCCAGATCAGACTGCTTTTGTAGGAACAGTCGGATCTGGGTCAAGGTTGTTTCTTAAACAATTTAGCAAACTATTTATTGTGATTGGCGCTTAAATGGGCCCCTATACAACAAGTTAAAGCTTTTTAAAAAAGGATTGCCCTAATGCCCTATGATAGCAATGTTGTGTTCGCATCATGCCATTCTTAACTAATTAGTGCCACAATTGTGATTTCAAAGAAATGATAATGCCATATGATTATTGGAATCTAATATTCGAACTCCTATATTATTGATTTTATTAAACTTGCATTGTATCGATTTCCCTTCACTCGTTTAATATTAAGTTCATTAAAATTAAAACACGAGTCCTTATGTAGGATCCATGCGCGGGTCCAGAACGTTTTGTCAGAGGATTCCAACTTTGACAACGTTTTTGTTTGTTTGTTTTTTTTAATCTGCTTAAGTTTGATGAGGGAAGGAAGGATCCAAATACCACTTTTAGCGTTTCGCTGGCGGGCCGATGATGACCCAGCTTGGTAGCTTTGTGATTTTAAGGGGATCCGTACAAGTATTGCTAAGAAACCCTATATTTTTGTGTTTTCCAGGGGGGTTCCGGACCCTCTGCCCCCACCCCCCTCAAGTTTGACCCGCGCATGGGATCGAAAGAGAAAAGTAGGACATACAAAAGAAATCTTGAAAGATGCCAGTGTTATGCCATAGTGTGCTCAGCTGGTGCTTATCGGCACATGCGTGGTTCTGAGAGATATACGCTTATCTCGTCTAGGATCAGATGAAAATTAGACTATGTCGCGAGAAAACCCGTCTTTGTGGTTTGCGACCAGGTAAGTCAGCCTCAAACCTCAAGCTAGAGTATTAAAATGTCGCATGTTACAAGTTTAGATATAGACCTACTAGGTGAGTGTCTTTTGATATCAAGTTTAACAGGCAAGGCTTTGAGAACGCTTGTTGACATCGCGAGGCTTGCCGAGCTTGATATCAAAAGACGCGAACCTGGTATTCTATATTGCTTCTCTCTTCAAACTAGCGATTATGACGTAATTTTCGATTTTTGTGTTGAGCCAGCGTCATTAACGACGTCATTCAAAAAGTATAACAAGTTCGTCGTCATGACCTGATACCTGTAAAGGCACATGCTGTGAGATAGACAAGTTGAGCGTTTATCAGTGAGAGGTGACTGATAAATTATACTTTAAAATCAACGAATTACAAAGACACTGATCAGACTGAACGGATATGCAGGCTGATTTGCGTCTTTGTTGTTTGCAAGCAGCATACCAAGGTTTTCTCACACCGAAGCGAAAGAATGCAGACATTGTCCTTGTGCAGCAGCTATCTACTTTGACATATTGCGTAATCTAGGTTAAGTTTTAAAGCGATAATATTCATAGTGCTTATCATCATTATGGAAACATTTCCGATTTCTCATAGAATACAAGTGTTTGTGTGTTAATTTAAAGATTGTGTTTTGTTTGGTTTGTGGTTTAACGTCTCAGTCAACAGCTGACATCATGTCAAGAACAGTTACTCGCTCTCACTCTTACTCCTGTCGTGTCGCCAGCTACCGTAGACGTCCTCGGGTTGACATGGCTTCACACACGCCACGGTCACCCATACAGCTTGCTTCTTCGTCTGCGGCTTTCAGCCTGTTTCTTTGAGGAGAATGTCAACATAAGTTACTCGCTGTTTTCCCCTGTTCTTCCTCGCATGGACTGGCTGCCAGGGCACACACTTTCTGGCTAACAGCTTTGGGTTTAGGTAGCAGAGGCCCGCAAACGTCACCTATCTCCGTTAGATTTTGTTGAAGGTTTCCATATAGCTCCAGTTGTGTGATGTGGCCTCTCTAGCTCATTTGATGCACGGCTCTCTACATTCTAGTGTAGACACCATCGATAGCTTTGGTTAGTTTTGCTGTCATCGCCTATGCCACACAGCTACATACCAGGACTTACTCCACAGTTTGACCTTCAATTCCTGGCTAAGTCTTAATCACAATACATTTTTCATCTGGTTGAGTACTTTCCATGATAATGCCCTGTCTACCTTGAAGACTGTTCTGAAGCTTTTTTCTCAGTGCCACATTGTTAATGGTTTTCAGTGGTTTGTCTGTCAAAGTGAAGGTCAATTATTCAGTCTTCTTCAGATTCAGATGTAATCCGACCTTTGCACATTCTGTCTCTGCTGTACTCAGTAGCTCTTGTCCCTGTACCTGTCCATTCTATATGAGGACAATGTCGTCTACAAAATCGAGGTCTGTGAGCGAAAATCACTCCTTTCTATGTCATCTCTCCCCTATATAGCATCCATTTAATCCACTGACCTATCCAGGATGTACCTAAGATACTTGTTGTATGTATTACATGACCTAGACACCAACTGAACGCATGTCCGTGCTATGTTAAATGCCATTTAAGTGCAAATTTTGCAAAATAAGAGTATGTTACGTCAATGCTGCAATTTGTATCTGTGTCGTACCAATCTTACAATACAAAATTATCATAAAACTGCATGTGAATGATTTAGAAGTCATTCATAGTGATATTGATAGTCTAACTACAGGCCAGGTCAGGAATAAAGTTCACTTGATTGCATTGAAAATAACTGCTTTATGTTATCAACTTACCCAACATAACTAATAAACAAAAATATAAGTGAGTAGGACGTATGCGCACAGCAAATGAAGTATAGGTATCCAATTGTAAACTAGTATCAAAAGGCCTCTTGGGCTTCTTATAGGACACACTAAGAGACAATCGGCTTTAATTATTATAAGAACTTTAATTATAAGAACAGCAAGACGCAGATTTAATTTTAATATCCGAGCTGTCTGACGAGCACGTTTGTTGTTCGTTGATTAGGTACTAATCTTCCAGACTCTAGCTAAGCTCTATAGCACAGCAGACCAGTTCAATTCATACCTGGTGGTCAAACCTTAATATACATTTTCTCTTGATGGGGCTCAATTATGATCAAATAAGCATTACAAATAGATGATGCTCGTTTAAGTTTTCTACAGCTGCATTTTCACTCACAGTTTATAGTTATGGTTTCCGCTTTAATTACACAAATTTGGATCAGGCTGCACTCTGACTCAATTATGACCCTATCCTAAAACTTTCATCGGTTTGTTAGTGTCCGATGCTTGTCTTTGTCTGGACCCACCATAGCTCCACTTGAGGTTCTATCTGTGGGTTACGAGCCCTTTTTGTGTTTCATCATAGTGTGTTACATTAATTAGATTGATTTTATGTGATGATGCATTGCATAGGTTAGCCACCATGCGAGCTAAGCAATTTTTGTGTTTTAACAACAGCAGAATATATGGTGAAGATTTGACACCATATTAGCGCACTTTAGACAAAAGTGTTTTCCGCTGCTTCCGTTCTAATGCAGTGTCTCTGTTGTTGTTGATTCATTGTTGATTGTTACTCCCATTGATTGGAGGGGGGGGGGTTGGTCAATGTCTTGTCATTCTGTACATAGTCTACAATCTAGTTTTTTTCTATAATTCGCTGAGGAATCGAGAGAGCTGGTTGCTTTGCTTTCACTGTCGTCTTGCTGACTTTTGGCTATTAGTGTTCTATGTCTCTTCCTTAGAGAACTAGCTGTGAGTTGTCTGCACTGAGTAATTGTGGTATTCCCTGGTCATACCAACTTACACTTACATTTTGGTCAGTCCTTGTTTACTACAATCCAAATAAATATTAAGTTTAACTTGCTTTGTGTAAGTTGCTTAACAAATAGTCGGCGCACTCAGTGAATTATCTCGCAACAATTTTTGCTATAGCATATCTATTTTAAGTAGAATATGTAAGTTTTGGAAAACTAATGACATCAAACCTACAAGCTGATGTGCATTTCAGATAATATGCTTTAAAACACGTGTACCTCATCGACATGCAGTTCGTCTTGCATAAACAGCTATTTAGCTGCATGCACACAACAGGGATAACTAGCCAGCACTTCCAAACAACTTCTAGTCAGTCTGTACCTTCTTGCCACAAGTCAATAGTTTCAGTCGGTTTATTTTCTAGATCCATTATTACATGGTCTGCTTGAAGCCATATCTAAGCTTGATAGATTGCCCTTGTGATATGTAACTTTAATGCACCATGGGTTTGAGGCAACACATCTATAATCCATACCATACCATCAAATCCCACACAACGAACATACAAACGCCCAAGCTTCATCGACGGTATCATCTCTTACTACTCCAGTTGATGAGCATTCTTAATGAACATTTTCCAGCATGTATTCTTGCCTTTGCCAAATAAAGGTAGCATGGTGTTGCAGTCTGTTAGCAGATGAAAGCCTAAAATAATGGACAATACTAAATGGGGTAGCTTTATAGCAACAAAATGGGCAGGAACGCATTTCATTACTATCGCCGTTCTGGAGAGTATCAAAGCTTATAATACTGCAGGCCCTGGGGTGATACAGTCAGAGTATAAACACATTTGATACCCTGGTCTGTGTCAATTGCCATTATTTCCTTATCTCACGCATGTAATGCAACCCTCGTTTTTATGATCGAATGACAAGTGGGACGCTCCGTGTATATTCGATGTAGCTCTTAGGGCATTTTAATTCCTCCTAAAGTAACCATTTGTTAGTCTAAGGTAATTTGAGAGTTTTAGCTGTCAAAATCACAGACAATGCATCAGCAGCCAAATCAGCCTTATTCTTACCCAGTACTATGAACTTTTCCTAAACTTGTACACATATTGGAACATATTTAGCATGGATGCCACATTCCAACCCATTTTGCCACCAGAAGTTTTTTTTTCGTGATATGGAATGCCAACTAGTAATCTGTTCAAGTTTGATCTTACCTATTTCAGGCTGAAAAGGCCTTATAAATTTAAATTGGTAACGGAAGTTAATGACCGGTTTACCTTGATATGATCATATCACATATGGTTATTGCCATGTTAAGTCCAAGTTATCTTTGTTTTGTTATGTAGTACTTGGTGTCCCATTAAAGTAAATTTACAATCATCTTGAAGAGGAAGAGAAAGCTGGTTGCTTTGCTATTATTGTCTTACAGATGTATTGTTACTATAAATGTTATGTGGCTCTTCCTCACGGTGCCTTGGGTTGGTCTGCAGTGTGTGATTGTGGTATTTCCTGATCATATTCACTTACTTTTTGTGGCAAAGTCACAAACTTCCAACATAATTGTCCCACTTAGCACCGTATTATGAGGAGACGAACACTAGGATGTAGTTACATATCATGCAAACTATCATGATAAGAGGTACAGATGGACGAAAAGTAGTTTGGTAACAATTGTTCATGCTAATTAGCTGTGGATGCAAGACAAAATGTATGCCAGTGAAATAAAAATGTTCTGAAGTATCTCGGAAATCCACACCAGCTAGTGGATGTGATGTCATTGACTGCGCAAGTCCTACATATTTTACATAAAAAAGATCTGCTATATAATAATAGCAATAATTATTAAGAAATAATTCGCTGTTTGAGTACATTGACAAACCTGGAACTTTAACTGAGCAATTTACACAAAAAGAGCAGCTTTATTTCCAATGTTATTTTAAAGTAATGACCAATACGTAGCAGTAGAAAACTCATTGGCATCAAAAAAGCATTTATTTGTAGTACTTACTTGATCCTTATTGAGACCCGCCTAGAGAACATGTGTTTTCGTTGTTTACTACCAAGTATGAATCAATCCGGCCTGCTCCACATCAGGATGAACAGTACCTTATAATCAGTAAACAACGAAAATGCTAGTCAGACAGCACGGACTGGGACCTTCTCATAAACAGGCCCAGGTCATGGGCATATGTGTCACACTGACATATCTCTAGTTTAATGCTAGTTAACAATCATGAACCTATATTTCCTTTAGTTAGACTGTTTGCTGCGCTCATACGTCCTACTTACTTATCCTGATGTTTAATGGATAATATTATGTTAGGTATATTGATCACTCAAACTTAATGCTTTTAAACCATTCACATGTAGTTTTTTGATAATTTTGTATTTATGTGTGTGTATGATACTGACAAATGAATGCTGCACATAACATAACATACTTGTATTTATGAAATTTGCACTTTAATGACCTTTAACCTTGCACAGATATATGTTCAGTTCTTGTCTAAGTATCTGCAGTGCATTCTGAATACTTTCCGTGAATTTATTGGATGCTTTATAGAAAGGAGATGACATAGGATGGAGTGATTTTTCTAATATCTTCGTTATAATGCACCAAGTTGATCTTTGACCCAATTCTTAGTCATCGGGACATTTTTAGACTTGGCATCAACCCCTGTTGATTTTACTACACATATTGGAACATATTTAGCATGGATGCCAGCTTTTACCCCATTTTGCCATCAGATTTTTTTTTGTGATATGGACTTCCAACTATAAAGGACAGGTCGACAGATTAAGTAGCATACTGATGTAGCAATTAGCGGACTGAAACTGATTCCTCGATAGTTATAAGTGTGACTTTGATAATGGGATGATATTGAGTAGAGACCATTGTTCAGGCTTCTCGTTCCTCATTAGTGCGGAAGTTTAAGTATGATGTCATCTAGGTCTCATGGCTTGTTTCACATCTGGACCATGACTTTTTCTGGTATAAACATCGTCTTTGCCTTCGCATATTCAACAATACTGAATGGTCCATCATGTGTTATATAGAGAATAATAAACTGTGTTTCTGTGATATGAAAATTATGTCACGAAGGAATGGTGGTGACTCGGTAAACAACGAGTCCGCAGGGCGAGTTGTTTACCAAGTCACCACCATTCCTGAGTGACATAATTTTCATATCACAGAAACACAGTTTTACTATTCTGTATATTATATACCTTCCACTGATGTTTCAATAAAAAAACAAAGAAAGAAAAAGTCTTTTAACGACCACCCCCCCCCCCCCCGCCCCCGACGGCCCCAACGATAAAGTGGTGCGTAGTAATAATTACTTGGCCACGCCTACATCGGCATGTCAAGACTCGCCACGCTCTACGACGAACAACAACAACCTGTATACACTCCCTGACTTGTCTTTTATTATTATAAGAAGCTAAAGAAATGTGAATGCGTTGCGGTAATTTAATATATTATATTTGGGTTGTTTCCCTTACAACGTAATGTTGCAACGGAGCCAAGGGAAAGCACTCTAAAAGCCTGCAGAAATGAAATGTCGCGGGGAACTGAAACTGAAAAAACATTTTGCTCGTTTTTTTAGCCATTCGCTGGTCCGTTTCTTTGCTTGCGGATCAGCAATAGCTTGAGAAATTGATTTGAAATGTGTTTGTCAAACATAATAAGGATGGACTTGTGACGAGAAAAGGATTATTTGAGTGGAGATCAGAGAACTGGAACAGGTCTAGGAATGCAGGAGAACAACTACGGCTCAGATGTAAATATTTGGCTGGTGTCTGATCTAGGTCTAATAATAACATCGGATCAGCATTGTCAATTTTTATGTAGAATGCCGTACAATCTTCAAAATTCTCAAATTCCTCTAAGCTAGACCAGGAGGCAGGAAGGCAGGGTGGTGAGTCTGATTTTATACTCCTAAATGTGTTGTGCATATGTGTATTGAAAATAAGTAGTTCCGACAAAAATATCTACATGGAGCAGTGATGATATGACTTTTTCATATCATCACTAGTGAAATATTTCACTCCTCAAAGATACTAAAATTCTCTCACTGCAAAACAATAGGAAATTAATGCTAGGTATATAATATAAGAATCTATCATGAGTTTGAGGGTAGGATAGAAAAATCTGTCCTGAGGATCGTCGTTTGGCATCTTGAGGCTTGCACACGGATAATGGATTCTTTTTTTGCTCACCACTGTTTTGTTTACTTTAAAATAAACTTCCAGAAGTCCCTGAATTTGCTCAGACGAAGTTTCGCATGATGACGTCACTGTAATATAATAATAACGTCAGTTGACGACCATGTGCGTGAGTTCAAATGCAACCAATGTATGAAAACCTCACGTGACAGCCTGGGTAAGATAGCATGGGTAAGATAAAATTTTCTATCTCATGGTAAAATCTCAGATATCCTTATCCGGTGTGCAAGAAATTGAACTCTTGAAAGACACTAGGAATCTTCTCGTTCATTTCATCTGCCTAGTACACTAAAATACCCGAACCAAGTTGATACCATCTCAGCCTCTGCCACTCCTTCTTCCTGTCCAGACTGGGTTAATTAGCGGCACATTTTGTCATTGATCAATTTCCATGACTGACTATATGCCATCTCGGTGTGTGCTTCGTCGACTTTCTTTACCTTAGCTTCTAATTCCTTTGCCTTCAATCTGTCGTACAGCTGAAACAAATAATATTTCGCCTCTGTCCCACTGTTTCAATTCTCAGGAGAATGTGTCCCTGTCAGTAGATCGTATGCCTCACTTATAGCAGCTCTGTCACATTTTATATCTGAGTCACGGCATGAGATTTCCAACAATGTGGTATGTGCGACCAGCACAGGCTCAGACTAGCCTGCGCATACGCGCAGTCTGATCAGAGCATATGCTAGTCGCTTGAATATTCTATAAATATTGAGCTACTGGCCGAACATCATTTGGAGTTTCTAAGCTTAAAAGGGGGCTGCACAGGCTCGTCTGAGTCTAAGTTTGTCAGAATGCCACATTGTTGGAAATCATATGTCGCGGCTCATTTCCTTTTCCGTACAGGAACTACTTTTTGTAAGCATCCCCATCTTCTTAGAGCAGCTGGAATCGGTTTCGCACTTCTAACTCGTCATTCTTTAGTAGAAGCTGTGGCATTGTTGAGAATGCCTTTAAGTCTTACTTCGCCTTCTTACCTCTGTGCTTTAGAGCTCCTTTAGGCTGAGACGTATTTTTTATACTGACAGCCCTGTAAATACATCAGATAATGTGATGTATGCTTCAGCTTTTATTGCAATGTTGCGCCAGGTCCATAGTATGCCTTTCCGTTTCTGGAATTGTTTTGGTCTGTTCTCTTGCATCAGGTTACATGTAATCTTACCACATTTTTTTCATGGGCAAGCTTTGACTATTTAATATAACCTAACGACATTTTTTCCTGGGCTCGTTTAGACTGTTACATGTATCCTAACCACCTTTTTCTGGGCTAAGTTTAGACTGTTTATATGAAACGGATTGAAAAGCTTTTACTGAGCACATTAACTCATTTAAGTCAAAACAAATTTCCCATCCTTATTAATTGGGCCAGTCTATTTTCGTTTGAAGGGGTTGTTTGTGACATTTTCATTTTTATTCAATTTTCAGTAGAAGATTCGGTAAGCAAAAAGCGGAGACCCAAATCAGATGCCGCGTTTTGCGGCGTCTGATCTGGCTCAGCACTGTTTACATATGTCCCACAAAAAGGAAGCTAGTCTTATATGGGTTAAGAAATGTTTGGAGAAATATACAATTGTACTTTGACAATTATTAAGCTACAGTTCATTAATACATTCCCCATGTCTTCACGATTGCTCGGCCCGCAACTGAGATGTTTCGGTGTTATGTGTAGAATATTCAGTATGCCAGTCCGTTTGTCAGTCCATCCGTCTGTGGTCGTTAGGGAAAACTCAAATAACTCAGAAACCATTTTACGAAACAGATTAATATTGATAGTATCTAGAGATTGGGGTTTCAAGTAAAAAAATATTATCTTTGTCTGAGTCTATGCCGAGGCAAAAGTTGTGAAAACAGGTATCCCATCTATGCTTAAGCACATATCTCAAACTAAATGAAAAAAGTCAATAAGCAATGCTTATGAGATACCCCCCGCACAGTAAGATTCAGTGAAAAACCCTGCACAGTGAGATTCAGAAGGCACCATCTATGCATATTCAAAAGCCTTATTAGGGAAAAATTGTCTAAGTTCTCATAGCTGTAATTTTGTCAAAAATTATTTTTTTGAACCCAACTCCTTCATGCATATGTTCAATGTGTCTACATTGTATAGGCAAAGTATCAAATTGTTCCATCAAAAGCTGTGGTAGGAGTTGATTGGCCCATGAAGGCACCATCTATGCATATACAAAATCCCTATTAGGGAAAAATTGTCTAAGTTCTCACAGCTGTCATTTTGTCAAAAATTATTTTTTCTGAACCAAACTCCTTCATGCATATGTTCAATGTGTCTACATTGTATAGGCAAAGTATCAAAATGTTCCATCAAAAGCTATGGTAGGAGTTGATCAGCCCGTGTATGGCCTATAATAGCATAAGCATAAAACCTTATATTAAAAGCCATTTAGAACTACAAAGGGAAATAGCTCTAATAGAATTGGCCCCTAGCCTTTACTTCTTTGTCTAAAGTATTTGTCTTGCATATATAAACATGTTTGCAAGGTTTGATGAAAATCCAGCAATGACTCTTCAAGTTATTAAAAAAACAAAACGTTACGGACGGACGGACGGACGGACACACGGACGCACGGACAACGTGAAAACAGTATACCCCACCACAAGCAAAGTTTGCGGGGGGTATAATAAGATATATTAATGAAACTCCATAGGTAGTTGTAGGTACATTTTTGTCGGAAGAATATGTCTTATATAGGTAAAATAACTCTATTTTTTGATCATGGAAGTATCTCTCTTGTGAATCTGCACTTTACTTTTTATTTTGCTAATACATATTTATGTAATTTAAGAAATAAATTCAATTTCTAGCCTTTTCACGGAATCGTGAACACTTCTGGTCTCTAGCAAAGTAAGTGAAGTTAAGTTAACTGCAAGAGACCAGAAGCATTCATGATTTCATGAACAAACAAAAATTGAATTAATTATTTATATTTACATTGCATATTATCAGTCAAGTATCAATTTACAAATTTCACCTACTTACTACTAACTCGGCTGGTTTTTCGGATACTTTGAATAAAATCAGGCATAAATTTCGGAATAGCCAAAACGCCAAATTTCCGCGCTAAACAGTACACAATTATCTTTATTTGGTGGCGTTGGCTTTGGCCTGCCAAAATGGCGCGTATGTGGGAGTGGCTTAAATCGATCCGTTCATGGAGGCATGAACGACATCTCAAATGTAAGGGCTCATTTAAAGACTCGCAGTAAACATGTCTAAAGGGAGACCAGTTATAGGACAGCAATGAAGGCTGGAATGCATCTGCATGTTAACCTTGCTTCCCTTTTAATTAAACAGGTGAAAATTGCACAACGCTTTGGCGTGAGGTATTGGTTTGGTCGAAAAAAGGCCAAACATGAAGTCTCGCTTTATTAAATCTGCTTCTATTGAGGAAGTTGCTAGTAAATGTGCTACCTGTGGGGTACAGTAGGTAGCACGAAGCGTTTCAAAGGTGTACTGATCGAATGCTTCACTAGTTTGCAGAGTGTATAAGCAGAAGACTAAACAGAAAGCACGTGTTTCTAAATAAGGGAGATGATAGTCTGGTATGGTCGCTATGATAAACAAACTAAACGATAATGTGGTTAACCGGTAAATAAACTGAATCTCCAGACAGCTTTTTGCTTCTAGCAGAAATAAAGTATTATTAAGCTATTGGGTCACTGTAAAGGCAGCACCGTAGGATTGATCTACCTTAGACATAGGTAAAAGCTGAAAATGAGGCGTGATTTTATTCGAAAGTAACTGTACATGTATCATTTTGCGCCATAACTCAAAACATATTATTTAAACCCGTAAACGCCAGCAAAATAACTGCATCCATAAATGTATTGGTTAACGTAAGTATATCAACCGGCAAACAGTGTGGACCCAGATAGATCTACACTGTTTGTCGAAGAGGCATCAAAACATTTCAGCAGACGACAAAAAGCAGACGACTTTTTGTGATTGACGCTTTAAGGGTTAATAAATGTGAGTTCAGTGTACATGCATACAGTCGCGATTTAATGAAATGCACGCACGTTTGCGCGGCTCGAACAGCTTATTTACTCTTTTACAATATTATAAATCGAACCTGATAGCCCTTCTTGAGCAGATGAAATAGCCGAAACGCGTCCAGATATGAATATTAAAGTTGTCGCCTTTACAGTGACCCAAAAGCCCTATTATACAAAGTTTATATTAATGCACTTGCAAATGCAACGCGACGTCTGATTGGATAACGTCATAAATTTGCGACAGTATATCCTGCAATAAACTGTCGGAAACCCGACGTCATTACGTGACGTCGCTTTTCATTGGTTAACAAGTGAATATTTGCAGCTGACCAGCGGTTTTATGCAACTGGCAGCCGCTGGACGTATAGGTGCAACAAAGTACACTTTCACTGTTTTTGTGTGTGTTTTTTTTTTTTTTTTTTTTGAAGGGAAAATGTTAATAGTGCATTAGAATGGGGATAACCATATTCAAAACTTTCATTTGGGGAGGTATATCGTCGGATATACGTTCGGAAATCACGTTTTACGGCTCGCTTACGCATCGCCGTAAAACTAAATTTCCGACCGTATATCCGACGATATACCTCCCCAAATGAAAATTTTTGATACAGTTATCCTCTAATTATACATTTGACTGTTGATAGCTCAAATCTGTATAAATCACAGTTCCTATTTATTTGGGGTACAGTACACTATAAACCAAATAAGTGAGCCTCGCCATGAGATTTCCAACAATGTGGTATGTGCGATCAGCAAAGCCTCAGATCAGCCTGTGCATACGCGCTGTCTGATCAGAGCCTTTGGCAGTCGCTTGAATAGTTTATCAGTGTTAAGCTACTGACTGAACATAGTTTAGAGTTTCTAAACATTTTTGGATATCACATGTCGCGGTTCGAGCGTGTAACTGCCGCTGATTCACCGGAATTGATCTTGAAAATAGCACCAATAACATAAAAAGCACTGTTAACATTTAAGGAAAAATGTAGGAATTAAGTTGTTTCAGTTTTAACGAGCCTGATCTGGGTCCGTACTGTCTGCGAAGGTTATCAGCAGACGATACTAAACTCCAGCTGTTAAGTTTTTAGAACTATCTTTTCGCAATAACTTTTTTTTATCTTCAATTTTAGCAAAAATAGTTCACGATGAAAGTTGTAGAGGATACTGGCCAACTTCTCCAAAGAGTCTGGTGCGTGTGGTGCAAACAGGTTTTTGTGTCTATAGATGAAGATTTTGCAACAAATTTACTTCGTCCTAAATTTCTAAGTCTTTTATTCACAGTTAAAATTCGTATAGGCGTGGCAGAAAAGGGTACTCGGTGCATATCCCGTTATTCGAAGGTTGTGCATAACATAGAACTGTCATTAACATTCTCAGAATTAACCGTGCATCTGCAGAATCAACTTTAAGCAGGTTAATTTGTGGAAACAAAGGTTGGGTATTCGCATGACGTGCAGTTTTTCACTTATTCACGTGCTATGAAATGAACGGTTTTGAGATGGTGCAGCGTCGGCACGTTTCACCAATGCCGACTTGACGTTGCGTGCCAAATTAATGGCCTTGATCAGAGGGGAGCCTCATACAAGTTGCACTAAATGTGCTGCTTGAGTGAGTGTCCACTTTGCGCCATCCATACACGTTAGAATAAAACATTTATATAAAAACATATTACCTGGAGAATGAATGTATTATCCGAAAAAAAAAAGCATTCTCTATTATGTCCCGTGGGAATAAATTCATACTCAAGTAAATAAATCCAAATTGTCAACGAAATGCACACTGTTCACAAAACCTATATATTGATAAATAGCTTGACACATACCAATCAACTATTTACCTTTCCTACAGTAATGCGACAAAGATTATTTCCGCATGGCTAACGTTTGTTATAAACTCGAATAGAGATGAATTGTACATTTTAGTAAATCCAGTATTCTAGACAAAATTTACAAACAGTTGTGCGCTCCCTACGCTTTATATGCTTGATTATGAATTTATTTAGCTCACCATGATGTCAGCTATATATGTATATGTAAAAAATGCATCTCTTGTTGTTAATGCTATGCTTAACCTAGAGAATAAAGAATAGAGCAATAGAGATGACCCCACTAGCTGAACGCACGAGCGAACCAGGAGCGATTTCCAATATATTTGAACAAGCCATCCATCGCTTTAGTAATTGAATTAGGGCGTTGCAATGTAACTTTTTAACTGACATCTTCGACTTGGTTTATTTCCGTTTTGCGTAAAAATGTTCAAAGAGTGCATCTAAGCACAGATGAACCTGCAGGATCTTGTATGTTGGAACTGTTTGGAGAAGTTGGCGGAGATGTTCATGAATACTTTTCATTGGGATAAGTTTTTTTTTTTCGATAAATGACCGCAGTAAAAAGTTATCGCGAGGAAATAGTTCTAAAAACTTAACAGCTTGAGTTCATTGACTCTAAAGTAATCCTACAGTTATTCAAAAATGGGCGTTAAAAAGGGAGTGTCATTTTTGCGCAAAATTGGGGTTGTTGCTTCAATCCGCTCCAAATCTTAAACCGATTTTATTCAAAATATTTTAAATGTGTTGCTTATGGAATAAATTAAACTATCAAACACTTCTTTTTGGGGTGAAAAACACATTTTTTACAAATTTTAAAATGACGATTCAGTAGAAATCATGTAGTACCAGTGACCTATATAAGATAGGTCACTGGTAGTACCTGACCCATAATTTTATTTGTTCAGTATATATGAAGCACGCCAACAACAAAGGCGAAGGTGAGCCTGTGCGTTCGCATAGTTTTGATCAAAGCCATAACCATTCGCTTATTTGAACGTAGACTGGCTCAAGTCCTTAAACATTAGTTTTCTATCTGATGGCTCTTTGAAACATCTGACTAAGAGAAGCTAGATGGTTTTATAAAGAAGAATTATCATTTAATATAATTGCAAATTCTCCAAAACAAAACAATGTTTCAGACTGTAGTCAGTCTAATTTGAACGGATACTGATCCTGGTCGCTTAAGTAGTCTATGACTGTTATGCTAGAGACCGAACATCATTTGAAGTTAAAATTAAAATGAGGCTGCACAGACTCAGCTGAGTCTACACTTGTCAAAATGTCACATTGTCGGAAGTCACATGCCGTGGCTCATATCTTCAGTTTTAAGGTACTATCTAGTCACTGCAGCTTAGCAGGTATGCACAAGCCGTGCCTGTAAGTAGACAAGGGTCCCTAAGACATCTTTTTCTCAATGTGGTTCATAATGCAGACTTTCAGAATGGAACATGCTTTTCCCCAAATATTCCATTATTCTCATTATTTCCCATTATCTAATCATCATAACAAATCAACGTGTTTCCCTTCATGTGGTTACTTCACAATTCCTGGCACAAAAGCACCTGTTTCAGGAAAGACCCAAACCATCCTGCTCACGGCTATAGGACCTACATGTATGCACCCTCCATAGCTTAGTGGTATTGCAACATGAACTCACATTTCTAGACAGCGACAACAGAAGCGGTGATCAGCCTGTGCATATGCACATGCACAGGCTGATCATCGCTTATGTTGTTCGCATTTGACGTACACCTGTTTTCCAATGTCTTGGCTGATTATGATGTTGATTATTCATTCTAATATCAGGTGTATCGCTATAATCGGTCTTGTTTTACAGACGTGTTCCAAGATAAGTGATAGGTGCAATGTACGGTTGCTGACTAACCAGATCTTCCATCATTTGCTACTGTCCTGCCAGGCAAGAGTGAGAGTGACTTCATGTGTGTTTACAAAGTGATCAGGGACTTAGAATCGATAGATCACTTGTGTATTAATCCTATCCGCAGGATAGGATTAAAACGATAGGATTAAAACACAAGTGATCGATCAATTCGTGTTAGCTCAAGTGGAGTGTACACGTTAGTGTTTTACTTAGCAATTGTAAACAAAGTATAACGTCTTTGTCACCCTTGGTTGACACGACAGTAGTATGCAGCAAAAACTGAATTTCCATAGTTTTTTTTATCGTTTGGAAGAGCGCTAGCTTGTAGTGGACTAACCCCAGGTGTCTCAGTCTCTATGTCGACCATGAGACTTTAAGCCGTGGCCCCGTTTCCATATGGCCGTACATGTAGCTGTTGGTGAGACGTTAAACTCAAAACAAAAAGCCAAGGTAAGTTACAATACAATTCATGGCAACACTATATCTCAACTATCAGAGCCAATTCAGATGATTATGTTTATCGCATTGGTGAGCAGTAAAAGAAAATAAGTCTTCAAATCCACTCAGTCTCGCCAGAGCTGCCACTGCTTGCATACCCAAAATAGCATTTAGGCCGCTGGTTCCACCAGATAGCTAAGTATATGTGTGCATGTTTTTTAACCTTTTCTTCCATTAAGCTACATATATACAGTCAGGATGGTTCATTGCATATATATTGAAGAGTCGCAGGTTATTCTTTCTCCTAGACTGGCTCCAGATCTTAATAGAATTTTCCACCAATGTGTCATATCATATACTTGTAGCCAGTCTAACTCTGACGGCTCTAAAACAGAGCCATCAGAGTTAGACTGGCTACAAGTGTATGATATGACACATTGATGAAAATTTGTATTAAGGACTGAAGCCAGTCTAACTTTCATTGCATTTCTTTCTCTGACGATCGATTTTGTCTTGGCAACCAGTGCACACCCTAATGAAATAATTCGTCACTGTTTGCCAAATAAAAGTACCTGTTTGGCCTAGTTTCTGATCTTTGCCTTCTTAACTTCAAAGGGTGACAGAGTGTCTTGACGAATATGCGATATGTACCATTTAACCCATTTATGCCGAATGGAATTTCCTATTCTTACAGAATGTGACAATTAGTTTAAACTTTTATTTCATTTTATGTATAACAACATGCGTACATTTAATACAATAAGTTCACATACAGATCATTTTGAAATACAAAAAAAGGGATTCAGAAGAAAGTCAAAAGTGACAATTGAACCACTCCATTTCCATTTTATGGGTTGATGGGTGGTGTATTTTTTATTCCTCTCTTGAAAGAACAATATATACGTAAATAGTGGAAACCTTGATCAGACGCCGCATTCTGCCGCGTCTGATCTGGGTCTGCATTGCTTGCCTATGTCCCATAAAAAGGACGCTAGGAGATCTCGCGCGCTGGTTCATGTCTTTTCAGTATCTGTAAAGTGGTCAAGTTCACAAACGACAAGTTCGTTTGTTTTATTTTTTATTGTTTCTTCTTCTTCTTCTTCTTCTTCTTCTTCTTCTTCTTCTTCTTCTTATTATTATTATTATTATTATTATTATTATTATTATTATTATTATTATTATTATTATTATTATTATTTGTAGTAGTAGTAGTAGTAGTAGTAGTAGTAGTAGTAGTAGTAGTAGTAGTAGTAGTAGTAGTAGTAGTAGTAGTATAATTTTTATTATCATTATTATTATTATTATCATTTGAAGTGTTTGATTGCAACACAATTTGGGCCGTGATAGAAACTTCTCGAGATAAAGAAACCAAACTACCGCCCGACAAGTATCAACTTCCGCAAAACTCTCGAAACTCCTTTAAGAATGCACTTAAAGCACTTTCACGAAACTATATCCATTTAGTTCCAATTAACATTTTGATCATATCAATGAAATAAAAAAAAAGTCAATTGAGTTCAGTATTCCGCAAAAAAGCAACAACATTTGGTACATATTGTACTTTAAGTATACATATTTTGCTGATTATTTGCTGCTGATAACCTTTGCAAATAGTTTGGACCGAAATCAGGTCGGACGAAAGGAGCCCGATCTGGATTCAAACTGTTTGATGCTCCGATCATGCCGATAGTAAATGTATTCCTGAAAAATTGTTCGAAAAAGTTGAATTTGAAAAAAAAAGAGACGACAAAAACCATGCAAAATTACTCAACAGGCTAAGAGTTGTTATAAATGTTAGCAGAGATGATTGAAATAAAGCCAAGAGTGTGTAACGAAAATTCATTTTTCTTATTTCTCAACCAAAACATATGTTGTGGGTACTCAAAAGAATCGTCTCAATGAAACGGTCCCTTTTGAGCACCCAAAACATATGTTAAAATTGAGGGGTATGAAACTATTTTTTGTTAAATAAACCTGTGCTATAGGGTAACGATTCAGAATATTTTAGGTAGGGTAGGAAACTTTTTTTTCTTTTGCGATCCTCTGAAATTTTTTTTTATAAACTTGACCTGGTGAAAAGACATGTTCCAATAGTACATTTACATGTAGGTATAGGGTCGGGTTACCATAAACACACATAATACTTTTTTGTAAATTTCACATACTTGGTGATGAAAGCAAATCTTTTTTTTTGTAGAAAATGTTGATAGCATTGGTAACGTAACTGCTTGATACTCGGGCGGTATTGAATTTCCCAAAAAAATTTTAGATAACGTTTCCTTTGAATCTAGAACTGCTTCACTGCTCCACGTACCTACGAGTTCAGTGTAGCAGTCTACTAAGAATCACAAGCAAAGTGTTAAACCCTATTAATGATTTTACCTGTGCCTTGTGTGAAAGTACTTAATCTTTTTTACGGAGACCATCTTTTTTGATTTCAGGCGTGGGAATAATATTTCTATTTGATAAATTATATTCAATGTATGAGCCAGGTACGTATCACACATGGCGGACAGCGAAAACGAAGAAGAATCTGCACCTTCATTCTTGTAGTATCCTGTTAACCGTATGACCTATTGTCCTATTTGTATTTCTGTCTATTTGTAATTTTTTTACTAAAATTTTAGGTCTGATTGCAACAGTTGCTTGTACAAGTAGAATGACAGTACTACTAGTACGATCAGGCAGAATAGACGCATACATTGTAAAATAAATCGTGTAAGTTAGTTCACCAAAAGCGGTGACCCCTTTTGGTGTAAACTGGAACTTCTTACAAAAGCAGGTTAAGGCAAACATATCTCTGGCTATAAAGATGCTTACATTTCTACCAGTTATTATTTTATAGTTATTTTCCGGTCCAGACACATTTGCATGTAAATAGTGGTATGCATGTATATAAGTAGTTAATAAAAATGTCATTAATCAAGTGATTTCGTATTGGTTACAGATCCTTGGACCAATAACCAGGCCTCGAGGTTATACGTGTCCGCATGCAGCCAATCATTGTGCTTTATTTTGAGTCTGAGAATGAACTCAAGTTTTATTACCTCGAGGCCAGGTCAATACGAAATAACTTTATTTAACCTGTACTAAGCATGCCATTAATAACATAATGCTATAAAATAGCAGAGATTTATATATAAAATGGTTTTACGGGAAATGCCGAAGTGGCAGAAATAACCTTCAAAAGCTCGTTATTCAATAAAGGAGAACTACTTACTGTCAGAGCTAAGTGCATAAATTCCTTTACAGATAATTATCATATAAAACGAACACAGCCAGCATATGCTTGTACCATATATCCATTGCATATTTGATGCTAGCCAGACTGTTTCTGTACGAATCTTCCAAATTTTACATGTACTGCTAATCCGAAAGAATAAAACCACCTTGAAGTCTGTGCAGAATCCAGGTACCTCTAATCGATTTTGTATAAAATATACGAGTAGATGGTTTTCACATTTCAACCACATGTTCTCGTGAGCATTCACGAGCATCAATGATGAAGGAAGCGCATCAAGCATTCACTGAATTTTTATTTTCTCTAGACGTTACCTAACCATGCCCATAATGTCACTCAAAAGAAACCTGATAGTGTATAACTGGCCAATACAACTAAACGAGAAATAGCCCCACAAAAACCAAATCGCACATGTTGAATATTCCACAATTAATCCGAGGTTTGTTTTTTAGCTAGATGATTTAACTCGTTGCATGCTGGGTATTTTTCCATGCTTATTGTGGTCTGTTGATTTCTTTTTAAAAATTCATCTTTTTCGAAAAATTATTTCGGAAATGCCATCAGCGTTTTACACAGTTGTGGTCCAGATCAGGACCCTGATCTAGAGCCAAATTCTTTGCAAAGGTTATCAGCAGACACCACTGGGTCGTACTTGATTCATACTGTTCTGTGTGCTCAGAGTACTCCCAGATGATGATGTGAATCAAGTGAGACAGAACATTTCGGCGTACTCCGTAGTTACTCTATGAATCAAGTACGGCAGAACATGTGCAGAACAATAAAAAAAATATGGCTGTTCTCTTCATGAACAACGAAAGTAGCAGATCCGAGTCTGATAGCGACTCAAAACAGGAAATGGTCTTACTGGCACTATTCCCGTAAGAGTTTCTTGTTTTAAAGCTAATGTTTGTGGAAGTTTTTATTCCATTTAGCCTTTCGCCATTTTTGTTTAATCACGTGACCTCTCTGCTCCGACCACACCACCTCGGACGGTGGTGTATTCGGAACAGCTTCTGCACAGCTGTTCTCTGATACTTGATTGGAATTCTGCCTGTCCAGAGTAAAAAGCGTACTCCGAACAGGTGAATCAAGTATGACCCTAGTAAACACATAATTAAAGTGGTCGTGGTTTTCCGAAAGGTGAATTACAATGAACATAGAATGGTTCATGGTATGCACAATGTTTTTCCTGTTCATATATCTTTTACGCAGGAATATATTTTCGTCCCAGCGTACACGAATGATAAGTATCGAAAGCAAAAATAACATACTGAAAATTAATAAAATCTCGTTAGTTTGACTACATTGCCATAGTTGCTTTAATAGGTACTTTTCCGGATTTCTCTGGGAATGAAGTCTCATGGACTTATACCACATGACTACTTCAGCGAATCAACATTACTCCCGTTACCACGACGCGGAATAGCCATGTGCTCGAGGCCAGCATCAACATTCAAAAGGGAATTCTGATTTGTAAGCAAACAGGCTTGTATATATTGCATGTGAAGGGAGTATTAGTTGTAAGGTGAACTTACCTCGAAAACCAATTTAATGAATTTTCAAACAGCACTGTATTTGTTAACATTCTGTGGTCAGTATTGAGAACATCACTGGACCAGTGTCTCTGACTGAGTCGGTGTTCATGTAAACATTTCACCATCTGAAGAATGACTCAAAATCTCGCCAAAACATCTGTGTGGTAATAGCTATCTAGCCTATCTAGCAATAGAAATTCCTAATATAACCGAAAGTAACATAAACTCTCACGTTTTCACTTGTCAACATTGGGTATCTGCAATATAGGTCACGTTGTTGGGATGTTGATGATTGGCCATATTGTTTTCAATTCGGAATGGGGAACCTGTCTGGAAAACTCGGTATGAAATTGGCTATTGTGTTCTGGTGCCACCTCCATTTTTGTGTCATATGATAGCATATATGATTCACTGATTGATCATGTACTTTTGCCCTTAGAAAGGTTAGATACTATCTCACCATGTGAGATATTAGACGACCATGTATTAAATACTTCTCGTCACAGGCAAATTGTATGTAGGATTAGTATCCCTGTAGCGGATTTTGAATACACATCTTCTACATTTTCGTCTGATGTTGTTAGACAAACTTGATGAACATGTGTTGCAGACATACATATTAGAACTTAGCAATTTGCTTTCCTCTGCCTCCCTCCTGTCAAACGGATCTAGATCCTACTGTCAGACTTGAACAGACATATTCTCATATTGTAAGTGCAATAACGTCAGTCACGGACTCTGTGTTACTCAAAACCAAGTTTAGGCCCTATCTTAAGTCGTACTGGGACACCTGGCCTCGAGGTTATTAAACTTGAGCTCATTCTCAGACTTAAAATAAAGCGCAATGATTGGCTGCTTGTGGACATGTATCCGCAAACAGCCAATCATTGCGCTTTATTTTGAGTCTGAGAATGAACTCAAGCTTTATGACCTCGAGGCCAGCTTAAAAGATTTACATGCATCAATGAGGGAAAATCGACATAAATGGATTAAGGGTGGGCGCTCCAGGGGAATACGCATTAATCGTTTAGATTATACAAAACAGCAAATATCATATTTCGCGCACATCATCGTAAGTGTGCCCAAAAATTTAACTTGACTTAAATATTGAAATAGATCAGGCTGCTGAGATGGACAGTGGCCTTTTCTGGAAGAATGTTAACAGTAGAAGGAGTACTCTTTGCACTAATTCGGGCTCTGGGATCAAACTTGGTGATAATGTATGTCGTGATTTTGAAAGTTTTGTTTCTGGTTGGGAGTATACCTTAAGGATTTATATTCAGATATGGAGCGCCCCACTACGACCAGCGTTTTAAACAGGAGGCAGAGACGAAAGCCAAAATATCAAGTCAGAAATTGCGTCTGATAGTAATAGTATCCCTGCATACATATCAACAGCATAATGTTAGGAAAGCAGTCAAAACATTAAAGAAAAAGAAGGCCTGTGGCAAGGACTGTGCTATGATGAACATTTGATACGTGGTGGTGATACTCTATACAAACATCTTACCAAGTTTTACACGGCTATGTTTAACTATGATCGTATTCCTTCGTGTCTCAAGTAAGGCATTATTATAACTTTACATAGAGGTGGTAGAAAATAAAAAAAACGGACCCCAATGACTACAGGGCAATTACACTTTCATTAACTATTTTAAAGCTGTTTGAAAGTAAGTAAGGGTGCAACGTTTAGAAATCGATACAATCAAGTACCACGATTGACCCAGGATACCAATGGGAAGTAACAAACTCACAGTTAGACACCACAAACAAGAGCCAAGAGGTCAGCCCTTTCCCAGCAGGTGTCCACAAGGCACAAATAAACAGACGCACACAAAGGCATAACACAGAAAAAAAAAACATAAAAGATCCACAAAAAAAGTACCGCCTTGGAACGGTCAGGAAAATATTTTACTGGAGTGCTTAAACAGGTTTCACGGCGCCAACCTCATCCTTAATTCAGATGTGGATCAAGACACATAGATATTTGGTTTGCATGAAAGACCCCTAACTTATCAATGCATCATCTCCTTGACCATATAAATCAAATGTCGAAAGGCTTTTACTGGTAAGCGTGGAGGCTAGTATCTCAAAGCCTCTTAATGGTCTTCAAGGAGGGTTCAGACTAAATATATGCTGTAATATGACATCAAAAATGGTAAGTGGGTGTATTTTTTTGGCAAAGGAAAACAATAGTACACTTTTTGCTTGCTTCCTCGATATACAAAAAGCTCTTGACGAAATGTGGCTGTATAAGGTCAAAGTTACTTGGAATCGTTATAGAATTGCATACTTATACATGTATATGTATTGTTCAAGGGGCATAAATCGGACTGGTTTAATATTCTTCAAGGCCCACGTCAGGGTGGAGTATTATCACCCTTTATGTTTTATGTTATAAGGATAACATGCTCTAATATTTGACTAAATGTTATGCTTGATTTAAACTTCTTGGTATGAATGTATGCTGTCCCTTGAGGCTGATGATATGGTCATCTTAGCATTAACTGTTTGTAGCCTTGCCCTTCTCTTGTGTATATGTTAGGCATGTGTATACTCGTGCAAGTGGCGATATTAGTATTTGGCTCCAAAATGTTCAGTAATTGTATATTATGAAACATAACGCCAATTTTTAAATTAGAACAGGGAATGGTATATGGGTAATGATATTATAATGGAAAATGAGAACTAAAAGTCCTTAGGTGTAAACACTAGCAAATATTTAAGCCATAATATTAACATTAAATATGCAAAAGATAGGTTAAGAGGCACATTTATTAGTCTTGTACACAGTGGAGTTCTTCACCAAAATAATGTTCATCCACGCACGTACATTAGAATATATAATTCCATTGTCTTGCCTAAGGCGTTATATGGGTGTGAAAACTGGTTTGATTTAACAGAATGTGAAATAATCTCACAAGAACGAGCCAATAAATTCTGTGTTAAACATATGCAGATAAATGTATTTCTTAACAGACTGACGTCATTTACACGTCCAGGGTCATATGAATTTCCATGTGGCTAGAAGGGGGTCACCATTAAATTGCATCTTCAGTGAAGTGTTCTATGACTATATGGTTGATCACTGCCTCCATAATTGTTCCTATATTGAAAATGAAAGATCCGAAATTTGCCAGGAAATACTTAGACTTAGTCTCCTTGCATACAATTATTTATGCAAAACATATCTTTCGTGTAGAATGTTCTACTTGGAATGAAAAATAGAGATTTAGAACACATTTTAGGAGAAAGTCAGACAGCATTTAAGATACGTTGCATTCGAAATATCCACAATATGTGGCGAAAATATAAATGTCATAATTATTTAAGTATGTATTGTATTTTGAGCTGTTTTGCATGATGTATCACCATCTGCCAGTGCAGTGTCTCTATTTGCTCATTATATTCACATCGACGAGGTCATTCATCGAAGTATGCGCGCTTAAGTTGTTCCTGTGGGATTGATTCAGTATTAAAGAGTTTGTTTATTTTCAATATTTGAATATTATGATTCTGAAAGTATGAAATGGGGTCAGCAGCATGATCACCCTGTTTTGTATAATGCTGCACGATTGTCATGATCTAAACTCGGATATATTCGGACGGACAGCTAAATTCGGACAGCCACTTTGTTTCATAGTTCTATTATTGGAATAAAAAATAAATCAACTAAGCAAACAATAAAAGTCCTGATGAGATGGCTCATAAGGAGCCGTCTCATATGGATTTCCATTGTTTGCAAACGTGTGTCCGAATTTACCTGATGTCCGAATTTACCCGAATTTCCTCCATGTAACATGAATTATATTGGTATAGGGTGTGGTTGTTTTCTCTCTACTTAAAAGATTGTTCTTGTATTTCGTTTCGGTAAGGACAGATGCAAGAGAAGATAAAATAACAGCTTTATGACGATGGATTAGCCCATCTCTACCAGTTTCATACACTGTTCAATATATTGATGTGCTCAACCATATCTGTTGCTGAATATGTATTTTAGCTGACATACATTGCGTATATTTTGTTTTCTCTGGGCAGAGGTGGGGTATAATTTTTCTCTCTGTCAGTTGGATACTTGTATATAAGTTGTTTTATTCTTCATGTACATATATTTGTTAATGTTCTCTCATGTATTCATGTATGTATTGATTGTAATAATACTCTCCTATGTGGAGGAAATAAAGAAAATCTATCAAACCAATAAAAATGGGTTCAGAAATGCAGTTGCAGATATTACACAATTACCTGTTTGCAAGTATCCAGAATTAAAAGGGTTGTAATCCTTTCGAGAAATATTCTGCGCCATCAGCAATGTTGAACCAGTCGTTCAATAATAACTCTAGTGTATGAAAATAATTCTCATCAAATACCGGTACGCAGCCAGGTTTTAAAAATTGATGGAACAAGCAAGTAAAATGTATATATTTGGCAACTCCTCAAAATTTCTACAAATATTCGACCCAAGTTAAAAAGGTTAAGCATCCTCTCAATTTTCCAGAGTTATAAATTACCTACCTGTGCTGAAATGAAACTAGACGTAAAATTCTAGCACTTGCATTATAAGGCTATTGGGTCAATGTAAAAGCGGTACCTCATGAACTGATCAATCTTAGACAAAGGTATTACTTGACTTTTCGCTTAGTGTAAAGGCGGCGCCTCATTAATGCGTAATTAGAACTAGTCAACCTTAGGCATAGGTTAAAGCTGAAAAGAAGGCGCGGTTTTATTCAAAAGTTACTATATCATCTTGTGCCACAACCTCAGTCATTATTTAGTCCTTAAAACGCCAGCAAAATAAATGCATCTGAAAAATGTCTAATTGACATGAGCAGGGAGGCAAACATTGTGGACCCAGATCAGACCGCTCCTGTAGGAGCAGTCTGATCTGGATTCACACAAACATACATTTTGTGATTATGCGCTTTAAGGGTTAATAAATGTGAGTTCGGTGTGTATACGGTTACTGTAAGCCCAATGTTTACTGTCGTCGCCCTGGGCCCTGTTACCTGTTAAACTAACGGTACCGGGAGCCAACTCACGACGGTAAACATTGAAGGCATTATAGGATTTTCATGAAATGCATGCACGTTTGCGTGGCTCAAAAGCTTATTTACTCTTTACCAATTTATAAATAAAACCTGATTTCCCTTCCTTATAATAGCCTTAAAAGCACCAGGGCGTGACTGCACTAACAATAATGAACTGCTCCATAAAATAGGGGTGTCATAACATTATGCCCTGGACTTATACGTATTTACAAGACAACTTTTGTAATCGATTCGATGGCGCAGTTAGTACAACGGTTGTACTCAAAGAACTTGATAACAAGGTTGAGGGTTCGAGCCCCAGTAAAACCACTTTTTTTTTCTTTTTTTTTTTTGCTTTCGCAAATATGCAGGGAATTTCTCGAGATTTACATGTTTGCAGAAAAAAGCATGTTTTGGTGTATTATGCACATGTTAAGCGACTTCACTAAGTAAAATGGCAAAGCTTGTATGGAGATACAGCGACGATGCAAGAGCTATCATTGAAAACGTGTACAAGTTCTGCACGGAGGAAAAGAAGTCTGGAAGGAAACTGTCACTGAAACGTGTATGGGACAGGACTGCAGCACACACAGGCGTTAGCAGATCAACCGCTCAGAAAATTATGGAAGAGAAGAAGGCACAGGACGAACAGCAACAACCAGAGCAACCACCATCATCTACGTCGAAAGTGTAACTGGATGACTTTGACCAGGGTGTTGTATGGAGGACCATCGACAGCATGTACTCCTTGAAGAAGGTTCTGCCGACCCTTGATAACATCAGAACAGACCTCAAACAGAGCATTGGTGACACTGGCAGAGATCTCCTTCAAATGAAGTTTGCTTACACACGCTGTGGGGTGAATCGAAAAGTGCTGATGGAGAGACAAGATGTAGTCCTCAGCAGGATCAGATACCTTCGCAGGGTCAGGGAATTGGTAGAGGCAGGTATACACAGTCGTTTATACATGATGATGACTCCACGACAGACTGTGATGAAATTGCTTAATAAATATAAAACAAAACAAACAAAAAACAAAAAAAAACAGCAGAATATACAGCTGCAAATTAAACACACTAAAATCATTTTATAACATATACAACTTACTTTCCTATCTTAAAATAATTAAACATCAATACATGCAATAAAATTTAAAAACAAAACAAAACAATAAACAAGTCCAAATTGAGGCTCGAACTCACCACTTCGCATGTTTCAGAAAAGCGTTTTAACCACTGAACCATAGAGACAGATATCAATTGAACATAGCGTTTAAGGATATAAAGACATTTTACAAACAGTTAAAGAGGTAAAAATGTTAGCAATAATACTGGTACCACTCATTATGACTCTCTTCAGGGGTCATACTGGGCAGATCAAAAGGACAGTCATAATGAGGTGATTATGACTTCCTACCAGGGGCAATAAAGTGGTCCCATGAAGGGAATATGTTTTTATGATAAAATATTGATCTTTATCTTAGTCAATGAAATTGTGTTGTATACAGGTAAATCCCCTATTGAGGCCCCTTTAAATTTGTGAGATACTGAAACTGTCCCTTATCAGCTAATCCTTTAATGGTCTCTATTAGACAATAATATATGTCTTATACGGTAAATTATCTGCTCAACCCAGAAAAATGGACACGACCAAAGGTCAATACTGAGAGGTCACAAATGAATACATGTAATAGCAGATGAAATAGCCGAACCACACCCAGATATGAATATTAAAGTTGCCGCCTTTACAGTAAGTGAAAAGTCAAGTAATAAAAGCTGAAAATAGGGCGTGGTTTTATTCGGAAGTAACATTATCTTCTTGCGCCATAACACTTTAGTAAAGACACCGAACATATGATTTAACCCTTAAATCGCCAGCAAAATAACTACATCCTGAAAATGTCTGTATATTGGTTAGCATAAGTATAGATGCAAACAGTGTGGACCCAGATCAGACTGCTCTTATAGGAGCAGTCTGATCTGGATCCACACTGTTTGTCGAAGAGGTTTCAAATATTTCAGCAGACGGCAAAGCATACGACTTTTTGTGATATGTGCTTTAAGGGTTAATGAATGTGAGTTCTGTGTACTGTATACATATACGGTCACGATTTGGCTGAAATGCACGCACGTTCGCTCGGCTCAAACGACTTATACAATCTTAAAATACCAAATAAATAGAACATGATTTCCCTTCTTGAGCAGATGAAATAGCCGAAACACGCCCAGATATGAATATTAAAGTTACCGCCTTTACAGTGAACCAAAAGTTCTATATTATATACCTTGTTAACCCTTAAATCGCCAATCACAACGTTTCGTCGTCCGCTGAAATGTTTAGTAACCTATTCAATAAACAGTGTAGACTGATCTGGGTCCACACTATTTGTTCCTATTCTTACATTATTTAAAAAAAGGTTGCTAAAATATACAACCGATCTAGACGACTTCAGCAGACGTCATTTTTAAGAAGTTTTTTGCAGGCACTTTAAGGATTAAGGCCAGAGAGATAATTGTTTTCTTCTTATTAAATGAAAATATGTGTTGTGGTTTTCATTAGAAGGTTGTATTACATTGGCGGATCCAGAGGGGGGCAGGGGACAAGATCCCCCTGAAAGAATGCAAAAATATAGGGTGTTTAGCTATACTGGTAATAGAAATAGAAAATCACAAAGCTACACATGTACCAAGCCCGTATTACACGTTTCGCTAGCGGGCCAATAATGCCCCCCTCCCCCCGCGTTTAGTGATATTTGGATCCTCTCTCCCCCTTTTCAACTAAAAAAAGCAAAAAAAAAAAAAAAAAAAAAAAAAAAAACATTTTACTAACATCTGAATACAAACCGATATTTACGCTTGATTATTATATTACACGTATATTTAAGTGATCAATTCAAAAAATATTCACATGTTATTGATTTTGTTGGATATAGCATGGATATTATGCGACAGTGTTAACCTAAACATGGTGTATAGCTAAATTGTATCATGACTTTGCCGTCTTTCCTTTGATCCATGCTGTTCATTAATAATTTCGACAAGACCATGTCCTAGGTGGAGCTTATAATTGACTTGAATATCTGGGCCCGGAATTACAATGCCTCCTTAGAGTTAAGGAAGACTTAAGTTAAGTATTGATTTTTCAGGATGCGAAAAATAATGTTTAAAACTGATTAAAATCAAAATAGTTTTCTTTTTTCTGAAGATCACAATGATATCTTTGACCACAAATACCACATCGATCCAGGCAGTTTATTTAGCATATAATATAGCATGTTGAAATATCAATACTTAACTAAAGTCTTGCTTAACTTTAAGGAGGCATTGTAATTCCGGGCCCTGATGAATAAAGTAAAAGGTGATTGTTTTATTGATCTTGATACAAGTATTTTATTGTACAGAATACTCGTGAATATAAATATTCCCTCATGTAGGCGGAAAACTCGTCTTCGACTCATCCCGCCTGCAAGAGGAAATATTTGTATGTTACACTCATGAAATTGTACAATAAAGCTAACTTGTATAGTTTCCTCTTTAAGGTAGTACCGGACTTATCAGCATATGTCCACAACGTTACCATCTTTTGATATAAAACCACTCAAAACTCGTCAATTTTAAAAATATCAACGTGAGAAATGCCATATTTTTTCTGGAAATACGCTACATGCTATTGGCTAATAAAAGAAATCATAAAACAGCGAAAAATATTCATGTCGCTGTTATTTTTTAAGCTAAAATCTATTTTGTAAAAAAAAATAAGGCCAAAAAATCGTTTAAACCTAGAATAAAAATGTCACACAATGTAACTACAGAAACAAAAAAAACTTATTAGTGGAGCAGATAGCTGACAAAGTATTTCACTTGGGGATAAAAGTACGTGCATTAAGGGGTTATTTTGGCCCCCTCGAGAGCAAAAAACTGAAAGTTGCTTTTCACCAATTTCATCTTATTGGTTTATTAGAAGAATAGCCCAAGTGTAAAATTCTGGCATTTATTTTACATTTACCAGTTGCTATGGTAACCAAAATGGCCGATAAAATAGGCTTAAAATCGAGAAATTGCCATTTTAGGCCAAATTTGAGGCTTTTGGAGACCGATTTTTTAAGAATTAGATATCAGCACAAGCAAATACCAAAAAGACCTTTTAAAATATTGTGTGCCATAATAATTATCATCATCTGTTAAAATATCCATTTGGTATTTGCTTGTGCTATATATTAATTCCACTGGTACATGTCTCAAATTTGCTCAAAAATGGTCATTTTTCTATTTTCAGCATATTTTGGCGGCCATTTTTGTTACCATAGCAACCGTAAAAATTGAATCAATACCAGACCTTTACACTTTGGCTTTTGTTCTAGTAAACTAATAAGAAGAAACTTGTGAAGAGCAATTTTTATTTTTTGACCTCATAGGGGGGTGGGGCAAAATAGCCTTTAATACACGTACCTCTTTGGCATGCTGGTTCCTTATCTAGTACTTGAATAGGATATATCATTGGCCATTCAGATTTCGGCCATTTTCAAAATGGCCGCCGCGATTTTCAAAATGGCGTATATTTACATAATGTTTACCCGTTTTTCTTATTCATATGTCATTTGCAACTCTAATTTTCTTTGAAATAACCAATAAATTGTGTAAAGCATACAATCCAAATTTGAATTAATGCATATGTAAACTGCGCATGCGCCAAATCGGACATAATGTTTTAAATGGCGTCTTTTTTGCGTTTTTTATTTTAAAATAACCGCATTAACCTGAAACATTTACCATTGCTAGAACAACATACTCTACATCCACATTTTAGTAGTTCTTGACATAATACTACTATTGGTGCCAATTATGTCCAGTGTGGGACCCAAACTTCGCTAGCTTTATCCCAACCCCAACTGGATTGCGATGGTAAAGTTTGCGACTTGCATAGCGATTGCCCCCATGTATGTAATGATTGTAAGACAAATATTTTGATATGCACAACAAGAGCGGCTTTGAGGGAGGAATTCCGTTATATGGACGTTGCTACGAGCATTAAGGTCTAGATGGGACTCATTTACTTTATTGGTATTAGTGAAACGATCATATATTATGGCAACAAATTCTCCAAATACACTGATTTCATTCAAATTATCACAAAGTGAGCCTAAGCAACGGCATACCTCTGTTGCGTTCTCAAACACATTCCAGGCCTGCCATGCTGTTTTTTTTTTTTACCTTTTCATGGTATCACAAAGCATCTATCGCAAATATTTGCCTTTTCCAAATGTGATCCAAAGCTGATCCACATTCAATTTATCAAACACAGCCACACCTTTAACCATGTAGAAACATACGAGTGTCAGCTTCTTCATGGTTGCAAGGTGCTATCTATAGCTTTGTTTCTGACAACAGTTTCTTCCTTAGTAACGACGATACTTGAGTCTGTATTATTGGATAAATTTTGTCTGCTACAAATTAAGAGTTCAGTCTTGTTTTAATCGTACTGACAAAAAGTGTTCCACGCATGTGGTGGTCTAGTGTTTCTAGTCACTTTTCCAGACACTTTTCTTCAAATTTCACCAAAGGACTATCTTCATAGTAAACATCGAATACAACATCTACCCTTAAATGGTTTTGTGCAAGAAATTTGATGAGGGAAGGATAATGTCATTGGCATTTGTCAACCCGTGGCCAGTTTCCATAAACTGTGATTTCACTACAGTTTTTAACATATAGTAAGTGACTATGACCCGGACATGCCACAATCACACACTTCACACCAAGCTGAGTAGATACTTCCAACGCTCAGTCAAATAACATGCTGAAACAGGGCATCTATCAGTTGGCGCTTTCTTGTTTTAGCGGCGGCCATTTTGAAAATGGCGGTAATCGAGATGGCCAACGATGATTTTTGAAAGAGAATGATCTGACAAACATTTATGCCTATTTTCATGCTTATATCCACAAGTGAAATATTTTTGTGACATTTTTATGTTAGCCGCTCCACTATATTACGTTGAGGGGAATTTTGCATAGAAACTTATAATTAATTAAAATGGGCCTTGAGCTGGCTATAGACCCCCCTCCCCCAGGGGGAATTTTGAACACTATAATTTTCTGAAACTACAGTATACACAAAATAATAGATGTTAGTCCCCTGAGAGTGGCAGCGTTAACGTGTAACATCGCGTTATATACGTTACCCCCCGAAATAGCATTAAACGTCCCTGATAATGTCTAAACCATGACATGTTCATACATATTTGCATACTGACACTGGTTTATGAACTTCTTTTAACACAGTTACATATTTTTAGCATCAGATTTATAAATATCTTGAGTTTTTACCGTTGTATACGTTACCTAGTGTTCCTGCGTTATTTTGGATCATCAGTATAATATTTATTGACTATACGTGTATTACTGTCGCTGAATATAGTAAATCTATAAGGCTGCTACTTAAATGATTTAAAGTTCTTTATTATGGTCTCTTACACTATTTTTCAGGCCCATGTTACGTATGTTACTCTTAAAATGGCATTAAACATTCAAGTTAATGTCTCGAACAAGCCCTGTTTATACATATTTGCATGCTTGCATAGGTTTATGTACTTCTTTTTACAAGGTTTACCTATTTAAAGTATTTATTTAATATATGCCTTGAGCTTTAACTGTTATATGTGTTACCAAATGATACATAAGTTATTCTGAGTATCTGTATAGCGGTTGTTGACTATACATGTATAGAGTCTGTCAGAAAATTTCGAAAATTTATAATACTGAAATGAATTTAAGTTCCATATTAATTTATGAAGACTTAAACTATTATCATAATGTGATCTATCAACCTTCGCTGTTTGCTCACATAAACAGTAGATACCATGCATTTAAATTGGAAGTTCTGAAAGACAGCCACTGTGAAACAGCTCAGTTCTTGGCAAGGTATGTGGATATAATTCGGATGGTGTTGGCACTGATTAGGGCTACATGGAAAACAACTTTGAATTGCATGTCAGCTCTATATGTATGCCTTGTTCTCAATGTTCATTGCACATGATCACAACAACTATGCACAATATATACCTGTGTAACTGATTACACTCATAAAATTGTCTGATACACATCGCAGATGCAAATAACTTCTTGAACAAAACGGGTTTAGTGTGTCACAATCATTGGTTCTTTGCTTGAAAAATGCTTTTGACATAACTATCAGGCAAACAAAAAGAGTTATTATAGGCTTCAGCAGCTAGAACTACGCTTCGTACTACAGATGGAATGGTGTATTACTCGTCACATCAGAGCTCAATATATTGAAACAACTCTTCAATACACTGAAATGAAATATTCAATCTGCTCAGATGCAAAGTAGAATAAGTACCAGAGGCAGTCTCTGGCTTCACCAATTCTTTTAGTTCTAGTTTTGAAGACAATGAACTGTACTTTTTGTCTTTCCGTGTTCCTGCTAAGTCTGGCATAACTAAGGATCTTTTTGAGACTGATGGCATTGGCAGGAAGGCTGTTGCAGACTTCACTGACTCACTCTAGTTGAATATCTGTCTTTCACAACCCCATAAAATGCTACAAGCTAAAAAAGCTTTGAGGCTTGCAAGTTCAAGAAGAACTCGCCCAATTGACAAAACATATTGAGCCAGATAAGAGCTTAAAGGAGCGTCTTTGGTCAGCATGATCTTTATATTGGGCATAATGTTGACCTTGAGTTGACACTGCCCTACCTTCTGGGACCTGTACCATAATCACTGTCAACTTCTGATAGAATTTCCGTCAAAACTGACAAGTCCAAACTTCCGCATGGCTTGCAATCACACATTGAACCAACATTAGATTGGCCATGTAGTGCTGCACTTAACTTTGATGGTAATGCCATACTACAGAGCATGATAGCTTTTCCTGTCACCTTCAAGGATCTGATGGAGCCAGTATTTAACTAGGCACTAAAGACAGGGCATGTTGGTTTTGTCACTGATACATATATACAATGTATAAGCATCATTCTATAAAGTCTTACAAACATTCTCCCAGAGGATAACCTGGGTGTTTTGTTCAACATTGGTGTATGCAACAAAAGGTGCTCCTTCTGAATGTCAACAACATTGGCCAGAATATGGGGGAGGAGATCTACAGTCATACACTGTTTAACATATTGTGACACTACCAATGTGCAAATGCGTTAGTACCCCTATCAAACTGATAGAGAACCCCTCCCCACTGGTTCATCTACATTCTAAGCAGGGTAGGAAAACAAACAAATAATTGCTCTAGGCACCCATCAGTGACGTGAAGCATTGACATGTTATATTTATGTAAATGGGAATAAGCTTCAGTACAGCATGTTTTTAAAAAAGATACCAAAGCCATACACATATACTATTTCAAATGCATGAACATGAGCTTACTTCCACCCAGCTTTTCTGTCCTTAAGATGTACATACAAAGATTGAACTATCAAGTCTTTCCCATGAAAACAAGTGAGGCTTTCCAGATATGGACAAAATATCAGGAAAATAAATGGGAAAGAAATTGAGTACCTCTTGGTGAAAGAAAACGTGATTGTCCCCTAACAAAAGAGCCACAGAAGTATATTTCACACCTTGTGTGATATGGGGTTACCATGTTAAAAGCTCAACAACTCAAACCTTATAAAAGATAGAAACATAATATTTGCAGTTTCCAAAAGGTTCATAAACATTCTTTAATACAAAATGATTTCACATTAAAAAAAAATCAAACTATATTAGTTTCATAAATCATTTATATAGGAATAATGAAAAAATGTAACATGCACAACACTTTGGGGTGCATATTTGTTGTGAAAGGTCCATATCTGTGATGCAAAAAATAGCTAACTCGGATGATATAGCCAATTTGAAAATCTTACCTTATGGTTTGTTCTTTCAGAAATCATTGTATTTACTAAATTTATCAAGTTTGTTTATGATAATATATGTAATTGGCTGTTAAAAGGTAATGGTAAATTGTGCCATTACCAGAGTGCTAGCATATTGCAAAATCCTTGCAAGATGAATCTGATAGAGGATTGATAATCTGTTTTGGAAAATTCTTTAAACCCTTGGATAATATACAAAGAGTTGCTAGCTTGGCAATAAACAGCTCTATAACTTCTACCTAATGGGTTTTCTTTGATATTTAAGTTGTTACTCGCATATTGAACTGTATGATACAAACTTTCAATGAGTATTATGTTAACTATTGTTGATGTCTCTATAAAAGAAACAAGGGTTTATGGTAGTTAATGTTTTGAGTTATTTCCTCAGCAAATGAGCCAGAGTAAAAGGAAGTACATGCACCTGTGCCAGCATGCAAATAAGTACAAGCAAATCGTGTTGGAGACCTTATCTTGAACGTTTAATGGTATTCTGAGAGTAACGTTTGTAACCTGGGCTGTAAAATAGTGTAAGACACCATAATAAGGAACTTCAATTCATTTGAATAGCAGCCTTATAGATTTGCTATATTCACTGATAGATGTAATTCATGTATTATCAGGAAAATTTGATGTTATTTCGCGGGTAACGTACGTAACATGATGTTACGCGCTAACACTGCCACTCTCAGAGAGCTGACATATTTCATTTTGTTGCTTATATAATGTAGTATCTGGAAAGCATAGTGTACAAAATTCCCCTGGGGGGAGAGGGGTCTATAGCCACCACAAGGCCTAGAGAATTACATTTTACATTTTTGTGTGATATGGGGCTACCATGTTCAACATCTAATAACTCAGAAAGTATATAAGATGGAAACAAAAAAATTTTTTAGTTTTGAAAAGGTAAATAAAAATTCTTTAATATAATACCAAATTAATGAACATAAACTTTTTTCAATAAAATTAAAGACAAACTATATTAGGTTCATTTATCATTTAAAATGGATTTTAATGAAAAAATGTAACATACACTACATCAGGGATGACTATATTTGTTTTCAAATGTTATTATAATTATGTGGCCTAGTAATAGCTTACTTAGAAAATATAACCAATTTTGAAAACTTACCTTATCTTTTGCACTTTTCTGAAGTCTTAAAAAGAATCTTAATTATCAAATATTTTGTAGGGTAACGTATGTTACAGGCTGTAACAGCTTAACGCTGCCATTATCAGAGGGCTAACATGTTTCAAAATCCTTGCAAGACATTGGGCTACACGAAAATTATGGTCTACAAAATTTCCCCTGTGGGGGAGGTAAAGCATATCCAGCCAGTGGCCTTACATGTCACCCTGCTCGTTTTTCTTTTTTTTGTGCTATTTTCTTTTTTTACCTCTGAAATAAAAACAGGCATGAAATACAATACCTGTTTCATTGTTTATTGTAGGTCCGTGTGCGTAGACAATCATGATATTGAGTGTATTTAGAAAGCAGCATTGTTTGAGTTGATGTTTTATATCCCAGAAAGGCAAAATCAGCCATATCGGATGTCTTGTGTGCTAACCAGTACTAAGTAGCTTGCGTGGGAACACAGAACAGCAACTGCGTGCTCATATATCGATATCCTAGGCTTCACGACTGTGTTTCCAGGGTTTAAGTGCCCCAAAAATTAAATTACAGAAATGATTTTAGATATAGACCGCGTAATTGATTTTTTTTTCACTTAAATATGGGATTCGATGGAATTTTGGCGTTTTTCTGATGACCCTCTTCGAATTAGTCACCAAGTGAACCTAATGATATAAACAAACTATGGTTAGTACAGATCAGTGGTTCTTATTTGTGCTTTAAGCTGTGATTGCCGCTTATACTAACATCTAAAACCGGTGCATTGAATGGCCTGTATTCAAAAGCGATTCGAGATATAATGTTGGCGGAACGTTATATGCTGGGTAGTCTTATGTCGTTGTTGCCCTCTGAATTTTCTTTCGAGATATTTTTTTTTCAAAAATATATCTTTCAGGAGTACGAGTAGAGCGCCAAACAGTATGGATCCAGATAATGCCTGACATTTTTAACCTGATCTGGGTTCAGGCTGTTGACAAAGTTTAGCAGGCACATAGTCGATGTAGTTGGATCAAAATGTAACGTCTTTTTGCATTCAAGAAGAATTCAACAACATTTAACTTAAGAATAGGTGTATTCTCCCAATTTGTAATCCTGAACTTTTAATGTTGATCCACGATTTGCTCTATCTAATCGACCACCCGATTTACTTAGATTGTCCTCATAAACTCTTACCCTACTAGTGCCATCTGTTGATAACCTTTTAGCAAACACTTTTGACCCAGATCAGGCCCAACAAGGCACCAGACTTTATCTGGATAAAAATGTTTGACACTCTGGTGATATTCCTGAAAGATGTTTTTTGGAAAACCCTAATTTTGAAAAAAAAAAAACAGCAGATGACAAAACTTTATGCTCATTAGGCAAAGAGTCAATATATTTCGTAGAAAAGCAACGCATTTTGTTTCATTTAGCGATAGAAAATCACGTTTGATCCCAATATTGAAGTTATTAAACGATCTGTAAAAAAAGAAGATGAAATGCGAAGCTTGCCAAGATTTTTGTCACTTTTTCGTGACAAGCTTAATAAATTTAATAATACAGGAGCACGACTGTTAGGTTCTATTTATTGTATGGCTTTAAAACTACTTTTAAATCGCGTTCAAAAATTGCGTGGAACTACGCTTTGATGTTGCATATAGTTATATGCGAAACAATTACAGACGTCATTATACAATTGATGCATTCTTTTGAGGTTAACATCAGGATTTGTCAACCCGAGAACAGTGATGTTCTCCGAGGCGAAGCCGAGGGGAACATCACTTTCGAGGGTTGACTAATCCTGATGTTAACCTCAAAAGAATGCACCAATTGATTTGTTATATGACACTGTCTCTCTTTTATTTTCATATTTATAAATTTACTTAAGGCAGATGTACCTAGGAAGATTATTCCAACAATATACTTTCCAAATTTCTGCAACTCTTATGAGATAAGCAAAATAATTGCATTTTAACCCATATATGCCTAGCATCCTTTTTGTGGGACATAGGCAAATAGTGCAGACCCAGATCAGATGCCACAGAATGCGGCGTCTGATCAGGGTCTCCACTGTTTGCTTGCATAATTTTATATTAAAACTTGAATAAAAATAAAAAATACCACCGAATACCCCTTAAAACAGAAATGGACTGTTCCAATTGATATAGGTGTTAAATTCCATTCGGCATAAATGGGTTAAATGCTGTTCTCATAAAATGAACAAATTCTGAATTGAAACATTTGACCTGTGAAATATACATAAGAAATCAGTCAGTGTTGCAATATCTATTTTTAGCTCTCAGGTAGCAGTGACAAAACTTAATGTCACCTGGGCTAGATTTATTTTTAGCTCTCTGTCAGTAATATTACCTGTCTTTAGCTCATCACTGTTTGACATCAAGATTTGTCACAACCAGTGCAAGCTAGTTTCAGCCAACCAGAGGAAGTCTTTTATAGGAGTCATATAACAAAACAATTTGTAAACCACTAATGATATATCGAATTTAATGCATGTCGTTATATCACTCTCATAATAAACACAAACAAACAAACAGACAAACAAAAAAATAAGTAAGAAAACAAACAAGCAATAGGGCTCAAACCAGGGACTTCTTGGTCTCAAGTAGAACATTCTATCACTGAGGCAATGGGTAAAGAAGTTATGATACACGAGTTAAATTCTTTTCATATAGGCAATTCGTTAATGCTAAGACAAGCATGCATATGTGAACGGCCATATTAGATTATTCACAGCTCGCATATATACTCAAACAAAAAAGTTATGTCCGCTTGACGTTTATGTCTGCCAGTTCCAAATGTATGAACGTACTTCATTCAAATTTTCACCTTACAAATTTTGATCATTTAGAAACGATTTGCAGCTAAGAGCAATTCATTTGATAATCAGTTGAGCCGCTGACAAAGCAGCGAACACGAGTACACTTAAAATCAAAAGTCACAACATCAATAGCCTGTGTGTCCGTCATAATACTGAACCGTTCAAGCACATTTAAACATCACTGAGCAAACTCTCTAGTAAGATTAACTGGCTGTATGCAATGCTTTACGGCCACATCCATTAGTCTGTAACACACTCTGACGTCACAAAACATCGATCACGAGCATGCGTGGAAACACACAGAAAATTCATTATTTGTCCAGCATTTTGATAATTAACAGTATCGAACAAATTTGATTTTTTTCGTCATTGCAAGCATTTTATCATTATAATGTCATATTGGTTTGGTAAATTAAAACCAGAAGGCATTGACAGATAAAGCAAAACACCCCATGCAAGAACGACATATAATTTGAAAACAAATGGAAAGCATATGCTTTGATCAGCCTGTATGCGTGTGCAGGCACATCAAAGTGTTTACTTACCTGTAGTAACATCATACAAATAGTTTATTATTCAAACTCTCCGCGTGCATAGCTTAACTAGAGACGTGAGTGACAGCTATTTAACTTCAGTAAAGCGTGGATGACGTAACAGACATTGAATATGCATGAAAAATAACTTTTCTGACCAGCATTGTCAGACCAGGTATAACTCGGAACGTATTGAGGGGTGAAACTGGACCCGACTGTAAAAATATATTCGGTCATACAGATAATGGTTGTGTTTTATGAAACGAGCTCCCTGGTGATACAAATGTATGCACTACCGTTGGAATTTAGACAATGCAAGACAGTGGATATTCCCAAACGGTATTTGAAAACATTTCTTTGAAGACATCTTTGTGTTGTTTTGAACGTAAAGCAGGATGGCTTTAATGTGATTATGATAGTGATGTGACATGAATGTCTGCATTTATCATTGTGTCATACATATGTCCCACGACATGAGATTTCCACCAATGTGGTATGTGCGATCAGCAAAGCCTCAGATCAGTTTGCGCATACGCGCAGTCTGATCAGAGCATTTGCTAGTCGTTTGAGTACTAGTATTCTATAAGTGTTACGCTACTGACTGAACATAACTTGGAATTTTTTTAAGCTGAAAAGGAGGCTGCACATGCTCGTCTCAGTCTACACTTGTCAAAAAATCCACATTGTTGGAAATCACATGTCACGGCTCAATTTTTTATATGTGTGTGTGTTTGTAAAACACCGGTGAATATGTATTTTATATGTAAAATTAGGTGTTTAAATAAATAAACAAGTTTCAAGATGAAATTGTTTCCTTTTTGCTTGCGGCACTTTCGCCGCAAGCATTTGTGACGGAATAGTGATACCCTCTAGCTGGTTGTCTATTTATATAACATACTGTTAGCATAACGGTCGCGGCAGCAAGAATAACACAAAATGCGAAAAGGACCCCTTTACGTGTAAAGGACTTAATTTTAATTTTATGAAAAGGACTTTTATTATTGCGTATCTGTTTCTTAGGTCTATTTATGTTTAATACATGTAATATTTAAAATGAAGTTTATTCTTGTACTACCGATGACTTGTGAGAAGAAGACGTTTAAAGAACCAATAGTGAACCGCAAGTAAAGATAACTATCGAAAACGGAAGCACTGTTAGCAAAACGTTGGGTGTAGACTTTTAAGAGTTAAAAATGTCCCCAAGTAAACACACCATCAATTGAAAACAAAGCCATCTAAACGAGCATCACATTATGCGATTATTATCTAGACCGTAAAATAATTAACATGAATTAAGGCACTGCCTTATGACAGACATGACAGATAGCTTTTATGTACCCTAAGGGAGGCATACATTCATTTTAAATGATGACTGTTTGTTGCTAGTTTTTATTGCCTCAACTGTGTGTATAGGTGGGGTCTTATGAGTTCTGAATTTGTGATGTAGATCTTTGACAGTATGACCTTGTATATGTACGATATTCCTTTGCAGAAATAGTCGCCTAGATTTGGTACCAGTATAATGCATTTAAGCACCCCCAGTTGCTTAGGTTGCTGTCCGCTCATAGGTGGTGGTTCTGTTGTTGTTGATTCGCTGTTGATTGTTGCTCTCTTTGCGGGATTCTGTAATTGTTCTATGTTTTGGTGTGCGTTACTTTGCAATCATATTGATGGGGAAGAGAGATGGTTACTTTGCTGTGTTTATCTTACTGATGTCACGTGATTGTTGTGTGGCTCTTCCTCGCGGTGTCACGGGTCTGTCAGCAGTTTGTAATTGTGGTATTTCCTGATCATACTCACTTACTATTTCTATTTAAAAAAGTTGGTTGCTCTTCTTTTATCGTCTTCTTGGGTCATGTGGCTGTTATTGTTCATTGCCTCTTTTCTCAACGTGTCGTAGGTTGGTGTGTGATTGTGACATTTCCTGGACATACATACTTACTTTTTATTGTGTGAATGTTGCAAGTGGATTCAGTGTCTTTTCTCTTAGCGCTACAGGATGTTTTTGTAACTGTAATTGTGATATATTTTCTGACAAGATATTGACACTTTACTGGAGAAAAATATTTCAACTTGAACATTACTTTATTTAATCCTTTTTATTGAAACAATAGATACATGTACATCATATGAGACTGAAACCCTCATAGGAAAGAAAGAGATAACAAAAAATAATCTACATGTACTGTAAAACGCTTGATATTTGCGGCATAAAATATGTTGATTTTCGAAGCGCAACTTTATTTGGGCGGTTTGACATGGGGTTACCCTTGTTCTCATATTGAACGTTTTTTAATGCCAGAGTACACCTCTTTATGGCTGGTATATTTCAATGGGAATCTAAATGTTGTTTTTTTAATACACACAGCATGTTTTTCAAGTTGCCCACATTAATTCAAAACAGTCCATTTCGTTATTTTTCAGTAATGGGTAATTTTTGTTAAATTAAATTATTTGCCGCCAATTATAAAGGTTTTACAGTATATGAAAATGTATAAAACAAATAGCATAAATGGGCATCGACGCGACAAAACCTGTCATGGGGGGGGGGGGTAATTGTGATTAACAAAGGCGCAGACCAGCATGCGCATCCATACAGTCTGAGCAGGATGGTACCAGAAACCTCGAAAACAAGTTTTCTTGCGGCGAGGTCCGTGAGAAAACCTAGTTAAACGTCACGGTGATATGTGCTCAACGACATCAAACATCAGTAAACAAACAGCTGGGACGTGTAGTTAACACGTACTTATTTTATTAAACATACATAGCAACAAAAACGTTCGAATTTTTCGGCTTTCTCTGTGAAGCGAGGAAAGACACCCAAAATTAACCGCTTGTTGCACGAATGTCCCAAATCTTATTCTGTTAAAAATTGGCCAGTTGTGTTCGTCTAATGTTCAAGCTGTCTCATAGTGTAGGTTTGTTACTCTTCGACAGCGCTCTGAAACTACGAGACTGGCGAAACAGAAAACTTGCAAGGCGGATGTGACATACAAAAATTGGTTCATGTTTGATATCAAATTTCTCATTTTTTCGACTTGGTCCTGCTGCGGCATATATGTTATTAAAAATATAGGATTTCAATAACCAATGTGTCAACTCGTGTCTTAATTCGTTCTGGAGACAAAATTCGTTCCATTATCTTCGATAGTCGATAAGAGGCAAAAATTCCAATATAGTCGGGGAACCAAGGTAAGAAAAATGCTAACCCTTGCATCCGAAATGTATACAGCTGCATTTGGTATGGTTGCAAACGTAATTCTATTGTGTATCTGAAACAACTGTATAGCAGACTCGATCGACTTGCATAAAACCTGAGCAGTCCATTTTCTACGGACGCACAGCAACAACATGTAAAACTGTTAATTTTCAAAATGTCATATATTTTTAGCAAAAAAGATCGAGGACTGATAAATATTGGGTTTATATAATAAACCGACGTTCGTGTAGACCACAGAAGCAGTGTTGATCATTTAAGAATACTGCTTATTGAATTTCAAAGCATGTAGAATAGGATACCCCGAATTTGAAATTAAATGTATAGATTTCTTTGCTTCAAATGTCATTAAAACTGCAATTATTGGCCAAGAATGTATTTGATAATTATCTATAAATTGCTTAGAAGCATATCGTAAAAATATGTGCATGCTTACATGTTCCTTTTTATCCTCCTACTGGAGAAATAGTAAGTGAGTATGATCAGGAAATACCACAATCACAAACCGCAGACAACCCCGTGGCACCACGAGGAAGAGCCGCTCAACCATCACATGACACCAGGAAGACGAATTTAGCAAAGCAACCAGATCTCTCTTCCCCATCAAGATGATTGCAGTACTAGAATGGACACAAAGTAACGTACAGCAAAACATAGAACAATTACAGACTCCCACTATGGGAGGAACAATAAACAAAAAGTCAACAACAACAGAACCACCGCCTTAGAACGGACAGCAGCCTAAGCCACCGGGGGGCTTAAATGCAATTTACTGGTACCAAATCTTCGCCCTAGATTCTGCTGTTGTTGAAGTACAAGTAATGTCTGCATTGCACATTTTTGTACATAAATAAATAAATTTTAAATAGTATACGTTTAAACTTTGTATACAGTTAGACAGACGTGTGGGACATACTTAAAGACATTTTATCTATACTTAAGGACTTTGAAAACGCATCACCCAGATTAAATCCTTTATTTCACAAACCCTGAGAATGTAAACGAGATAGTTATTATTGCATATCATAGTCTGACTAGCTTGTAGTGCGTCCTAGAAAATTCATGGTTGTAAATTTACTTAAAGGTATTGAAAAAGTATCCTTTATAAGACAGGGGTGGTCGATTTTGAAGGACACAAATTCAGCTGCAAGTTAACACGCGTTAGTTTTGATTCCTGGCTCAACAGATTTGCGCCCTTTGCTTCTTTCATGATTGCAAATTCATCATTGTACGATTAGAAATGAATTAATATTTCGGTATGCTCAAAATTACACCCACTTAAAAATACCGACATACCCCACCCATCCTGATAACTATAGTCTAGTTATAAAATTCAACGTCTTGGACCTTTCAAAGTTTGATTTTTTTTTACGTCTGGTTTTATTGGAAGAGGCTAAGGGCATACACAAAGGACAGGTTATGCATAAATTACGCTTGTATCACGTGTCTTTTGTATTGTGCAAGTGACGTAAATGTAATTTTAAGACGTTTTCGATCACATGACAGCAGACCTCCTGCCATGATTTGCATCAAAACGTCTTCCCTACATGCCTGCCTGTGTATGTAGTCAATATCAGTATTGAAAGCGTGCCAAAAGGTAACTTATTGAGATGTTTCTTAAAAGGAGATATAAATTGATGTTCAAATTTGACGTTAATTTTCGAAATATTGAAGTTATCAATTACTTTTAATTAGAAAAAGTCTATAAACTCTTTTGGTGATATGGTATCATACACGCCACAGTTTAAACATAAAACTAATCAAAAAGCTTCATTTAACTGTGCAGAAAGGTGCTGGATGCTGTATGTATCCACGTGACGTCATCAGCAGCGTCGCATGATAGTGAAGTCAAATTGACGACTGATTCATACCAATTCTGGATTGCACATTAAAACCTGCGAGTGACTTTTCAATCCCATAAGCAGTTTGCAAGAGAAGTGCAAAAATATGGTGATGCGTTTTCAAAGTCCTCTAGTATATTTTCTATGAAAAACTAGAGAAGGTAGCTACAAAGTAAAAATATGAAACAGCAAAAATTTGATGCTTATAAATAGTCCATGTCAGCTGGCTTGTTGTTAAATACTATGGTCAACTACAGAAATATTTACTCATCAATGATATTTATCAAGATTCAAAGAATATTTTGGACAGAGGGTCATTTAAGAAACCAATGTTGTTGTTTTTTTCTGCTGAAAACAATAGTTTCATTTAACAGTGCTAAAATAAATGTAGAAAAAAATCATATAACTATTATTTTAACCATAAAACCCCTATCTGTCTCCGTTTGAAATGCAGAAATGTAATCGTATAATATTTTTAAAGACAAAAAGAAGTCTTAAGCATAACTATATTTGTGCACTATAACTATATTTGTGCAATAATGGCTGCCTATACTATACTGCTTTTGATAGCATATTATTGTGTAACGGCCTCTCATACCCGACTTCCAGTGGGATTTTTTTTTTTATTTCTCAGCCCAAACGTATCACGTGGCTAATTAAATGGATCTTTTAAATGAGGCGGTTCTTTTGAAGACCTAAACACACATTCAAACTGATTGATAAAGGGGGGAAATCACAATTTCTTCGCTATGAAAGTTGTTTAACTTGACCTATGCGGCATACAAAATGCGTTTTTTTTTCCGCGAAATGCAGATCTGGCCGCATTGCTATACAGTGGTTTCATATCAAGCACTATTTTGACTATCTTTATACAAAATCAAGGCGCGTTTTTTGCGCGATAATCGACTTCGGTTCCCCGACGAGTCGTGATGTTCTACAAAACAGGTAAGAAACATTTACGACTATTCGTGGGGTTCGGCTGGATTCGCATACTGTGACTAATTCACTGCGATGTACAATAATCTATTTGGAAACACTCCAAGAGAGTTAAGAATTGGTCAAGAATTAGCTAAGAGTACACCGAAAGTATGCACGAATCGGGCACGAATAAATAGAAATTCGTGACTATTCTTGACAATTGGTGGTATTTTCTCCAACGATAGGTATAAAATGGACCATTACATGCTATCGGGGCATAATATCCAAATGAATGTTTCTCGTAAAGCAGCTGTAGTATTGACCCTGCAACTTGAGGGTCAAAAATAGCTGCTTATATAGCTAGAAGAAACCTCTTCATAAAAGGAGAGGCCCTGGCCCTGACTCTTTGAATTGGAAAATAATGCTAGTTCACCATTGCCAACATCGCCAGCAAGGAGTCACTGACAGATCCTGATTGTGCCACTGAATTTGCCACATCTGTTTCCACTCCTTGGATTGGCTCCCGTGCGCATGACGGGATACATACTCATATAGGACCACCTTATGCTATCTCTTCCTTGCATTTATTACTTTTCTTAATCTCCGGATCCCCCCCCCCCCCCCCCGAATGAATAAAGAGTACATTTGTACCTACGAACGCCTACGAACGCCTCCGAATCGATTACGATGTCTAAGAATGTATTTGGATTTTGTTGTGAGTCAAATACGACTTTTGCACATTGGGAGTTCGGGGCCAAAGTTTTGAACAGTTCAAAACTTTTGCAATGAATTCTCGATAGACTTACGAATTGCAAGAACTGACTATGGACTATACGACTCAGTTAAGATATTCACGAACTGATTACGGTTCAGCTACGAATAAAAAAAATGGCAATTCGTGGTAATTCGTGATATTCGATGTTTGTGTTGAATAGGGGTATAAGATAAAATGAAAGGCATTCAATACTTATAGCACGTACTACTGATGAATTTCAAAAACCTTGAAAAATGTGATCTTTTTAAAAATGCGTACAAAATCTACCCTTATCAAAATTTCAAGTGTTTGGTGTTTGTTGAAGTAAGAAACAAGGCAGCTAGACCAGTTTATTAACAACTGCACTTTAATTTGATAAAAACTTCTCTCAAAACAATCCGTTTCTTCAAAAAGCAGAATTTTGCATTTTTAACCCCAAAAACGGTGGATTAAAAAATGATCTGAAAGACCGCTAAACTTTTGCCCATTCAACTGCACATATTAAGGCAACAAATCATTTCAATGTTTTAGCACTTGGTCAGAAAAAAATAGTATGAAAAATGACCAATTATATATTTTTAAATTTATAATTTGGTTCAGAAATAAGAAAAATCGTTTGGTGCGCACTCTTAACTAAAGGCCTGCATAACAACGATACAACATACAATATATATGTGTAAATCAAGAACGTTAAACCATGTATAGTTCGGTGAACTAGCTCCGCTGGCTTTGGACATTATTGAAATATACTCATGCAGGCACAACGTTCTTGTTGCGTTCATTGCATTGTGAGTGTTGGTAAACAAAGAAAGGAAATTTAGTTTTACACGTGTTTCTTTAACATGCGTATGCTCAGCCAAATTGATGTTAATTTCAGGGCAAGATATGTCGTTATCAATACGAATGCTGTATCGACTATCAGAGCTTTCAGCATAATAAACCTCGGGCAGGTCGATAATGAGGAAATAGTCGTCTTTGTATAATCTGATACCAAAAACGACGTCACCACCATCACCGCCAGTATATGTGACATTCTGTTTAACGACCTCTGATATCTGTTCTATTATGAATTCCAGAGAGCATTTTTTCCTAAGTTTAAATGTGCTTGATACATGAAAGCCTGTCCATTTACCAGACAGAGTAGTATTAAGTCTTACAGAACCACCACGTTGCTGGCAACGTGCGACTTTAAGGCGTAACATCGAAGCAGCTAGATCAAAGAAGTTACTTCCAATACTCTGCAAGTTGTCGGGATGAAAGTGATCATTGTCTGGGATGGAGAGTTGGTTCTGTATCACCGCAAAGTAGAGAGGCACATCAACCACAAGCCCGTCAGTAGTGATTGCGATGTTGGTACACTTACCAAAGTATGGCCTCTTCCCAAACGGACAGGAAAGTGTACGGCATGTGTACTGCAAAATAAATTACACCAGAAGTGTACTGTAATCGAAATTGTGCAGCCATGTACTGCCATAGAAATTACATCAGATGTATACTGCTACAGTAATTGCATCAGAGGTAAAGTGCAATAGAACTTGCATCGACACCCAGGTAAACCGCATGTTTAGATCTCGGAGGGTGTTGGCTATCGGAGGTAAACATTGCGATTATGGATGGACAGGGTCTGTATTTATCCATTTTTATTTCCTATAGAAAGTTTCTTGGAGACGAAAGCAGCAAACAGGTTGCTTCTATATTGAATTATAAGGACTCGGAATGTGTTAAATGCTTTTGATCCATGTCCGTAGGACCCTGGGCGACCTTCAAACGACGATTGTGAAATTTTCAACGAAAAAATACTATTCGTTTGATCATAGCTGGATTTACATCAACCTTTGACACAATATGCTTGTGTCGCCACAATTCTATATCATTCTCCTGTGTGATTTATAAGAGTCGTATCTCAAAAAGCTATTTAAACATCAATATTTGAAATTTGATTACGTTGATATCGTTTTGATGGTTAGCAAAATGTGCAGAGGTAACTTGACAGCTGGCATCCTTGCTATCGGAGTGACAGTGGTTTTGATTTCGGAGATTGATACAAACTGCCGCACAATTAGTGCCTGAATCTAATATATTTGAAGCATGTCTTGATACAAAAAATATGTAATGCTACAAATGGAAGACTACCAGGAGGGGGGGGGGCAAAATACAGAAGGGAATTTGAGAGGTTTTACAGTTGTGGTGTGTTGTGAAAAGCGCTCATCTTCAGTCGATGTCATTATGCATGTTTTTGTCTAGTGAGTCTGGGAAAACATATTTATTTAAATTCTGCACTGATTCATTTTTGGTGAAACCAGTATGCTTGATATAGGAAGGGGATATGATGGCTGGATGGGGTGGGAGTGAGGGTATGGTCCCTAAAAGAAGGCAAGAACATGTGCCATATCTATACTCATTATCTTACCTGGCAATGCAGTGTATTAACAACATGAACAGGGTTACAAAATGCAGGTTCACGTTGAGGCGCATTTTGCTGTGTAAATGGAGTGTCGAAATGCGAGGAAACTGTTGGTTAAGATGCCACGTGTACATGATTAGTAAACCTTTGATCCAAAAATATATACATGTATGCCATACAGTCAATTGAAACACCCATAACCACCAGTCTACTGAATCGCCACAGAACACCCAAACGCACATAGTCCACTGAAATGCACAAAACGGCCAACCTATCGAAACTACCAAACTCCCTAGGCAACTGATACACCCAAACCGCCCAGCCCAGGGAAGCACTCAGACCACTCAGTTCACTGAAATACCCTGATCAAATCCATTGAAACATGCAACTCACCTAGTCCACTGAAACACCCTTCTGTTGCACCGCCATTTAGGATTCTATTCAATGAAACAAACTATATCAACAATTTACCCCCACCCCCTCCCCCAAACCGTAAATAAAACACAACAACAACACATGCGAAAGAAAAAAACACCACAAACATTGAATGGATTTCAACGGGGCTCCCAAGCCGGTCCCCCACGCGTTCCTTTCTTCCTTTTTTGCTATGCAACATCTAAAACATTTGGATGGCATTTCGCTGGCGGGCCGATGGTTGCCCTACAATGTGTGCAGGCTGGGATAGGGTATGTCCATGTCTTGTACCGTCATCTAGTAGCTTTGCACTGATACGCTTTCTTCGGTTTTGTAAAATATTCGTGAGAAAAATGCAACAAAACATCTCATGCGATGCTTAAACATACGCGGATCCAGAAATTTTGTCAGACGAAGTCCAACTTTACTTTGACACACTTTTTGAGGAATTAAAATACTACTAAAAGCGGACCATCGTCAGCCCAACAGCAAAAAGCTGGCGGGCCGATAATTACCCAATATGGAATGCTGGCTTGGTAGCTTTTGATTTTCCAGTGGATCTGGACCAGTATTGCTAAAGAGCCCCAAAGGTTTCCGATTTTCAAGGGAGGGGGTCAGGACCCTCTGCCACCCCCTCTCTGGATCCGCGCATCTTACTCTTTGTTGAATGCGCAGCTATCGAGTAACCTCAGCGTTCGAATTTCTGGCCTTTCCGGCGTCACTGTGTTGTGTCCTTGAGTAAAACATATTAATTATAGCTTAGTACAGGTTCAACCCAGGATAGACCCGTCCCGACATAACTGAAAAATTGTTGACTAGGATGTTAAGAGTTAAAATCAAACAAAATAAAAAAAACATAATAATGAACCCTGTACAGTTTGCATACGTTTTAAAGCTGTACTCCTTGCGCCATTGCGACAGTAAAATAAATACCACACGTATTTAAAAGCAATTTACGTTTTTGGTCTGTTGTCAGTTCATTCTTAAAAGTATTAGTATACATGTAAGCTTATCTGGATCTTCACTGCATATTTGTATAGGTGGACAAAGTAATCCATATAACAATACCCGTAAAAATATTGCAGTTTCAGTGGTAATCCGTTCTATTCTTTTATCTTTTAACGTTTTTAAACTTTACATAGTAGTACAGGGCCCGGAATTACAATGGTTCCTTAAAGTTAAGGAAGACTTAAGTTAAGTATTGACATTTTAACATGCTAAATAAATTGCCTGGATCGATGTAGTACTTGTGGTCAAAGATGTCATTAGATCTACAGAAAAGTGAAACAATTTTGATTTTAATCAGTTTAAAACGTTATTTTTCGCATCCTGAAAAATCAATACTTACTGACTCAGTAAGTCTTCCTTAACTTTAAGGAGGCATTGTAATTCCGGGCCCAGGTCCTCATATTCCGGTAACAGCAGCCCAAGCCCCACAATGACATATTTTTAAACAATATTATTTGAGCCCAAGCGACATGCGATTTCAAACAATGTGGTGCTACTAGTGTCAGCGACCAGCAAAGGCTCAGACCAGCCTCCGCATACGCGCAGTCTGATCAGAGCCTTTGCTTGTCGCTTGGGTATTATATGAATATTAAGCTACTGAACGAACATAATTTCGAGTTTCTAAGCTTTAAAGAAGGCTACACATGCTCGCCTGAGTCTATTCATCATTGTTGGAAATCACATGTCGCGGCTCAATTGTCATTCTATAAGAAGCAATAAAGATGAGTTGTATATCTTTAAGATATTTTTAAAAATTTCACACCGGATAAGCGGCAATCGAAAACGTTAATACTATCGACGAGCGTAGATCAAAAATCGTTGGAAACAGGGTTTTCTATTGCCATTTGTCGCCCGATTTTTCGATTGCCTTGTGTCGCCCGACTGGCGACAAATGGCAATCAAAATTACTGTAAAAATCGAATGTCTAATTAGATTTTTATGCAACTGTTTGCAGTACGACTTTAAATTATCTTCTGTTCAGTAAATGTACCTGGGTGACGTCCTTTTCAGAAAGAAATGGACAATCGGATTGTAAAGTTTAGAGTTTGGGTACAATATTTTTAAACAGATCAAGTTTAGTAGTTTTATAGTTGTGATGTTTGTTCTATTATCTATAATAGAGGTCCTCCCAGGAGGTACATATTCCCTTGTTCTTCTTAAATATTGACTTGTCTCAATGTTTCATGTTTTATTTATTTCCCTGTTCTCTGACAATATTGTTCCCCTTAGTTTGGCATTTTCCCTTTCCCTAGAATAAAATGGCTTGTACAAATACACCCTAACTCGTGAGAGGGCCTCATTGTTAAGGCATACAGAGAACTCCTCTCTCAATTCCATGATAAAAATCTTCCCTGCTAGCACGTTATTACAGATCTTTACCCATTACCCAATGGTCGGGTGACGTACTTGGAATTTGACAGATGAGGACTGAACATGGGAGTCGAACACTCACTATCATTTCATTAAATTCTCGTATTGCTCATGATATTTTAAGTTAATTGTCAAATACATTGAAGAGAGAGAGAGAGAGAGAGAGAGAGAGAGAGACAGAGAGACAGACAGAGATAGACAGAGACAGAGAGAGACAGAGAGACTAAAAGAGAGAGAGAGACAGAGAAAGAGAGAATAGAGAAAGAGCAGGTAGACAAAGAGCGAGTAGAGAAAGAGCGAGTAGAGGGAGAGCGAGTAGAGGGAGAGCGAGTAGAGGGAGCGTGAGTAGAGAAGGAATGCGAGTAGAGAATGAGTGTGAGTAGAGGGAGTGAGAGTAGAAAAGGAGTACGAGTAGAGAAGAAGTGCGAATAGAGAAGGAGTGCGAGTAGAGAAGGAGTGAGAGTAGAGAAGAGGTGCGAGTAGAGAAGGAGTGCGAGTAGAGAAGAAGTGCGAGTAGAGAAGAAGTGCGAGTAGAGAAGGAGTGCGAGTAGAGAAGAAGTGCGAGTAGAGATAAAGTGCGAGTAGAGAGAAGTGCGAGTAGGGATGGAGTGCGAGTACAGAAGGAGTGCGAGTAGAGAAGAGGTGCGAGTACAGAAGGAGTGCGAGTACAGAAGAGGTGCGAGTACAGAAGAAGTGTGAGTAGAGAAGGAGTGCGAACACAGAAGGAGTGCGAGTAGAGAAGAGGTGCGAGAAGAGATGGAGTGCGAGTAGAGAAGGAGTGCGAGTAGAGAAGGAGTGCGAGTAGAGAGGAGTGAGAGTAGAGAAGGAGTGCGAGTAGAGAAGGAATGCAAGTAGAGGGGAGTGAGACCAGAGAAGGAGTGCAAGTAGAGAAGGTGTGCGAGTAGAGGAGGAGTGCTAGTAGAGAAAGAGTGCGAGAAGAGAAAGAGAGTAGAGAAGGAGTGTGAATAGAGAAGGAGTGCGAGTAGAGAAGAAGTGCGAGTAGAGAAAGAGAGAGTAGAGAATGAGTGCAAGTAGAGAAGGAGTGCGAGTAGAGGAGGAGAGAGACTAGACAAGGAGTGCGAGTAGAGAAGGAGTGCGAGTAGACAAGGAGTGCGAGTAGAGAAAAAGTGAGTAGAGAGGGAGTGCAAGTAGAGACGGGGTGAGAGTAGAGAAGGAGAGAGTAAAGAAGCAGTGCTAGTAGAGAAGTAGTGCGAGTAGAGAAGGATTGCGAGTAGAGAAGAAGTGTTAGTAGAGAAAGAGAGACTAGAGAAGGGGTGCGAGTAGAGAACAAGAGAGTAGAGAAGGAGTGCGAGTAGAGAAGAAGTGCGAGTAGAGAGAGAGAGAGTAGAAAAGGAGTGCAAATACAGAAGGAATGCGAAATTAGACGGAGTGCGAGTAGAGAAGGAATGCGAATTTAGAAGGAGTGCGAGTAGAATAGGAGAGAGTAGAGAAGGAGTGCTAGAAGAGAAGGAGTGCGAGTAGAGAAGGAGTGCGAGTAGAGAAGAAGTGTGAGAAGAGAAAGGGAGAGCAGAGAAGGAGAGCGAGTAGAGAAGGGGGGAGAGGAGAGAAGGAGTGCGAGTAGAGAAGGAATGCGAGTAGATATGGAGTGCGATTAGAGAAGGAGAGAGTAGAGAAGGAGTGCTAGTAGAGAAGGAGTGCGAGTAGAGAAAGAGTGCGAGTAGAGAAAGAGGGAGCAGAGAAGGAGTGTGAGTAGTGCGAGTAGAGAAAGAGAGAGTAGAGAAGGAGTGTGAATAGAGAAGGAGTGCCGGTAGAGAAAGAGAGAATAGAGAAGGAGTGCGAGTAGAGAATTAAGTATAGAGAGAGTAGAGAAGAGTGCGTGTAGAGAATTAAGTATAGAGAGAGAAGAGAGGAGTGCGAGTAGAGAATACAGTAGATATATATATATATATATATATATATATATATATATATATATATATATATATATATATATATATATATATATATATATATATATATATATATATATATAGAGAGGGAGACAGAGTAGAACGAGACGTAGAGAGATACAGAGAGAGAGAGAGAGTAGAGAGAGACAAAGAGAATAGAGAGTAGAGAACGACAAAGAGAAAAGAGAGTAGAGAGAGACACAGAGAGAGAGAGAGAGAGAGAGAGAGAGAGAGAGTAGAGAGTAGATAGGTGAGCGAGTAGAGAGAAGAGAGAGATGGGGAAGAGAGATCTGGTTGCTTTGCTTAGTTTGTTTTCCTAGTGCCTCGTGATTGTTGTGTGGCTCTTCCTCACGGTGCCATGGGTTTGTCTGAAGTTTGTGATTGTGATATTTCCTGACCATACTCACTTACTATTTTTGTTTTATTTGCTGGGGGTTCGTGTTTAGCACTTCGTGTTAAACGCTTATATTGTGTCATTTCTAGTTTGGCAATACTCTCACTGAGATAAAGGGAGCTGAATACTTTGCTTATTGTATTCTGACTATTGTGCGTATTCCTTCTTGTCTGTGTTCTAGTGTCCCTGTCTCTTGGTGCCATGTTTCTGTCTGGGATTGTGGCATGTTCTGGTCATTTACACTTGTTTTAACCCAAAGGCCGTTCTTTAAAGCGTGTGAATTTATGTTGTGTTAATGCGAAAACACCTACATGTAGTTAATTTTATGCAATTAGTGAAGGCTGATTAGACCCTACAGGTGCTCGTCTAAACATCTGGAATACTAATTGCATTGCTACTTGATCTGTCACCTTCACAAAAGGTATGTGCCAATTTCATAGTATAATGCTTTTGCATGTTATGTTACTGCCAGATTGTTTCCTTAATGTGATGCAAAGGGCTAAATAGATATGGTAGGCCAAAACAAACAAAACAAACTAATGCACAAAAACACCCATTCAATGTTGAAAAAAAATCTAACAAAGTGGTTTATTTAAGCTTGTTTCTCCCTTGATATGTTCCTCGCCAATCGAACCACTTGTTTTTGAAGTGTTTGAGTGCTACACTTTTGTTTCCGTATGTGATAGCTTGTTTAATGAGCTAAATGAATTTGCCCTTCTCCGAAATCATTGTTAACATGCACATGCCTTCCCTCCGACAGCTACCCAACATACCTCCGAACGGAAAGCTACCCATAAACATGATACCACCGTCATAAAATTGCAAATAAATAAGTGTTTTACAAGTATTTTTGAATTGTATTTGACTGATTCATTCCAAAGAGAGGTTATACATTCCAGCGGTGGCTGTGAATCAAGTAGAAATAACTTAAAAGATATGAATATTAACTGATGAATTCGAAATATTGGTCCAAATTACTGCATTTTCTAATTCAAATGCGATTTAAACTCGAACAGATTCAGTCCAAAAAGATGTGATGTTTTCAGAGTTATCAACATTCTGTATATTATCGACCTATATGTTGTTCTTATCCCTCAAAGCGAATCTAAATGAAATAAAATCGTCTCAATACAGACCATGTCCAACCCGAAAATCCTTTGTTTACCTCCGATAGCCAACACCCTCCGATATCTAGACATGCGGTTCACCTGGGTGATCGAGGTTATACTGCAATAGCATTTTAATCAGCTATGTATTGCTATAGAAACTATATAAGAAATATGTTGCAACAGAAATAACATCAGATGCCTAGTGCAATTGAAATCAAACAAGAATTGAATAACAATAGAAATGGAATCAGATATAAAATAGCCATAAGAGCCAGTGCATGTGATTTCCAACAATGTGGCATTTGACACGTGTAGACTCAGACGAGCATCTGCAGCCTCCTTTTAAGCTTAGAAACTCCAAATGATGTTCAGTCAGTAGCTTAACAATCATAGAATATTCAAGCGACTAGCAAAGGCTCTGATCAGACTGCGCGTATGCGCAGGCTGATCTGAGGCTTTGCTGGTCGCACATACCACATTGTTGGAAATCTCATGCACTGGCCCATTATTAATATATACATATAAGAAATGTACTGCAATTTAAATAACATCAAATGTGTGCAACAATAAAAGCATCTATAATGAGTGTGAGGGTGGGATAGAAAATTCGTCCCGAGGATCACCGATTGGCATCACAAGGATCGCAAGAGACGGATTTTACAATTCTATTTTCACACGAATAATGAATTATTTTTCTTGCTCACCACTTAATACCTCATTTATATTGGAAAAAACTTGAATACTTTGAGATGCGACATGACGACGTCATTTTAACATTTCAATGACGTCACAGATCGGCGTGCGGCCATCGTGCGGCTGTTTGTTTTTTATCATTCCCTAGGACTGGTTCGGGTATGTGAGATAGAATAGAAATATCTCACATAGGTAAAAGCAGCGGAAATCGCGATCTGGTGTAGGAGAATATATGCTAAAGGACTTTGAAAACGCATCACCCAGATTAAATCCTTTATTTCACAAACCCTGAGAATGTCAGCGAGTTTATTGTTATTGCATATCGTTGTCTGACCAGCTTGTAGTGTGTCCTAGAAAATTCATGGTTGTAAATTTACTTTAAGGTATTGAAAAACTATCCGTTTTAAGACAAGGGTGGTCGATTTTGAAGCACACCAATTCATCTGCAACTAGCAGGCGTTAGTTTTGATTCCTGACTCAACAGATTTGCGTCTTGGGCTTCTTTCACGATTGCACATTCATCATTGAACGATTCGCAATGAATTGACAGTTCGGTATGCTCAAATTTATACTCCTTTAAAGATACCGACGTATCCCACGTACCCGGACTACTATAGTCTAGTAATAAAATTCAACATCTTGGGCCTTTCAAACTTTCGATTATTACGCCTGGTTTTGTTCGAAGAGACTAAGGGCATACACAAATGCATGGAACGCAATATAGGCTATTACAGCATAACAAACCTTTACAAAACGTTGAAATTTAATCGGTTGTGTTGTAAAATGTCAAAAAGCAACGTAAAATGGACCGGTTCGCGCTATATAGCGTTGCCTTGGCGACAGCTGTAACGCACGTAGACGTATTACATCAAGCATGTTCAACCGATCAACTGCATATGTGTTGCACTATTGTGTGCTGTAATTCCAGCTCTATTGATTGAACGATGTAGAAATGCCAACTATTTTTCGCAAACTTTCTAATCACCCTTCGTAGAAAGCCAAATAAGCCTCTCCCAAATATTTTTTTTCATTTGGAACAACTCTCATTTGTTGTGTTCTGGTGTCCAAGAATGCAGGGACATATACAGTAGCATTTTATGCTAAAGGCTCCCTATTGAAAGTGTAGGGCATTTTGCAGGGATTTTACCACAAATTTGGCCCCACAGTACAGGGCTTTTAGCAGGGCTTGAGACCGCTGTGAATTTTGAGAATTTATTTTGAAATTCACAATTCTTCCATGGCATATTTTGTACACAGACTACCCATTCGGGCACTTTAAAGGTAGAACCTATTCAGCCCAGTTATCAAGCAAAAGTAGGCGCACATAAGTTGTTTTCATTTGAATAATAGACTGAATGCATCTCTAAACTTTACAGAAAACTGCACACTTAAACACGCGTTTTCATGGAAGACACGCCCATTTTAGCTCTTACAACCATTTAAAAGGAGGGCATGTGTTGTGGGCCACCATGTCACTGTTATGCTTTAAATTGCCATTTTATCTATTTGGCCATACCAAGGAAATGTCCGTTACTAACGAGAAAGCACAAATTGATAGTTTTATTGAGATGCAACAGCAAACACTGAAATTCATATTTGTACGAATAAACATGAAACAGGTCTCGTATATGTAGGTGTGAGGCTATTAAGAGCCGTATATGTAAATACTGCCTTATTACTGCTATGTTTTTGTATAGTTGGCCATCCTAACGTCTTGAACATGTCGGAAGAGGCCGTGTCGTAGGGTGCATTTAGAATGATTCACGCTGTTTGAGAGTATTTCTATGTTACTCTTTGAAGTGGTACCCCAGGTATTTGAGGATAGTCAATTAATGGTACAATAAACCCTTTGTAGAACTTTTTTTGAACATCATTTGGGATATATGTAGAAAGTTGTCTCAATAGTTACATTTTGGATGAGATAATGACGTCAAGGTGGTCAATATGGTCTGTCCAACTAATATTTTCGTTGATGTATACGCCCAGTAAATTTCTGTTTTTAACATCTCTAATTTTGTTGCCGTCAATGTCAATATTTACAAGTGCAGTCACATATTAAGATTGAATGTTGTTGATTTTTTGTTCTGTGTTGGGTTCGTGCGATCATATATGTAGTTTTATCATAATTTATTCCATTTTATATTGTTTACACCAAAGTTTTGTATAATTGCCATCATGTTGTAACTTGACTTCGATCTCAGTTTGTATATTTCTATGTGTATGGACCTTCGCGTCGCCTGCGTAGTAGTCACTATCCCAGTGTTCCATGAATTAAATGTAAATCATTAAGAAACATAAATACTTATGTAGGGGAAATCTGAAAGAGACATCGATGTAAAAAATGTTCAGCATTATAAAACTAGATTATCAGAGGATCTGAATATAGCCCCGCTGCAGTGCTTTTCATGCACTAAAAATGTCAAGTATGCATAAAATCCCAATTAACATCAATCAAGGGTCAGAACGCTGCTGCCAATTTGCAAGAATATCCCCTAGATTTTGTCTATATCTATGCATAGTATACAAAATTTGGTAAACGTATATCCCTTTGTTATAAAGATATTGAGCAGAAATGAAATTCTGACATGACTCAAGGGCCATAAAAAGGATTGGTACCAAAACGTCACTTTTGGCAAATGTTAAATTTACGTATGGTCAATTTCGATGATTTTTGGTGTCTAAAATATGTCCTTAAATTTCACATTCTTATACTTTTAACGTGGTATGATTTTTTCAAATGTGAAGAATTGGAACCATATTTTCACAGATGTGAAGAATTGGTACTGAATCTTCACAGATGTCAGTGACAGAATATCTTCTCACATGCAAGATTCTATTTATGATATGACTTTCGCTGGACCCACCATGTTTCTTTTAGCTGTGGCTTACACGGAGTGTTTACCCAAAGAAGTTAAGTGTCCTTTTGTAGGCCATAGACAAACAGTGCAGACACAGATCAGACACCATAAAACGTGGCGTCTAACCAGGGTCTCCACTGTTTGCCTACAGAATGGTATTTTGAAATCTGAATAAAAGTGAAAAAGATACAACCAAACAACCCTAATAATGAGAAATTTGATTCGGCTTAAATGAATTAATAATGACAGCCATTAAGATCTAAGAGCATAGGTTGACTGTATCCAGGGGCTCTATTTTTTTAAAGAAAAAAAATAATTTCGTATCAAAGCCGTCCAGTTCACCGTCTATCAATTTGCGCGTCCGTTGCGTTTCTTGCGATTGCATCTACTAAACGTAGTAACTCGCAGTCTGGCAACAGATGCAAGTCTGACTGCAGATTCAGGGGTCGCGAGTTCGATCCCGGCCTGGTCCCATACTTTCGCGGATATTGATCATGAAATAACTTCGACGGTCATTCTCCTCCCTTCCGCTGAATCATTCAAGAAGTGTTGTTGTCAGTTACAAACGAAAGTATGTGCACAAAGTACTGGTTATCTGCTTGTTCAAGTTTGCCCAGGAAAAAGTGTGGTAAGGTGAACTGACCGTCTCGCCATGACCATAGCTGTTGACTTGGGACGTAAAGCAACAAAAAAAAAACGTAGCTACTTCAAACAATGTGCATCTGCCACATACTGTAACGGGTACTGGGTGGCGTATTTCAATAGCGTTGACCCCAAGGTCAAGGGTCATACAATGTACTTTCTTATACTTACTCATCTTTCTAAACCGGTGCACCTTACTAACAACTTTTGCAGGTCCATATGTCATATCATGTAGATGTAAATTGGCTACCTTTGTGTGACCCAGGGTCAAATAATATGTATTTTCATGTGACTGCACTAGGCCTTGCGATTCCAGATAAAAACAAATAACAAAAGTAAATCCTCTGTATTGCCAAAGGAAAAACTTGCTGCTCCACCTGGCGGCCGTATTTTTAACCAATCAAAATATTTTGAGCATTTTTGAAAGAGGGTCCCGCTAGGGTCATTTGTACCAATTTATTTTGACTGACCAGAAGTTTTTGACAATATTCTAAAGACTTTCCTTTTAGTTGCCGTGGCAGCCAGATTTCTGCATGGAGTAGAAATATTCGAACGACTTTGAAAGGAAAGCGCGCAAGGATCATTCCTGTGAAGTTTGGTAATATTCCTCCTGGTAGTTTAGTAGGAGGATATTGTTGACGGACGGACGGAAGATGGACATCCTATGACCACAATGTGACCTTAAAAAGGGATTAACCATCCAAAGATATATTGAATTGAAGGAAAGCTATTTCTAGTTGTCCTATACAAGCCGACGTCATTAGAATTTTTATTTTTGCATTTGCCAAAAAAAGCAGACAAGCTCTGAAACCACTCAGGTGGACGGCGCCTATGTTTGTTTTGATACACTGACTGAAAATTTTGCTGCGCTGATTTAGTGTAGGCCCCTGTGTCAAAATTTGGGCTCCCGTGTGCATTTTTTGGTAAAAGTGATTCTTATCGATTTTCAACTAGAGAAATATATGCAGTGTAAGGAAAAAGATGTTAACAATTTTTTCTTGCAGTATTAGCGTCACAGTGACGTCACAAAAGGGGGTACCGTCTTTTCACTTGCATCAAAGAGCTTATATGTGTTAGGATTTTTTTACAGAACTTAAATTATCTTATTTTCATGTTTGTTACATTGAAATGGTTAAAAACGTCTAAAGAAACACTAAAATAAAAATTTGATTCAATATGGACTTCAATTTTACGTAAAATTGACGTTGATTTGACGTCAATGTGCTGGAAAAACACATTGCGTACAAAAAAAGTCATTCTGGAAATTCGTGTGCGCCTTGCGACTGCAATCAGATCTTAGCATGACTGTACGTTCTTGGCTAAGCTTTTTTGATATAAGTTAGCTCTCTGGTGGTTGGGGTGTTTTGCTGCTACAGCGTGTTAACTACGTTACCCTACATTTTGAAACAAAATAAATGTAATCACGGTTGTTCAGGTAATAGTTTAATTATTTAAATTGGACAAACATTCACGTATCATGCAAGAACATTTCATTCCTTACATATATTTTAGTTTATAAAAGTTATATGGGCCCATTGAAATGTTATTTATGTTACATTTTAGCAACTTCCTTTAAAATCACTGAAATTCTGTTAAATATTTTTCTTTGTTAAGCTTCCCAGTTAACTTTCAGATTTTGAATACACCTTCCAAAAGCCATTTAATGGACCATTATAAAGCTGCAAATTGTTTGTTTGTATCACAAACACTTTAAGAGTTGTAAACTGTTAAATATGATGACACTAAACAAAAAGTTAATTCTTTAATTCAGCATGAAATTCAATTGGAAAACCTTGAAACACCAAATATGAGCATTCTGTTGATAAGCAAGAGTAAAAAGCCATACTTTACTTCGAACCTGGTGTAAAATATTAGTTTTTTTTGTTTGTATGGCATCGTGTAACGTATATTACACCTTTCAAGACTGCATATACATTGCTTTATTCGGTATATTATACGTCATAGGATATCTTATTTCATCTCAAAGCTGACTGTGCTTGTTGAATAGATATCATGATACCAGTCTGTCTGAAGAAAGGATTTATCAGTTTGTATATAAGTTCCTACTAATTATCCATGCGCATTTACATTTGCAAAAATAGTATATATTTGAACTTTTTACATCTACAAAGAAATGATTTGCCCAAAATTATAGATTTTAAATTTCATAAACAAAGGAAATAATAACACTCAAGTAACAGTACTTAGAAGGATACATTTCAATTTCCTGTCAAATTTGTTAAAGTAACATAATAGTACTGTACAAAATATATTATATTGCCATATGTTTATCCAGAATGCTAACATAGACGATATATAATTGAGCCAGAAAAGCTAATATATTATGTTAAGTTTAGATTTGTAATATGTTTCTGAAGAATTCTGAGTTTAATTGAGCTACTTCTATTCAGTTAGTTAAAGTGTCTGTAATCAGTTATTGTTTAAAGTGACTGTCTCAAAATCAATTTGTATCCTGACTTATAGCTGTGTATGCATATGGTAACACATTACAGAAGCTTTGACATTAATTTTAGCTTATATACAGCATAGCTTCGTTGTGCAATCAACAAAATTGTCAATCACATTAAATAAGTACCTTGGATCACTTGCTCAACCAATAATTTCTAAAGAACTGCTTTATTGATGAGAAACATTGGTTTTAGTGGTGAGTTTTACTTTAAGGCCACATTAGATATTGTCATATACAAGGAAATAGATCAGCTGTTACTACGATACCAATTTAGATAAAGGCTTTTCAGCTAAAATTATATCCCGCCAAATTTTAACAGGTGACATTCAAGTTATTGTAAATTAGATTTTACAGTGGTTTTTAGAATGCTGGATAGAAATTTGAAATATTAATAAAAATGCAGCGAAGAGATTAGATCTGATTGAGTTTTTCAATACGTCTTTTTATACCTGATGTTAACTTCCACTAAACAGAACGTTGACAAAATAGTACAGGAACCTCGCAACATGATAAATGTATTCATTAATAACAATGTTTTACATGTATATACTTAAGATTAGAATGAGTTGTTAACATGCCAGGGCATGGATTCAAAAGGAGCATGCACAATGCTAACTATTCAGCATTAAGATGGCACTCTTCTTAGTATCTACATTGTCACCAATGATAGTCGCACATGCAAAGTTTAAAAATGTGCATGAACGTATGCATATCTAATTTGCCATTTTTACTTTTATTCAGTTATCTCTAAAGAAATCATTTCATTTAAATGTACAGGATACCATTATAAATCTTAGCGGTTGATTTAGCAGTGCCTCATTGGCAACTGTGTAAACTGTGTAATATGTGTGTATGGTATAGTTAACGAAATGTTGAATGTAATATTTCAGATATGTTCTTTGACAGTAGCGCAAGTATATTGATGAAAATACATTTTAGCATATTTTACTGTAAATCATAAATAAATTATGGACTAGCATATGCCTTGTTTAATCACTCATGATGCTGCAGAGGGGCTAGCATTCTAAAATTTGGTCATCAACCTTAATACTTCTTTGTGTATACGAGCAGCGAAGGCTCTGGCAAGTCTAACTACACATATGCACAGGCTCACATTCACTGCTCAACTCTGCGACAAGTACCAAAATCAAATAGGCTTATTCCTTTGATCTGTTCTTTCGTTAATAGTAAATCTAATTTGTTTGATTTGAACTATGCAAAGAATTATTTGGCTGCATTTTTGTATCAACGATATTGTTCACATTTGACTTGCTAAATATCAATTTGATATTATCTGCAACAAAATTCCACTGTAAGACTAATGGGTCTAATAGGTAGAATATTGCAAAAAATAATTTATAAAAAGCAATAATTTGTTGTGAGTCAGCTATGTTAGCAATGGCTACAGTATACAATGTAATACTAACAATGCCTGTGGACTTTTCTAAGTGGTAGACATATATATATTTCAAATGTATGACTAAAATGAACCATTAGAACAAATATTGTTCTGTTTGAATCCTTCACAATAGTTTGAAACCAGGCAGAACAGAGGATAACAGATGCAATATGTCCTTAAAATTATCTTGTTATGCATTTTACCATCTTAAATGGTATTCTCTTGTCGCCAAACTGGGCATCATTTTGATATAAAGCAGTTATAACCATAGGGAAAGGTTTGGCGTGTGTCATACCTTTGGGTAAAAATCGTTAAGTTTTTTAATCACTTCAGTTTATTTTTTTAAAAGACAAGGATAGAGGACTGTTTTAAATTCTCAATATATGGTTGAATTGACCTACAATTACAGATTCTGAAAAGGTTTTTATTCCTGAATGGTATCAGCATAGTAGTTGTAACAAATAGCTGGCTTAAACAATATGTGATAACTCTTACTTAGCTATAGCTAGTCCATGCTTAATATTATTGTGTAATCTATAATATGATAAACATAATACAATATATTTCATTTAGCATTAAACATATAAAAGTGTTTATAAACTACACGATAAATTAACATATTAATGTAGTGAAACAACAACAATAATATTCCTGAGGAGCATCTAGCATTTCTTCTGATAAGTTTGATGACTTAATATGTGTCCTTTAAATATTATTTCACATATAAAAGAGGCAAATATATCAGTGTCAGTGAGATAAAAGATATTATTCGATGAAAATTTAAGAAAATAAAATGCAGTTTACATATTTAATACAACACAAAGACTTGAAAAAATCGTTGTATGTGAATAAAGTTCAAATTTTATTCTTTTATTCATCCATTGGTTGTTGGTGTTTTCCTTTAATGGCAATTAACGTCATTTGATTGGCAATCAATAGCCCACTAGGTGTGTAAACTTAAAAAGTGTTCCTTTGTAATTCAAAAATGTATTTAAAAGAAAGTAATGTATATCACAGTAATAACAGACCCTTCTTCTTTGATAACATCATATTGCTAGTCTTTTGCTTACAATAAAAGGTTATACTGGCATGTAAGAATAAGGAGTAATTAGATAAGGTTTAAAAAAAATTACAGTAACGTAGAAAATTTTGCTATTGCGTGGTATCGCCCCAACCGCTAAAGAGTTAACCTACATTATTTTGTGGCTTGAGGAATGTGGTTTAAATAAAATATAGTGTACAAAACTCCCCTAAGAGGTATTTTGGTAGTCCAATGGCTAGTGACAGTAATGCATTAAATAGTTATACATTTAAAGTAACATATATAACTGTAACATCATAGTGGTGTATTGTTTAAATGCATACCGGCTGTCCCTTTCATTTAAAAATGTTTTAAGGCAAACAGCATGTCGATAAATAACAATTATGTATAGCTTGGTATTTGCAAAATAGGATTTGAAACTATAATAGGGTAACGTAGTTAACATGCCTACCTAAATATGGGTGGGAGAGCTAACGTATGTCGTTTTGCATCTTAAATATTGTAGTTTCAGAAAATTATAGTGAACAACATTTTCCCTGCAAAGTGGAGAGGAGGATCTATCTATTTGAGCGTTCACTACCACAGATTTTTGTTATTGTACTGGCGTCACTTTTCCATGTACAGACATCATTTTGAAGTAAATGTAACCTCTTTAAAATCCAGAGTCAGTGTCTATGCTCCGAAATCAACATGTCGCAAGTACAATTACCACAACTGATCAAACAGTCCATGTTTAATGCCTGCTGGAATTCATAACACTACACTTTCAAGCTTTAAATAAGCTAAAAATGGGTACGTCACTTTGTGACGTCACTGTGACATTAAAACGCAAAAGAAAAATTGTAAACATCTTTTTTCTTAAACAGGATACATTCTTCTACAAGAAAATGTATGTTTGACACTTTTACCAAAAAATGCACACGGAATTACACAGCGGCCTACACTAATTGAACAATCTCCAAAGATTCTCAATCCAAAATTAAAAGACTTGTGTTTGTTTCTGTATCTACATGGACGCAAGCTGGTGGATATGGAACTAGAGCTCCCATGAAACGTTTTCTCGCGGCGCGATCATATTTCGGTTGAATATTCTAACTCCTGTCCCAGAAGTTTCAATCGTATTTTTGGGGAAGTATCTGTTACCGGTTTGAATTTATGTCCATGTTTATAAAATCATGTCCGACATGTGAAGAATTGGAATCGAATGCAAAATGCAGCAGATTTGGGGGATAGTTTATCAACGTGAAGAATAGGCATGTATGCTGCATGTTCATAGAATTTGACTTCGTGCGCATTTTCACAAAGTGTGAAATATTGGTACGAGATACGTGACGTATTGGTATCATTTTTTCACGCGCTATGAGGAATTGGTACCAATTTTTCACAGTGCGAAAGTTACGAATTGTGAAATTTGCGGTTCAACACAGCTCTGTTACAAATTTGCGAAAATGCCAAGTAACAATCCCAACCTAAATACTGTCAATATGAATGCATTTTAAAATTCGGTAGAATTCTATCAATTTGTTCTAAATTAGATCAGAGATGTACTGCAACAGAAGTTATATTATAAATTAAGTGCATTGCAATAGAAATTACAGTAGCCAAAATCTCGATAATTCGTACGCAGAGAGTTCGAGGTTCACGTTTAGGATACATTGGATTCGGAAAATAATCTTCACAAGCCAAGGGTACTAAGTCAAAGAAAGTACACCTGGCCCCGAGGTTATAAAACATTTTAACAATTATGAGCAGGATAAATTTCGTGCTCAGGTGAGTTGAGTATGAAAAAGTTTTAAATTTAACAATCAACTCGTCATGAACTTTGCCACAAAGTATGATAGTTAAGCTAGGATGGTTCAATGTTTATGTTGAAGTTTCACAGATAAGAATTTCCAAATATTGTCCTGTCAACCAAGAGTAACAGTTACGTAATAATTTGTTTACAGTATAAAGTATAATTAAACAAGGAGATTCCGACAGTGAGGTCATAATATGTTTTGGTACTAAATTTAACTCATCAAAAGATTTCGTATATGATGGTTTTCGTAGAGCAAAAATATGGCAAAAAAGTCGCTCAGATCAGACGGAACCCCTCCCCACCTATAAAATGGAAAATGATTGACAATGTATGAATGATACAGTAAGATGTTGAAGTTTCTTGGATCACCAGAATTACTTTTCAAAGATGGGCAGTAGTGTTAAAATTTGTGAAAACTTAATTTTTAGAAACGAAATTGCGAATTTCTGAAATCAATTTGTAGCAGCAGATACTTGAAACCAGGACAGAAATACTGAAAAATGATGACCAAGTCTTAAACCAGACACTGAATTTATTATGAAAGTAAGTAAGGGTGCAAAGATCAGGAATCGATACAATTAAGTACCACAACTAACCCAGGATACCAATGGGAAAGTGACAAACTCACAGTCAGACACCACAAACGGGAGCCAAGAGGTCAGCCCTTTCCAAGCAGGTGACCACAAAGCACATATAAACAGACGCGCACAAAGACTTAGCAAACACAAAACAGAACAAAAACATAAACGATCCACAAAAGAAGTACCGCCTTGGAACGGTCAGTCAAATATTTTACTGGAGGGCTTAAACCGGTTTAATGGCGCCAACCTCACCCTTAATTCAGATGTGGATCAAGACACATAGATATTTGGCTTGCATGAAAGACCCCTAACTAATCAATGCATAATCTCCTTAAACATATAAATCAAGATAAAACAAGGAGATAAAGCAAAGATAGGACTCAACAGTAAATAAAACTGAATACCGGAGCAAAAAAAAATCCAACAGGTAAACCCTGGTGGGCCAGACAAACAGCCAAAGCATCAGGCCCCCACCATCTCATCAATAGGTAAGTCTTTAAGTCGGAACCATCATAGAGTCTGAAGTCCGACCCACAGGCGTGCAATTAAAGAGGAAAGCAAAGTTGCCAACCGTGATTGGGTTGATCACCAAGCATGCAGTCGGTTGCAATACATTAATCTTATAGCCAATCTTTTATAATGGGAAATTATTTTAATGAACTGCGCTGAAAAATTATTAGAGCCAACAATCTTCTTCAATTTATACACCAAGTCACCATAGAAATCAGGTTCCGAAAGTCCTTGGCGCAATAGAGATTTAAATCCAACTTGGAATTTTGAAATCAAATCATAGTATCGTCTATTAAATTTTGAAAATGTTTTGTGAAGTTTGTGATACCGATAGCCTTGTTTAAGAAGTTTATGAATTAACAATTTATTGCGAGTGTTGAAGTCAGCAACAATGCTAGATGCTCTAGCGAAACGAATGAGTTGAGAAATATAGACTCCATAGGATGAAGAACGAGGAACATCACCATCTAAAAATGGGAAATTGACAATTTCAAAATCAAAGTCGTCACGTTCATCATAATTTTTGGTAGAAACAATATCATTAGAAATTGACAAATGCAAGTCTAAAAATGCGGCTTCGGTATCAGAGGTATTAGCTTTATTCAGTTGGAGCTCTGAAGGGTATATTTGACTAACCATATTGTAATCAAATCTATGATACGACTCTTCTTTATTTTTGATAGAGGGTGTTTATATATGACACAATGATTGTCTATGGTGTGTGGATTACAATATAGGTTTTCTGAAGACTGCTAAGACATTTGAGTCAAAGGTCAATTTCGAATATACTAACAAACAGTTTATGGCTTGTTACGCCAACTCCTTTTTCATTTTTTGACTGCTCATGTTTATACTTAGCACAATTATTGCTAATGGTGTGTAGATTACAAAAAGTTACAGATCACCGCTATGACCTTGGGATCAAGGGTTAATTAAAATCTGTCTTATATGTGTATGTTTTGACAAAGGTGCTTCATATTTTGTATTGTATAATAATTGCCAGTATGACATTTGAGTCAAAGGTAAAGATCACAGTAATTTGATTCTGGTTGTATTGCTTGTAAAGCAAATATATCTTACATGTTTTGTTGTATTTGGTTTATATTTTGCACAATGCGTGCCTAATATGTGAATAGGTAAACAATGGTTTCTGACTGTTGAGGTGACTATTATTTGAAAGTTCAAGGTCAAATTATTTAAAATCAAAATTTCTAAACCCTCAAAGTGATACTACTTTCTAATGTGTTTATGACTCTGCCCATGTACTGTATCGGGCAGACCAGAGGCTTGTCATAATGATGGGATTATTAACTCCCTGTATGTGGTTATAAAGTGTTTCCTTGAAGGGTTTAGGTATTTTCTGATAAAATATTTATATTGATCTTGGTGAACCTAAATAGGAGTTAAGTCCCCTCTTGGTGCCCCCTTAGTCAAGTGAGATATTGAAATTCACTTAGAAGTGAAATAGATTATCCATTCTCAGTTAATCCACTGTTAACCCTCTAAAAGAAAGTATAGGCATGTATGTCTATATGGCATGTAACGCATAACAACTTTAAAAGATTTAAGGGTCCACGTTGCTACACTGGCCGTCTGTGGCTTTTAGATGACCATAAAAGATTTGGATTGTTGATACGACATTGGAGACACAGGTCAATGTCAATAAATTCATATTGTACAGTATTTTACTTAATTGCAGAAACATTTCTTGCAATCCGCCCTTCACCATTGATTGACACTAATCTACTTGTGTTTTGTCACTGAGTGTGGTTCTTTCTTTGCTTCTAAGGAAATCTCCTCCTAAACTACTAGATGGGTTTTAACCAAACTTGGCAGGAATTATTCTGATATGGATCTATTTTTTTTTTTCAAATGGCTTTAGCCCGTTGCATATCTAGGTCAGATGGGCTAAAATATATTTTCAAAATAAAACTTAAAAAATATTCTTGTCTGAAACCACAACGCCTAGAATCTTGATATTTGGTATGTAGAAAAACCCAGCAGAACTCTACCAAGTTTGATCAAATTATGGTTATATGGCTAAAATGGCACAATCCTAGGAGTCGAATGTTGTACATAGGCTTATATTGGGGGAATATAGAAAATAAATATATTCTGAGACCACAAGGCCTATAGCCTTGATATTTGGTATGTTGCAAAACCTAGTAGGCCTCTACCAAGTTTGCTCAAATTATGACCCTGTGGCAAAAAATGGCACAATCCTAGGGGTCGCATGTTTTACAAAAGCTTATATTAGGAAAATATAGAAAAATATCTTCTTGTCTCAAACCACAAGGCCTAGAGCCTTGGTATTTGGTATGTAGCATCACCTAGTAGGTCTTTACCAATTTTATTCAAGCTAGAGTACTTGGACTAAATCTTTTTGTCTAATACCAATAGGCCTATGGCCTTGGTATTAAGTATGTAGCATTATCCAGTAGACCACATTTAAATTTGTTAAAATTGGGGCTCTGTGGCCAAACATGACCCCCTATGGTGGGTCACAAGGATCGTGGCCAGTTTCTAATAAATACCTATAGCTACCTATAGATAAGACATTTTAATCAAAACTCAGGTGAGCGATCCAGGGTCATTTGGCCCTCACGTTATTGTGTGTCAATACTTGATATTATATCACAGTACTTAATAAATGATGTTTCCATTTAAAATGTTTACAATATGTAAGTTATTTCTCAATATGACAATGCCCAAATATACAAGTAATAGCAATACATGTATTTCCCAAAATATACCTGTTTATTAAAATGACATATTTTCAGGTAAAACGCGAAAAAAATTTGGCAGGTTTTATAAGTATACAAGACAAGATATATGTAAGTTAAATAATGCAGCATCAACATTGAAATTAGGAAAATAATAACTATAAATTTAAAAACTTTACCTGTCAGATTACAAAAATTGGATTTATTTTTATAAAAAAAAACGCTGTTTTTCAGCCAAAAATAAAAACATTTCATTTCTGAGTTTGACGTCATAATAAAATCAGGGTATGATTATATAAGTATCAATAATCATTGTTCAGTGTTTCTTTGCTAGTACCATGTATCTGCTGCTGCAAATCGATTTCAGAAATTCGCAATTTCGTTTCTAAAATTGAAGTTTTCACCAATTTTTAACACCACTGCCCCTCTTTGAAAAAGTAAATCCAGCGATCCAAGTAACTTCAACATCTTGTCGTATCATTCAGGCAGTCGTTTTCCATTTTACAGGTTAGGGAGGGGTTATCAGGCAATTTTCGCTCATTTTGCTCTACCATTTTGGGATTTACCTTAAGTCACTGTCATAATTTGTTTGTGGAATAGTGCAATGCACATAAACTTGTACACTCCATGTTTTCTAATCCTCCGCGCTACCACCGGCGCTAGATCACTGTTTGCCCGATTAGAGGTTTCCAGTTTGCGATATGTTTTTAGTAAACGTGTTTGACATTTTTAAATGATGGAAACATGTGTAAAAATTCTAGATTTATATAGGGTTACATATCATGTTAGATACATTTTGGGGTAAGTGGCAGATGCATCAAAATATCCAATATGATAATCATAAATTTTCTAAAATAAAAACAGACATTCGTGTGTCTGAGTAAAACATGTTTGTGTTTTAGAAAAGCAATAGAAACTATGACAAAGATTTAAGCCCCCAGCGGCTGAGGATGCTTTGTGTTCAAAGGCGGGGATTCTGCTGTTGTTGATTCATTCTTTATTGTTGTTCTCAGAGTTTTTGTAGTGGTAATGTATATTTTGTGGATCGTTTTGTTTTTTGTTTATTTTTTGATGGGGTGGGGTGGGAGGGTCACTTCTAAACTGAACTGTTTAAGGATCAATTCTTATAGTTACTGATTCTCAGTCTTATACCAAGTCTTATGACTTTTTCAGTGAAACTTTAGTTTAAACTTTATTTCATTTGTACAATACATAAATACTTACAAAGCAAAACAGTAATAATATATATAAGCATTAAATGAAACATTTCATACATTGATCAAGACGAAGCTGTTTTGACTACAGATAAAAAAGAAACAGCCGAAGCATCAATTTACAAAAATTTGAGCCGCGGCATGAGATTTCCAACAATTTGACATTTTGACATGTGTAGACTCGGACGAGCCTCTGCAAACTCCTTTTAAGCTTAGAAACTCCAAATAGTGTTCAGTCAGTAGCTTAACAATCATAGAATACTCAAGCGACTAGCAAAGGCTCTGATCAGGCTGCGCGTATGCGCAGGCGGATCTGAGGCTTTGCTAGTCGCACAAACCCTATTATTTGAAATCTCATGCACTGGCTCATTAATGAAATTAGAGTCTTCGATTTGGTCTGACATAGCATCTATTTACTACTTGCTCGAATTTGTGTTATGTGATGCAATTTAATCCAATTTAGGGTATGCATGATATGCCCTTTTTATGGGGGGGGGGGGTGGGGGGGAGATGGGGACCTGTAAGACGAGATACCTTTTGGGGTAAGCAGCAGATACAAGAAAATTTGAGAGTACCCGCTTGGGCGCAAAAACTTCACATGCCATGTCAATGGCTGTTTGCCAACTAGGCATTCGTTTTGTGTGCATGCAAATTGAAGAAATGTGCCACAGTGGCAGATCCAAACGGGGTTCAGGAATTCGCTTAAACCCCCCTCCCCCCTTTTGCAAATATCCTATAAAAATGAAATAATTTGGTAATTGAGAAACATGAGAGTAAATCAGCAAAGCGAACCCTAACGCCCTTATACATATGAACCCCCTTCTCTGAAATCCTGGCAGTGGCGGAGCCAAAGGGCTTCAGAGGGTTCGTTTAATCCCATTTATCCGCCTGTTTTTAAATATCCTATGAAAATGAAATTATTTGGTCTCAGTGTGACCAAATTATTTCGTTTCTCATGGATTATTTAAGAAGAATGAGATAAAATCAGAAAGCAAACCCAAGTCTTTAACCATTTGAATTTCTAGGATTTCTGGATCCGCCCCAGCCTGGATCCGCCCCTGTTCCATACTTACCATAAACGGGTCCCAAACTTCATATGCCTCGCAAGCCTTGCTCTGCGGTGATAATGGTTCTTCGTAGCTCTTCACATCAATCAGAACAGATAAACCGCCTTTATTAGTTCGCGCATTATTGTACAAATATCGACTAAGGTCTGGGCAATGGTCGTCTGGTACATCCACATTCTTCGGCATGTTGCATAGGAAACAAAACACATTCTTGTACGCTCGTGCTGAGTTTCTTATCTGGTTAATGTAAAAATAGGTCCAGTTGTATTGTTTGCAGGCTGTGTCTATGTTGCTGTCGTATTCCTCCCAGTTACCGGTTATGTTGCATTCTGAATACATATCGATGGTACAAGCATATGTGTTTGCACGTGCTTCTTCCTGACTCGGTACTTCGTTAACAATGTCACAGAGATTGGATAACAAAGTCGAATCAACTGATCTTCCTTGAGACAAAATATCGCCACATGACGTACGAATGGACCATGTAATATATTCGTTCACTCCGTGACACTGTGCGCAATGCCTGTTTTGGTATATCATCCCTGTTTGTTTATCTGAAACCCACACGAAATCTTCTAGATGTTCCTTGCTATATCCCTGACACTTCTGTATAAGAGTCATGTTGTTTTCATTAGGAGGGCATGTGTCTTCTAATTTGTAGTGCCTAGGCTCAATTTCAGATTTAAATCCATTGTTATTTATGAGATCTTTAGTCAACGTCGATTTGCAAGGCATCGCACGAGAGCTATAGATGTTGTTTCTGTCCTTATCGATACAACAGTTGTTAAACCTCCCACAGTCATTGTCACACGAGCAATGTGCACAACAGGATGTCCTTTCACTTCCGTTTGTCGTCAGTCGTGCTGGGGAATGGCATAAATCCAAGTATGGACAATAAGACGATATGATTTGTTGAATAGGAGGGGATAAAGTGGTAGCATTTAGTGATACGCTGTGAATAAGTAGTATGTGGATTACTACCTCCTCAACTCGTAGTGGTTTCATCATCCTAAAATTGAAAGTTACGCAAAACATTTCAGCGTAAAATTGTAAATAGTTTCTTACCTAAGGTTTTAGCATAATATTTTTTGGATGCTCACAGGAACCGTCTTATTGAGACGGTTGTTTTGAATACCCATAACATAAATTAGATGGGCTTTTTAGTACACACAACATATGTTTGGGTTGAGAAATAAGAAAATCATTTTTCTGTTACGCGCTCTTAACCACTGGCAAAACATATACAAGAAGAGAGATCACTGATACTAACAACTCTTATTGTCTCCAACAGGTAGCGCTCTATCACGCAGTGACTTGTTTCGACGGAACTTGAGGAATTTATGCGGAGTGCACTTGTTTTCTTCGTTTGCCCTTTGTCGGCTATGGAATTAAAATGTATCTGAAATGTTCGTCTGTTAGAGTCTACTGCTGCATGTAAATGTTTATGGCAATGGCTACTACATACAGACTAACAGTATGGACCCAGATCCAGGGGGAGCAGTTTGATGTTGGTCCACACTGTTTGCTAAAGAGCCATTTTAAAGGAACCAGCAGGCGACTCACAGCAGACGACACTTACATATAGTCTATTTTAAAAAGTGACTCGTCAAAAAGGCATGTTTTATAACTTGGATATTTTTACTTTTTGACCAGACCGTTATGAGGCCCTGGAAGGGGGAGGTCCCAGTATCCCATATCCCTTTAAGTATTTTGAAAATATCCTATAGACCTAAAAGAAATATGATAATTATCATCAGAGGGCCTTTTGTCAAGAGGATACTTAGCAATATCATAAACATTAAGTAGATAGAACCAAAATTATTCGCTCCATGAAGACTCAGTTTTTTATTCTCAGACTGACAGAGATAATTTATTCACTTTATCTGCATTAGCAGTTAGTTTCCTATATGCAAATTAAATATTTATAAGAACAGGTAACCACAGACCCTCCCCATAAACCTACCCCACCCCCTACAATAATATTGCAGGTTATTTGCTCGTCTAATCGCGGTGACCAATCATCAAAAGTGCAGATATAGTCAAATGTAAATGTCTTGAAAGGAAACTATGAAAGATGAGAGTCACTACATGTAGGATTAAACGCAGTATGTAGTTTCTTTAACTCTTTATCTGCTGATAATTTTTTCCAAAAGGTTCAGACCCAGATCAGGCTCAAAAACAGTCGGTCCTGATTTGGAAGTAAACTGTTAGTGCTAATGAAAAGAATTTTCGGAAAAAGTGAAGTTCGAATAAAATCAGCAGACTTCATAAAAGCATGAAAAATTCTCCACTAGGCAGAGTGTTAAAAATTAAAGCTACAACAGTTTTAGCACAACCCAAATTCATGAAAAACGATAAATACATCTAACTCATCAATGCGAGTATAACTGATGGTGCTGTCACATATTAACAGATAAAGGTTACGGACGTTGAACGGTGAGCAAAAAAGGCAAAAAATATTTATTTGGTGATAGAAGTCGTCTTGGTGGCGGTGAAGGTCGTCCTGGAAGTCATAAAGAGCACATACGTACAGGACAAGTAACGAACGAAGAACGGCCAACTCACGTACGTGTAATGGATGTATAACGGACAAAACAAATGTACCGTATAAAAAACAGACAAAACTCTCGTTGAACGAACAAAGAATGCACCTGTGGTCGGTACTCGTCTGGGAAACCTGTCCTGTAGTTGACGGTTCACAAATCAGGTCGAACAGGCATCATGGATACATACAGGATACCTACAGGATGCTGAACGCATGAGAACCGGACAAACCGCTCGAGAACCAGACAAACCGCATACCAACGCACGAGCTACGTTCATCCACCGGACATACTTATCCTGTCATCCTTATGTGTCCAAAACTCGCCAACGGATAGGACCAGACAAAACGACTATTACCTGAACGTAGCCTATTCGCCGCATGAAGAATGGACAAGAAATGCATGCAAACAGACGGACCGCGTAGCGCAGTCGGTAACGTGTCTGGCAACAGATGCGAGTCTGACTGCAGATCCAGGGGTCGCGAGTTCGATCCCGGCCCGGTCCCATACTTTCGTGGAGATTGATCATGAAATAATTTCTACGGTCATTCTCCTCCCTTCCGCTGAATCATTCAAGAAGGGTTGTTGTCAGTTACAAGCGAAAGTATGTGCACGAAGTACTGGTTAACTGCTTGTTCAAGCTTGCCCAGGAAAAAGTGTGGTTAGTTGAACTGACCGTCCCGCAATGACCATAGCTGTTGACTTGGGACGTAAAGCAACAAAACAAACAAAAAGCAAACAAAACAAACAGACAAAGAATTTTACTATTCATTACGCCTCTGTTAGTGCTATCCGGTAATGTTGCTGTCACATATAAACGGATAAAGGTAACAGACACGGAACGGACAGAAAAAAGGCAAAAAGTATTTATCTGGTGATGGAAGTCGTCTCGGTGGTGGTAAAGGTTGTCCCGGAAGTCGTAATGAGCGCATACGTACTGGACAAGTAACAGACAAGGAATGGTCAACTCACGTACGTGTAACAGATGTATAACGGACAAAACGAATATGTACCATATAAGACATGGACAAAATTTTCGTTGAACAAACAAAGAATGCGCATGGGGTACTCGTCTTGGGAACTCTGTTACCTGTCTTGTAGTTGACCGTTCACAATACAGGTCGAACTGACATCAACGGATACATACAGGACACCTACAGGATGCTGAACGCATAAGAACCGGAAAAACCACACGAGAACCAGACAAACGGCATAGCAACGCACGAGTAACGTTCATCCACTGGACATATTTATCCCGTGGGGTCCTTTTGAAGTTTTGAACATGTCCAAAACTTGCCAAACGGATAGGACCGGACAAAACGGATATCACCTGACATGGAACGCATTAACCACATGAAGAAAGAACAAGAAATGCATGTTACGCTGTCTAATGCCAATATAAAAAAGCTGTACGTGATAGATGACGTTACGATAGTATGTGCATTGATTTGTCATCCAATAAATTACTAGTTTTAACCACTCGATACAGGCGATCAATATTAGAATACGCCATAATAACGTAATTTGGTGACGTCATGTCGCTGGACAATCAGAAACTTTAGTGATACTGTAACTGGTGAAATGTATATGCTCAATTTCTTGTGGCTTAATTTCTGTCATACCACGATATCTTGAGCCACAATGAAAATTGGTGCATCTACCATAACACATGTATAAGATATGGTGGCCTTATTCCACATGTATTGGTTATAGAACAGAACAGAACAAAACAGAAAATAGATCATATATTACAAGTATAAAGGAATTAAGTGAGAACGAGCGCAGCGAATGAACCACTTAATTTCTTTATAATTGTAATATATGATCTATGACCTACTTAAAGTTTTGTCCTGCCCTACCTCTGAAAATAGCCGCATTGACCACTTCACGGATTTACTTATTTTGTTTTACTTAATAGATACGAGTATTACACATATTGAAAAAAAATATGTGATTAAGTTGGCCAAAAATTTAAATTTCTGTGCAAACCGATTGGTTGTGAAGCACAGGAAGGGCCGGAGTAAACTATTAGCATAAATCATTTAATCATACATCATTTTATAGTTTACTCCGTCCCTTTATGTGCGTCACAACCAATCAGATTTCGAAGAGATTAAAAATTTTGGTGAACTTAATCGCATATTTTGTAAATATCTGTAATATCTATTAAGTAAATCATTAAGTGGTCAATGCGTCTATTTCCAAAGGCGCAGTCAGGGAGGAAAGGACAATAAGTAGGTCATAGATAATATATTACAATTATAAAGGAATTAGGTGGGAACGAGCATAGCCCACTTAATTCCTTTATACTAGTAATATATGATCTACCACCTATACATAATCTACCTTCAAACATCAATTTGCAGCTTATCAATCAACTGTTTACAGCTTAATGTTTATTGCACACGAATATAGTGAAGTTACGTAGTTGGTCAGGGTGTACCGCTGTATTAACTAGATGCATTTCTTAACATATTTCTAATAATCTGTTTCATAACTCTCTTCTTATCAATTGTTAACGTTTACTTAGCTAACTGATCGATTTCTACCATCGGCACCATATGCATTGATATAATAAAAATGAGCCGTGACATGAGATTTCCAACAATGTGGAATTTTGACAAGTGTAGATTCAGACGAGCCTGTGCAGCCTCCTTTTAAGCTTAGAGACTCCAAATGATATTCAGTCAGTAGCTAAACACTCATGGAATATCCAAGCGACTAGCAAAGGCTCTGATCAGACTGCGCGTATGCGCAGGCTGATCTGAGGCTTTGCTGGTCGCACTTAGCACATTGTTGGAAATCCCATTCTACGGCTAATATATAGGGATACAATAATTTACATTCTGAGTGATTCAAACATAATTATAAATTTTACAAGCAGCTCTGGCCCCAAGGCTAAAGAACTTTGTTCATGCTTAAATCAACTGAGCATTAAAATCATGCTCGTAAATGTCAAAATGGCAACAATTGTTTGCACATAAACATTTTCAATAGTACGATATATACACTTTCTAGGAGTATGAAAGCAAGAAAAGTATATATTTTTCAGCAGTTGAAATTTCATGCTCAGTAAAGTTGAGCATGAAAAATGATTTATAACATCGGTGCCCTGTCAGTGTACTCGAAACAATATCTAATTAATGCATGGCTTTTGAACAAAAGTTTCAAAACGTTCTTACCCATTTGCAAGTATCGAAACCTAAACATTTCCTGCTTGTCTGAATGATAATATCATTGTTGCTGTTTTTGTCCCTTTATACTGAGACGATGACGGAAATAGTCTAACACTTGATTCAAAGAATAAAAAGAAATATGTTTATTGTGTGAAAAAGCGCAAATGTCATAACACTTGATTGTGAAACTAACTAGGAATATTTTATTGTGTAATTTGAAACCTGTACGTGACTAAGGAAAACTTAAACCAATTGATTTTATAACATCTCTCTCTCTTTGCCATAAAGTTAAGCATATCTTAATACGATCCCGATTTTCAAAGTAATGAAAAATGATTTGAATTTTGAGTTCTATTCGACATGTACACTTGTATTTTGGCTACCAACTTTGAATAAGTTCGATTAGTTTCATTCATTACTGTCCATGAACGGGAAGCTTACGACAAGCTTCCATGTCCATGAGTTGATATGAGGGTCTGGATGGGGTATAATGATTAGTGAATAATGGCCTTATTTTATAATGAATAGTGAATAATGAGCCAAAAAATAATGAATAGTGAATAATGAGGGTCAAAAAATAATGAATAATCCTACTTTTTTAATGAATAGAAGAAAAAAATTATGAATAGTGAATAATCAGATTTTAATGAATAATGATTGATGCTAAAAAATAAAAACAAATCGCCAGTGCATTTTTGCCTATATTTGTAAAAGATTGACCCCACTTTGTAATTGACTGGTAATCAAATAATTACACTATAACAACCACAAATGATAGATAATTCTACAATTTATAAAATCCAGTCAACTAAGGGACATACCCGGTGGCTTAGGCTGCTGTCCGTTCTAAGGCGGTGGTTCTGTTGTTGTTGACTTTTTATTTATTGTTACTCCCATTGTGGGAGTCTGTAATTGTTCTATGTTTTGTTGTACGTTACTTTATGTCCATTCTAGTATTGCAATTATCTTGATGGCGAAGAGAGAGCTGGTTGCTTTGCTTAATTTGTCTTCCTGGTGTCTCGTGATGGTTGAGTGGCTCTTCCTCGTGGTGCCATTGGGTTGTCTGCGGTTTGTGCTTGTGGTATTTCCTGATCATACTCACTTACTATTTTTAGCGAGAATCCGTACAAAATGGCACCTGAAATAGAGATCGAAACAGAAAAGTCCCAAAAACTCAAGAAAAAGACACAGGAAGTAATCATGTGGTTCCTGTAATGCTCACGTTCTATAGTTCTGATCGCAAAACTGTGAAAGATAGAATAAGGTCCAGAGTATCTATAAATTCCAAAATGTATTTGTTTTTGTACTAACGTGCGCATCTGGGTTGATCTTACAGAAAAATATGCCATCAAATTTGGGTTGTTGTTGTTTTATTATCCTTAAAAAATGAAAAATTGTTGATTTTAGGTTGATAATAACATACTTTGGAACACTCAGAATGAACCAGATCGCACCATTTTTATAAAAAAAATCTTGGCGAGCATGCCCCCGTACCCCCTAGGTCTGAATCCACATCATTACAGGACTACCTACGGGTCTGGTATGTAAATATCTATGATTTTTAATGAAACTTCGAAGAATGCTGATCCAATATGTTCTTACCTAATAAAAAAATCAAATCTAGAGAGCATTCCTCCGTACCTACTCTACCCAGTACAGCAACAAAATTTCAAGGATGAACTCATACTTGAGCTCTATATCATGTATTTTAGATCATTAAAGTGTCTGTGAATAAAATTGTTTCATAAAGATCATAAAGTGTTTATGAGTTGTCTCAAAATCTATCAGTTAATTGTCTCATAAAGTGTTGGTGTGTTGCCTCAAAACCTATTGATAATTTGTCTCAAAAATGTGTCTATCTATCTGTACTCAGTCAGTTTTTGTTCAGCTGCAAAAATGACTATTTTCAGCCAAAAATTCTTGACATTTTCTTATTTTTGCTCAAAACATAGAATGTGGGTACACATTAAATTTAAAACAGACCTCTTGGAAACCATTTTATACTGCAAAACGTGGGTGTACCCTTGTTTTGAGTAGCAATGACACTTGCAATTTTTAAAGCCCTAAAGATCACAGTATATTGAATTGGTGCACACATGTCATAATGTGTATACAATTACTGTTTTTGGTGGACCTTTGCACAATTTAGAAGATCATCGAACAGTGTTAAGCTGAGTGCAAGAACCATAACTCTTACTCTTATACGTTATCATACATATTTGTTTCAATTTTTAATAGGGACTGCTTGAAATTATTTAAGTGCCAGGGTTTGGGGGGGGCTAAACATTAGGGGGGTCATATGAATATTCTTGTGGCTAGTAGGGGGTCACCATTAACTTTGGCGTCCCAGCAGGGGTGGTCATGTTTAAATTGTTCCAATAAAATCATTAAAAAAAATCCTCGCTCGCTTCGATCTCTCGTTTTTTTTTATAAATTAAACTCTTATCAGGCCACTTAATTTCTCAGTTTAAAAAGTTATTCTGATTTTGTGGTTTTATTGGTACAACTTTTATCATGCTGATTTTGATAGAAAATTATTAATCAGGCTTTCAGATAGGCCAAACTGTTCATTGTGTTCCTATTCTTGAAAATGTCCAACTCTCCCTACTTATTCCCTTTCAAATGTCATTTACACAATAAAAATACATAATTTTTTCCTCGGTTGCTTCGCTCGCTGGAATCTTAAAACATAACTATATTTTTAAACATTATTTGAAGGATTGGTTTTTTAATGAATAATTGGTCATATTTTAATGAATAACTCAAAATTTTAATGAGATGAATAATGGGCTAATTTTTAATGAATAGTGAATACCAGACCCCCCCCCCCCCGCACCCCCCCCCCCCCCCCCGATCCAGACCCTCTGATATGCAAGAATGAATTTCCTTTGCTGTTGAGTCATGAAATAGCCTATACACGCGTATGTTGGATAAATCTACAATGCAGAAAGAGGACAGAATGTGTAAAATTACCTTTAGGAACGCTGGAATAAAGCAAATCCTGGAATCTGGTGTTAGGCCACCCTTGGACTCGCTAGATGGCCAAAACATGGTGCTCCGAGATGCAATTGCAAGACCTCACTTAACTCGCATCATCGAGGAATACAAAAATCAACATAACATCGCTAGTCTTCCACTGCCAGACTTGAACCCTATCGAACACTTGTGGGACAAGTTTGGCTGACGTGTTTGAAACAGGGAACCAGCCGTATCAAAACTATTGTGACATTTGCCAGACTCTAGTTTAGTTTAACCATATTTTATTGCCAAAATATTTACAGCAATTAGGTAGGGTCACAAGTTCTCACAACATTAGTTTCGACCCTACCCCTACATTCTATATATACACAATAGCTTATAAACATGGCTATATATACAAACGCATATGTAAACTTAACAAGTTATAATAGATAACATAAACAAGACTATATCAGAATCAGAGAATAAATAAATAAATAAATGCATAAATAAATAAGCAAATAATGAAAAAATAATTAAACTGATTTATAAATAAATAAATAAATAAATAGTAAAAGAAGATAAAATATATAAAATGTATGAAAGAAGAAAACTCGAACATCAGAATAGTAAATAAATAAATTGGCAAATAATTAATATTGGATAATTAAAAAACAAAAACAAAAAATAGTACGCCTGCCAGGATTCCCTCACCTTGGAAATAGAACAAATTGGTCATGAGTATACTTATAAATATACAAAATATGTTTCAAGAAAAAATTCAAACAAAGTGTCAACTGGTTTTAAAACGCTTAGTAGCATGTATATATCTTTGGACAGCTCTGAGCAAGACTATATTGTTTTTCATATTCAAATTGTAATTACCACATGGAATCATATCAATACTTAACGCTTGGAAAACTCTAACTGTGTCATTAAAAATCTGCCTTTCAAGTGTAAACTTTCTACAATGAAAGAAGTAGTGGACGGTGTCCTCTACCATGCCACACAACTCATATAAAGGATTATCACGGAGATGATTTCAAAAAACGGTCATTATTAAGGTTGCTGAAATTATTTCGAAGGCGTGCATGCAATATAAAAATATGTCTATTTCCTATAGTAAAGTGAGAAGGAACACATGAGTTATTGGATCTTGAGGAAATATGTTTTTAAAGGTTTGTAATGTTGATAGATTGTTTTAAATTATCTTCAAGGGAGTTCCATAGCCTAATGGAAGAGGGATTACATTATTTTTGTGAGATACTAGTTCTTTTGAAGGGCACTGATATATTTCTATTAATTCTAAGGGGGTAATTTGAAATTTCACTAACTAAAGGAGGAATTAAATCTATATATGAAGGTACAATGTTATTATTTACCTTATACATGAAAGAGAGGTTATGTTGCTGCAATCTTTTTGATAGAGTTGTCCATCCACATTCTTTGAACAGGTTTTCTAATGACACAGATCTAGTTAATCCTGCAACAAGACGGGCGGCTTCATTTTGGATTTTTTGTAAAGTTTGTGAGTCCTGTTCAGAGCATCCATCCCATTCAACTGAGGCATATTCTACAACTGGTAAAAGAAAGGACATACACATTTGGTTAAGAGCATTTCTACTAATGGAGTATTCAAGCTTACACATTATTCCCAGAATTTTAGTCGCTGATAGAACAATGTTTTCAATATGTGAGTGCCACTGCCCTGTACTACTGAAGGTAACACCAAGATGTTTGTGGCTATCTACGATATTAATTGGAATATTATCAAAAATAAGTTGTGGTAAGATATTATTCTTTTTAAGAGTAAATCAAATAGCTTCAGTTTTCAGTGGATTAAATGTTACTAGCCACTGTCTAGCCAAGTTTGACAACAACTGCACATCATGGTTAATTATACTAGCTATGTCATCAATGTGTGCTGCAGAATAGAACAGTTAGCTGTCATCTGCAATCAGCCTTGTCAAACTAAGAAGATGTGCAGCTATATCATTTATGTATACCAAAAATAAAAGATGTCCAAAAACAGACCCCTGCGGCACCCCCGCAAATATAGATTTTAAACCCGAGAAGCAAGACTTGATACCAACTTTCTGCTTTATTAACTTAAATAACTGTTTAACCATTCTAAAAGTTTCCCTTCGATGCCATTTTGCCGTAGCTTAAATAAGGGACCCTTATGCCAGACTCTATCAAATGCTTTTGACACATCACAGAACTCAATGCAAGAGAACATATTATTATCAAAGGCCTGGCATATATTATGAAAGATATCAATTAACTGAAAAACTGTTATGTGGTGAGGTAAGAAGGCAGATTGATACTTGTATAAAAGATTATTGTCACGTCGAAAATTATACCTGTTCTTAAAAACAATCCTTTCTTGCAGTTTTCCAGTACAGTTCAATAATGCAACTGGTCTGTAATTAGATGGTTGAGATGTATCTCCCTTTTTAAAAATGTGAATATCATTAGCAATCTTCCAAATATCAGGGAATATTCCCTCTTCAAAAGATCTATTCATTAAAATACATATGAGTTTTGAAACAGATTTGGAGACACCCCTGAGCATTTAATGGCTTATATAAATAGGAGATGTAAACATAAACATGACGTCACACGAAATAGTTGATATAAAGGGTTGTCAGCATTCAAAACATATATCAATATCGGTATTTCAAACTGAGTGTTTTCCTAAATGGGTTAAAAGGATGTATTTGTTAGAAATATGAAATGATCCACTAAACTTTCCTGCACAAATAACTCCGAAATGCAAATAAAATCAATTGTTTGTTTGAAAAGCACATTTCTATGTATAGACGTGACAGTTTATAGAACGAGTGTACTATCAGTAGATTAACAAGACGACCTCGTGGTAGAGTGGCTACGCTTGTGACTCAGAAGAAGTGGTTATTTTAATAAAGAGGCGAGGGCACCTTCTGAAAGTGCTTCTGAGTAAATAGTTTTTTATTTAAGGTAGTACCGGACTCACCCGCATATGTCCAAAAGTGTTTTATCTTTTAATATATTATAATATAGACTTATTCTTATAATCTAAGACAAAAAAACAATACCTCACCGTTCTTTTTAAAAAGTTATTTGATGTCAAAAACTGCAAAATCGCAGGTTTTTGAAATAAACAAACACAGATTTTGTTAACAAATTAACAAGAAACGCAATACAGTTTTTTTCAGAACAAATACTACTCACATCAGAGATATAAATAAAAACAAAAAATAGTGAAATAACATGTATTAACACAATTTATTAAGCAAAATCCTAATTAAGTCAAACGAATAAATGCCAAAAAAACATTGATATTCAAAATAAACATATCAGAGAATGTAACTGGAACAACAAAAAACATAATTTTACAAAGATATTTTCATGAAGAAACTAATGATTGAATAAAAAATATGTGTCACCGTGCTCGTTTTTTTGTTTTGGTGACTTTTCTGAAAAATCCTGAAAAAGATAAAGACTATAATAAGTGTTGTCTCCCCTTTCAACCAATTTTTTTGTTTGTCTACGCCCTATTGTATATCACTGGGCGGAGACATAGCTATTATTGATTAAGCACTGACAAATGGGCGTAGAAAATGACAAAAAAGATTTTGACCTAGCATATGTTACCCAGCACATTACATTATGATTCTCATTAAAGCATGGCTATAGCATGTCTTGAGACTTTGATGCTTTCTTACACGTAGGATTTATGTAGATAAAAGCTAAAAATTATAGCTTTATTCCTGATGCATAGATCTAAATGTCATTTAAAGAATAAACTTACAAATATGCAATAAGAGGATAAAACATTCTTTTCCTTGTATTAATGTTTGGCAAGCCTGAATGTGATGTGTTGCAACCAGAACCACACAGCGGTGAGGCCTGCAACACATTATCGCAAAAGGGCTTGACAAACGTTAATATACAGAAAGGAATGTTATATTGTCATTGTAATATATTATAGGACTTTTTGGGTACTGTAAAGGTGGCAACTTTAATTTTCATATCTGGGCGTGGTTTGGTTATTTCAACTGCTCAAGAATGGAAATCAGGTTCTATCCATTGGTTAAGCGTTTAAATGTTGCTTGAGCCGCGCAGGTCTGCGTGCATTTCATGAAAGTCCTGTCCGATAATGCACTGAACCCACATTTATTAACCCTTTACACAATCGTATGTTTTTATCGTCTATTGAAATATTATGAAGCCTCTTAAACAAACAGTGTAGATCTAGAGCAGACTGCTCGTCCGGTCCCATACTTTCGTGGAGATTGATCATGAAATGATTTCTACGATCATTCTCCTCCCTTCCGCTGATTCATTCAAGAAGGGTTGTTGTCAGTTACAAGCGAAAGTATGTGCACGAATTACTGGTTAACCGCTTGTTCAAGCCTGCCCAGGAAAAAGTGTGGTTAGGTGAACTGACCGTCCCGCAATGACCATAGCTGTTGACTTGGGACGTAAAGCAACAAACAAACAAACAAACAAAACCTAGAGCAGTCTGATCTGGGTCCACACTGTTTGCCTCTATACTAATGTTAAACAAGAAACAAACACTTTCGAATGTAGTTATAACGCCTCTTTTTCAGATTTTACCTATGTCTAAAGTAGACTAATAAGGCAGTCATGAGGTGCCGCCTTTACAGTATCCAAAAAGTTCTAGAATACTTTCCTTTCAAGCAAAAGCATTTCCAAAAAAATGTCCACTGTAACATCGTGAAGCATACAACAAAACCACACCATATAGGCGCAATCGAAAACAATACTATCGACGATTATAGACCAAAAATAGTTAGAATCATAGTTTTTTTTATTACCATCACTCATCGAACAGGCGACACTTTGCAATCAAAATACTGTTTCTAGCGAGTTTTGATCCGCGTTCGTCAATGGTTAACAGTGTTTTCGATTGCTCACTATCCGGTGTGGAAACAAACTTTTTTTTCAACAGAAACATGACTGAAAAATGTAGATAACTCCTAGCTCTTGTTTCAGATTGTTTTGGTTACGTATTCATTGTATCAATACACAAACCGGATAGGTGGCAATCGAAAACGTTGATGCTATCGACGAACGTAGATCAAATACCGTCAGAAACAGACTTTTTGGATTGCAGTTTGTTTGCCTGACTGGCCACAAATGAAAAATTCTAGCGATTTGCGATCCACGTTCATCGATTGTTCAGAGCCTTCTCGATTGTCGCATATCCGATGTAATAAAGAAGCGTATCTTATGATATTTGAATATTTTGGTCATTTCTCAATAAAGCATAAGCGACGGTATCTTAACTCGCAGAGGATATCCGTGAGCAGGTTGAAATGGCAATTAAGCCCTCTGCAGTCATGTATTATCGGAAATAAAGCCCGCTGTCAGTGATTGGTCAACGCTCAACCAAAAAATGACACATTATTAAATAAAATGTACAATTGTCAGCGATTGAAACACCTCAAGTTTCTATAGTAAACACTTATAATAAGGTATATAACAATAAAAGGATGATACATTCTTCTGTCTATTAACGTTTGCCAAGCCCAAATGAGATAATGTATAGTAGCCTTAACAATGAAGCTGTGATGGCTGCACCAAGTGCGGATCCAGAGGGGGGGGCAGGGGGTCCGGACCCCTCTGGAAAATCACAAATTAAATGGGTTTCTATAGGGAATAAGCAATTGGAAACCTCCTGGAAAAAGTTGGACCCCCTGGAAAAAATTGGACCCCATCTGGAGCCTTGAAAAACGATAGATTTCTTTGAAATTGACCATTTGACTTCTGTAAAATAAGCTTAGGACTAAAAAAGTCATTGTCAGAGCTTTTTTGTCAGACTGACCTGGACCCTCCCCCCCCCCCCCCCTGATGAAAATCCCTGGATCCGCGCATCTGTACCATGCTTGCCAACCGTTAATATACAGAAAAGAATGTTATATTGTCATATATCTTCCTTTCAGGCACATGCAGTTCCAATTAATTTTATTAAAATGTATGCAGAAATGTCCATTTTATCATCATGAAACATGCAACGAAACAAAATATTTGTTTCAACAGAAACATTAAATAACTCCTAGCCCTTATATTAGATTGTTTTGGCTACGTCTTCAGTATATCAAAAACCCACTAGATAGGCGGCAATCGAAAACGTTAATGCTATCGACGAACGTAGTTAAATATTGTAAGTAACAGAATTTTGGATTGTTGTTTGTAGTCCGATAGGCAACGAATGGCAATCACAAACACTGTTTCTAGCAATTTGTTATCAGCATTCATCGATTGTTTAGACTGTTTTATTGCTGCCTATCCGGTGTGATAAGGTAGTTGAAATAGTTACGTCATTTATCCATAAAACATTAGAAACCATGTACCTCCATGGGACCTAAAACATGAGAATGTCGCATACAAGGCATGTGCACGTCTACACCCCCCCCCTTTTTGGGGTGGGGTGGGTCTTAGGTTAGTGGCAGCATGCAGAAATAGCAACCGAGACATGTATATAGTATGTATATTTATACGGTCCACAACTTTTAACCATCAAAATACTGAATGACTTCATACTCTGGGTGATGTTTTTAAAAGCTAATACTTGCATTCCTTCTTTTTGTGAAAGCATAATACTAACATAATTACGTTTCAAGCATCAAAGAGTTGTCAGGGGAGAATAATATCTACCGTCTTAGAAAATAAGTATTCTCTTTTAAAAACAAGATTCAGGAACGATAACTCTTACACTCTTACTTTTAAGTAAAAGTAAGGTTATCTTTTGACATGGGTCCCGCACTACCTTAACTTTATTTCATTTTTAATGAATTTTAAACTATACATAGATTATAAATAGTATCTTTCTTTATACATTTGATCAGATTTTATGTAACATTCATTATTTCAGAATTTTCCAATTACACTGTGATGGAACGAATGCATTACAATTTTGCCTATTTTCCAATTTTCATACTGCAGAATTACAGCAAGTAACACAGAAAGGAGCAATGAGTGTCCGTATATTTGTCGCTTTCAAAGGATGTGCAGGGGCACCATGAATCACTCAACTGCACTGTTTGAGTCCACTTAAAAAATGACTAGGTTTGTATCAGTTCTGTGAAGTTTGCAGAACAGCCGGATCCGGCTGGAACACAATTTCATGCCAGCAGGAACGGCCGGAACAACTTCACACTGTGTTGGCCGTTATATCTCCCTATATAGCTCTGTCTCTCCTCAAGAATTCTTGAATGACGTCTATCACATGTTTGCAGTATGCTGACCATTCTTATTTTAATTTGCCATTCTTCAAACATATTCTTCCGTGAGGCATTCCATCTTTTCTTTGTTAAATTGCCTATTTCAGCGCATTGAAACAATGAGTGTTTAGCTATCTATAACGCGTTTAGTGAACGCAACAACTATATGGAGTTGTACTAACCAAGACCATCACAGTGTAATTGGAAAATGGAAAATTCTGAAATAATGAATGTTACGTCTATACATAGAAATGTGCTTTTCAAGCAAAGAAATGATTTTATTTGCATTTCGGAGTTATTTGTGCAGGAAAGCTTACTGTATTATTTTATATTTCTAACAAATACATCATTTTAACCCATTTAGGAAAACGCTCAGTTTGGGAATACCGATATTGATATATGTTTTGAATGCTGACAACCCTTTATATAAACTATTCCGTGTGACGCCATGTTCATGTTTACATCTCCTATTTATACCATCATCACCACTTGCTTTGTTAGGGTTGAGAGCTTCAATTGTTTTGTTTTTTCTTTTTCTTGTTCAGTGCAAATTATTTGAGAAAGAGAGTTATCAGTAAGCTTAGTAAAAGGAGGTAACTGGGTTTTTTCGTCATTGACAGTTAAGATAGAAGCAAAACAGTCATTCAAACAAATAGCTTTGTCCTGATCATTAAAATGCCATTGGTTGTCATCAGATGGAAGTGCTGAACATAAAGGAGGAATTGAAGAAGTATAATTATTATTTTTGGCAAAGTGGCGAATTACTTTCAAAAATTTGCGTTTATCATTATTCTGAAAATCTGAAACAATTATATCTAAATTATTATAAAAAATATTCCTTAGCATGCTTTTTTTATTGTTTACCTTCTTTCTGTAATATTTGTTTTTTTCCAGTCATTTTGATTACCTGATTTTATTACAGTTTTCTTTAGTCTGTCTCTTTTCCTTGAATTCCTCCTTATTTCAGAATCATACCATGGTTTGTCGTCTTCTCGAACTACAATAGATTTACTAGATACGCACAATTTAGCAAATTCAATGAAATTATTTGTAAATAATGAACTTGCTTCATTGACAGTACCTTGATGAAGACATGACCAATCAAAATCAGATATTTTGTTATTGAACAATTCATAATTTGCATCTTTATATATCCATACATTTCTAGTAAAAGTACCATGTAATGGGTGCAAGACTCTTACTGCATGAGTGGGACTGGATTTCATGTCTTGAACGCAGGTACCTAGTGAATTAAATGATAAAAATGTGCCAAGTTGTTATTCGACTGTGTGAAGGTTATACACAACACAAACCAGAAGTAGTGGATTGTTGTGAGCCATTTCGTGACTTTTTGCACCAGATCCTGAAAGTGTATGTTCCAAAGAGAAAGTTTTGAAGAAATTACAACTATCGTGGCCTCATTGGAAAAGTTTTACTGACTCTTGGCCTCCATGGTGTTTTTATTGAATTTTGTAAAATTTATGGGTAATTTTTGTAACGTGTTTTGCAGCCTATAAACAAATTAGAGATTCCACGGCTTTTCTTTATCAAATCGCTCGTATTCTGCTTTTGTTGTCTACCATAATAAATATTTGGCATCTCTCAAAAGGTTCCGTTCTTACCGTTCCTAAAACCTAAGTGATTAACAAATGAAATATGCTTAAAGCACAGGCCACTGTAGGGCCTACAGCAGAAAGTGGGCAGTGGCATTCAAGAATTATTAATGGGTTTTCTGAACTCCTCCTAGGTGATGTCTAGGTCAGTTACAGAATGTAAACAAGCAAGCTGCTGGAATCAGCTGATCTATTAGAATGTGTGTACCTCAGCAGTTCAAGGTGACTGGACAATGATTTACTGTAAATTGTAACAGTGTGCTTCAATGTACATGATCACATAAAAAGTGCACATGCTCCTATAAGCGTACACGGGTACTTTGTAGATCTTTTGATCAGGGATCAGCTGGTGCATATGTAGATGTAGCCCAACACTGTATTTGAAAGGGTATATAATCTTGAAATATCTGTATACACAGAGTGCTTTTTCGGTAAATGTGGTATATACCACATGCGCGGATCCAGGGGTGGGGGACAAGTGGTCAGAACCCCCCCCTCCGAAAAATCACAAAAGTATAGTGTTTCTCCGGATTCCATAAAAATCGGGGAGTGCAGTGGCTCAGTGGTTGAGTGCTTAACTCGAGACCGAGGAGCCGCGGGTACGAGCCTCACCGGCATCATTGCCTTGTGGTCCTTGAGCAAGACACATTTATCCTAGCTTAGTACTGGTACAACCCAGGAAGACCCGTCCCTGTTTAACTAAAAGATTGTTGATGGGATGTAAAGAATCAAAATCCATAAAAAAAACACAAAGTTACCAAGCCAGCATCAATGTTGGGCCATCATTGGCAAGCCAGCAAAACGCCATTTCGGGCCATCATCGCCACACAAGCGAAATGCCATTTCAGGCCATCATCGGCACCCCAGCAAAATGGCGTTTCCCTGGCGGGTCAATGATGGCCCGCTTTAAGTGGTATTTTTAATCTCCTTTTACTCAGCAACTAAAAAAACGAAAAAAAAAGTCACAGTTGGCCACTCTCTGACAAAACTCTCTGGATCCGCACAAGTATCAGTCTTTCCAAACGGTTCAGTCAGTGAAGGTGCTTATCGGAGCAACCTTATCTTGGTCTGCACCTTTCACCCAGACCAGTCTGTCCTAAAACTTACTGCCACTACATTTATAGCATCTTGCATTATGTGCAAAATAATACAGCCTTTACCGCAGTGGGCACGTAATTGAAGAGGTAGGGCTACATTGGCTAAGTGGCAGACTGCTAGATTGAGGGGTCACTGGTTCGAAACTAACATGAAGCAGCGTGCCGTGTCATGTTGTGTTGTCAAGAAAGGCACTTCATCCTGAGCTTAATAGCATGATGGTTCAACTTAGATAGAAAATGACAGTTCTGGGCCACTTAATCCCTATTGTTATTGATGCTCATGAGAATTAATCCTATTGTTAAGTCTCAAAAATAGTTCCCAAAATGGGCACTTAATCCTATTGTTAAGTCCCCAGTTATAACAACAATGAGAAGTAATAACAATACAGACTTATGCAAACATGAGCATCGGAGGACAATAAGATCTGCGGGAGGTGTGAAAATACAGGTGAGGGGGTACTTTTAACAATAGGCTCTGCAGAGGGCGTAAAAATACAGGTGAGGTGCGAAAATACAGGTAAATATACCTGGGTCCTCAAAACAACCATCTCAATGTAGACCATGATCAGACCGCTACACAACACCGTACGATTAATATAGGTCCATTAACCCTAAAGATGACTCCTAATTAAATGACAAATAGCGAAGACCCAGATGAAATGCCGCATACGATAGGCTGTGGGGAGGGCGTAAAAATACAGGTGAGGTGCGAAAATACAGGTAAATATACCTGGGTCCTCAAAAGAACCGTCTCAATGTAGACCCCGATCAGACCGCTACAGAACACCATACAATTAATATAGGTTCATTAACCCTACAGGTGACTCCTAATTAAATGACAAACAGCGAAGACCCCGATGAAATGCCGCATATCATACAATGAACCTTCCCAAGTTTATCGTACGAAATGCCCCATATCATACGATGGACCATTCCGAGTCAGTGCATAAAGGGTTAACGGCTGTGTATTGTAGATTCTTCAAAGGGAGAGCACTCTGACTGAACATGTCATTGTAGCGGCTGAACACGCTTATTTTGTAACAGTATTTTAGCTATAGTGCATTAACAGGGTGGGTAGTCACGTGGTTTCTCTTAGGATACACTGTACAGAAAAATGGCGGACTTCTTTCCACACCGATGTTTTAAGCAAAAGTAAGTAGATATTTCTGCGTGTTTTTTTTTCATCTATACCCAGAAAGCTATACACCATTTTCCAGCCTACATTTTCCCGATCATACGCTACCAGGATAGCATCTTTAAGCTTCTTACTTTGTGTACTGACTCTGTCACAAATGTTGTCCGTACAGCTTATTTCCAAATTCAAGCCCTATCTTCACCGCTAAAAATTTGTGATATATCCCTGGACCCTAAAAAGACTTTTTAGGTCCTGAGAAATTTAGTCGACTAACCCGAAACACACATTTCTTTAGGTTTAAAGAAGTAATAAGACAACAACAATTGTTTGACAAGTACATACATTTATTTTTCAACAAATATTTACATTTAACCCTTTTGATTCTGGATCCATGTTAAAAGCGCACAGTGACAAGCCGGGTAAAATATCAGAATTTCATCTGGGTTTGCACTGTTAGTTAGTATAGAAACGCAAGAACAGATATATGTTCATATTTCTAACCCAATAAAATATATATTGGACGAATCCACGTGGGGAAAAAATGAAAAAGGGTTAATCCACACAGTACAAACAAACAGCATAATTACAATTCATTATTAAATATAGTATTTTCCATATTCAGCACTTTTCCGTATTAAATACAGCACTTTTCAATTGGCAGAACATAAGTATCATACATTAACATTTTTAACGAGCACAAAAGCCGATTTTCAAGATATAAATTAAAATGTCCGAAACGCAGCGATCACCTATTTTTTGCACTATAAATTTGAAATTTAATTCATATAGAAGTTGTCAAAGAAAAGCCATTAAGGGTAATACAAAAAATGCGGGAAAATTTGTATGTAAATAAATATGGATAAATAAGAGATGTAGACAGATCATTGAATCTTAAAATGCCTGTATGCCAAGGTGGTAAATTTGTCATCTAAAACGTAACGCTTGTCGTCGAAAGGGGATAGACCAGTTTTCGTTGATTGTATGGTATACAATTAATGGGAAAAGCTCCTTATATTAGTCATATGGACCAGGGATGACTTTTCTCGAAACAAAGCCTCTTTATAGCCTTCATGCTTCAAATATTTTTTCATTACATTTTTCTTAATACCTTTAGCAGTTTTCTTTTCATCGTTTCCGTAAATCATTGAATACATTTTACTTCTGAGACCAACAAATTCCGAAATCGGAATGCCGTTGGTCTCATCTTTATAATATCCAAGTTTCTTTTTGTTTCAAGCGCTATAAAGAGGATGGGTTTCGGGGTAATCGGAGAAATCAAAGCAATTCGGGAATCTGTCGGATTTTAAATCCCCATAAAGGTCATCAGTCTCAATGAAATAACAGAGGCTGTCAGTATCGCTGAAGCACACATACGCCTTCTCGCCATACACAGATTTTACCACATCATAATGGAAAGAATACATATGCCACTTTGAAATGTCTAGAATAGAAACCCCCGCATAAACGGGACGATTCAAAGTGACAGTTGTTTTCTCCATATAAATTGAGGCCAAGTTCTCATTAATGATGGTAAAAGATTTAAAAGCTGGAGACGCGATGAGTTTTTTTGTTTTTCTTTGTTGGTTCCTGGATACTAATTCGACCCTTTGTGTTTTTCTGACATTCTCCAGCGTTTTTCCAAAAATAGCATTGTTAAATAGTTTGAACAAATTTTTTTCGAAAGAATTTTTGGCCTCTTTTCGCATGTCTGTGTTAAATTCTATGTATGGTTTTAGCCACGGATACTGTACGAAACGCAGCACTCTGTTAATGCGCTCCACTTTCATTCCTAATCTCAAGTACAAAGATAAAGTTTTCCCGTGAAGAATATAGTTGACCTTGTCATTCAGATTGGGAATCAATTTGGGCACGGATTTGTATGAGAAAGATTCACCGTGTTGCTCTGCTTTTTCTGGAAAAGGGGATTCATAGAGATCCTTAGAGTAGTTGGACAGCATAGTTTCATCTACTCTAAGTTTCTCTGGGGCTAAAGGGTATGAATTATGGGAATTGTGGAGCTCATGGGGGTAGGCCAAATCAACATCGAGAAAATACCCGAGCTGCTGATTATGATCCAAACGTGTGAGGTCAAAATCTCTAATTTCATCAGGACTGAGCCATTGAAAACCGGAAATGGGGAGAGGGTCGGAAATGGCATAACCATACAGGTTATGAGCATCTAGATATAAAATGTAACTATTTTTTTCATCTGGGTTGTAATCATCGATATGGGGATTATTGGCCTTGGCATGTTTTCGGTTAATTGTTTAGATGCCATCTCTCAACATCTCCTCACAAAAATTGTACATGGTTGGATCTGTCAACAATTCCAGTCGAACTTTTGTCATTTTTAAGCAAGCGTGCCATGACAATGAAGGCAGCGTTTGAAAATGTAAGCAGTCAAGCCCATAATGATGGAAGCAAAACTCTCTGAAATTATTGAAAAAGTCCGCCAGCAAGAGAGTATCTGTTAGGAGATATAGATCATGATATTGACCCAAATTTTGAATGCTGAAAGTTTGCCACACTTCTTGAGCATGTTCATAATCCTCTTTTGAAATAGTTTCTTCGGTGAGAGAACTATAAAATGCTCCGATGGGTGGTAGACTTTTCAATCCAAACTTTTCGGGTCCATCCATATATTCGTAACAGTAAACTCCCTTGCGTAATAACAGAGGAGCTTTGCTTTTCTCAGTATGCTTCATTAAATGTTGGAATCTTGAGAGACCCCTGCTCTGGTTCAAATTTGTGACGAGTGTGTCGAGAGAGGCATTCATAAATTGAACCGAATCCATAAAAACTAAATTATCCACCGAAAAGGATATATATTTCTCCGTATTACTGGGTATGCATGATATATTTTTTCCCCAAACTGCCCCAACTCTTGCAAAATTAAATGGGAGTCATAAATTTTTCCATTGTGGAATAGGACGGGGACTTTCTTGGATAGTTTATATAGGAGATTGCAGCTATTGTGAAGGGCGGACCTAAATTTTCCCGTGAGATGGCAGTGGTCTCTAACACGATCTGCGCCCAATGGTTTCTCACATAAATCGCAGTGAGTGACATTGATAAAGTCTTGCTTATCCTGTTGGGTATAAATCATATTAGAGGGTGTGCTCAAAATCTTTTGAATTTCTTCATTTTCTTTCAAGACACACTCGATAAAATGTTTCATAACATCAGGCCCCCTGTAAACCACGGGGGGTTTACAATTTTTCTCAACGTCACTCACTACTAGGTAGCAGAAACCAGAGGGCACATGTTTATGGGTGGCGGTGGAAGAAGAGGTATTGGGATCTGGGGAGCAGCCTTCAATTTTAGGGAGGAAACATTCGAAATCCGCATAAATACGAAATGGGGCTTTAAGTTGGAATTGATAATTTTTGAACGACAAAATATCATTTTCGGCATCGGGCATTTTGATTCTCTGTGCAACATGATTTTTACACAATACGGTATGTTCACTGAGTAAATCAGCTCTACTGAAGCGATGAAGACAAAAGCGACAATAATGGGCCATCCCATCATGTTTGGTTAAATGACTTAAGAAACGACTCAAGTTCTTTATCCACACATAATGGGATTTAGTTTCATCCTTCAGAAGTAGCAAGTCAATTTCAACAGCATGCTCAAATTTCGAAATACACAATAGGAAAATTTCCCCATCATCATACCCATACAGGTTGATGGAAATACCATTCTGTTTTTCAAATTTTGGGATCTGTTGAATTTGAACAGTATACGAAATCCCGTCCGTATTCAACTTCTGTTCAAATTGCTTATATTTTGCTACTCTTTCAGGGTGAGATTCCAAATTCTTCAGAGCCGAAAGCACGGCCCATGCCAAGCATTTTTTGTCATCGTTTCGAACATTCACGAGACAATGTTTTGATCTTAAACTTGGCGGAGTAGGTATGAAACTATTACCCTGTAATGGCACGTAATTTTCTCATCTTACATCGATCTTGACAACTTCGTCAAACACCCACCCACTACCCTCCCGAAGATACGCGTCAAAAGACTTAAATACTTTTTGGTGCGCTTCAGACAAGTCAATTTCTACGTTGTCATTGTTAAGCACTATGGTAGCATTGAAGCAAAAAATGAGGGGAAGCGTAAATTTTTTCACCGTCTTTTTCTTTGTAGCACTTAACTTGCAGATTCAGAGAGTATTTCAACCCTCTCCGCTCCGCAAGGTATTGCATAATATGATTAATTATTTCGACTTTTGTGCTTGCGAAAAATATTAGCATATCATACTTATCTCTGACATTAGGGTACAATGTCACTGTTCTCAAATTCCACCCTAAAGCGTCTTTAATGGTATGTCTGTGTTCTTGTTGCTGTTGATGTTGTTGTTGATCTTGTTGTTGTTGTTGTTGTTGTTGTTGTTGTTGCTGTTGATCCTGTTGTTGTTGGTCTTGTTGTTGATCTTGTTGTTGCTGCTGTTGATCTTGTTGTTGTTGTTGTTGATCTTGTTGTTGTTATTGTTGTTGCTGCTGCTGATTCCATAGTTGCTGTTGTTGGTTCCAATAATGTTGTTGTTGTTGTAATGCTAACTGTTGCTGCTGGATCCACTGTTGTTGTTGTTTTAATTGTTGTTGCTGGATCCACTGTTGATGTTGCTGTTGTTGTTGGACCCTCTGTTGTTGTTGTTGTCGGGCCAGCTGCTGGTGTTGTTGATGTTGTTGTCCTGTGGCATGGGTTTTCCTGTGTCTGTCTAGATTGAATTTTTTTGAAAATGTTTTTCCGCACGTTTCACACGTCACACGCTCCCCTAAATGTTTTGAGCGCACATGCGTGTCTTTGTTGCTAACATTGGAAAATACCATGCCACAGTATAAACATTGTAGTGGGTTCATATTGTCTAAAAAAGAGAAGAATATATGCAATTAAAACATGAGTTACAAATATTTTGCAAAATTGACATTCTGTTAAGATAAATGGTCTCTGAATTTTTTTTAAATTTATTTACGAAAGTTCATGCATAAAAGGACCAATCATTTCTGAATGCTAAATGTACTAACAAGACCGAAATAATCATGCAATTTTCAGAAGCAGTCTGATCTGAACCCACGCTGTTTGTCATAATGAAAACAGATGAAAAAGGATCAGTTTTTTTTCACTCTGAATGGTTCAAACATTAAGGTTAATTCACTCAGAATGGTCACACTCCCCAGAGTTTTTGGCACTCAGTGTGTAATACGACAAAAAGCCACTGAATGTGCTAAACAAGACCGAAATAATCATGCAATTTTCAAGATCTGTCTGATCTGAATCCACCCTGTTTGTCAAAATGAAATGCTATGAAAAAGGATCAGTTTTTTCACTCAGAGTGGTTCAAACATTAAGGTTAATTCATTCAGAATGGTCACACTCCCCAGAGTTTTTGGCACTCTGTGTGTGTAATATGGCTAGTGAATGTGTACAAAACCAGCATCAACATACTAAAAAGACCAAAATAATCATGGGATTTCAAGAGCAGTCTGATCCGATTCCACGCTGTCTAAAAGCTACTGAAATATTTCAACGGACGACAAAAGCAGACGACTTTTACTAGTGGCTTTAATGGTGGTAGTTATTGGGTTCAAATTCGGCTAAATGTCCGTGAGAGTGGTATGTAATATGCTGATCAGGGTCCAGATATGGATCCTAACTGACAATCATATGATATGGGGCATTTCACCTCGGTCTTTGCTGTTTGTCAAAGCACTCATTTAGGAGACACCCGTATACAAAAGGTGAGATCAGACTGCTCTCTTGACAGAAGAGGATAAAAAATAACAGCACTTACCTTTGATGTGAATAATTTCCGATTATATATACAACGTCAAATTTGGGGGAAATACACACTAAGCGAGCTTTATAACTAGTTAAAACTTAGATGTTGATCCTTCGAAGGCTTTGGGTAGAATGACTCGATAACAACTAGATAATGCCTTATAAAAACAATGAAATTCTTGCTCATATTAAGTCGTCTTCCAACAAGAGGGATAGATAGATATAGGCATTGTATTGGGTATCTCTTTTTCCAATATTATTGTTGCAACAATAATATTTACATTCCTTATATATCATAAACTGACTGTCTTCTGGACAAGTTCATACTTGTTTACAATAATATTTACATTTCTAACATTTAGACGTCACTAAGCTCCCCGTTCTCGTCTGATTCTGAACGAGCTGTTGGAACTGAGTTTGTGGAATCAGAATCAGACTAGAACGGGTCAACTATATTCTTCACGGTAAAACTTTGTCTTTGTACTTGAGATTGGGAATGAAAGTGGAGCGCATTAACAGAGTGCTGCTTTTCGTACAGTATCCGTGGCTAAAACCATACATAGAATTTAACACAGACATGCGAAAAGAGGCCAAAAATTCTTTCAAAAAAGATTTGTTCAAACTATTTAACAATGCTATTTTTGGAAAAACAATGGAGAATGTCAGAAAAGACAAAGGGTCGAATTAGTATCCAGGTTCCAACAAAGAAAAACTAAAAAACTCATAGCGTATCCAGCTTTTAAATCTTTTACCATCATTGGCCTCAATTCATATGGAGAAAACAACTGTCACTTTGAATCGTCCCGTTTATGCAGGGGTTTCTATTCTAGACATTTCAAAGTGGCATATGTATTCTTTCCATTATGATGTGGTAAACTCTGTGAATGGCGAGAAGGCTGATGTGTGCTTCAGCGATACTGACAGCCTCTGTTATTTCATTGAGACTGATGACCTTTATGGGGATTTAAAATCCGACAGATTCCCGAATTGCTTTGATTTCTCCAATTACCCCGAAACCCATCCTTTTTATAGCGCTGGAAACAAAAAGCAACTTGGATATTTTAAAGATGAGACCAACGGCATTCCAATTTTGGAATTTGTTGGTCTCAGAAGTAAAATGTATCCAATGATTTACGGAAAAGATGAAAAGAAAACTGCTAAAGGTATTAAGAAAAATGTAATGAAAAAATATTTGAAGCATGAAGGCTATAAAGAGGCTCAGTTTCGGGAAAAGTCATCCCTGGTCCATATGACTAGTATAAGGAGCTTTTCCCATCAATTGTATACCATCCAATCAACGAAAACTGGTCTATCCCCTTTCGACGACAAGCGTTACGTTTTAGATGACAAATTTACCACCTTGGCATACGGGCATTTTAAGATTCAATGATCTATCTACATCTCTTATTTATCCATATTTATTTACATACAAATTTTCCCGCATTTTTTATATTACCCTTAATGGCTTTGCTTTGACAACTTCTATATGAATTAAATTTAAATTTATAGTGCAAAAAATAGGTGATCGCTGCGTTTCGGACATTTTAATTTATATCTTGAAAATCGGCTTTTGTGCTCGTTAAAAATGTTAATGTATCATACTTATGTTCTGCCAATTGAAAAGTGCTGTATTTAATACGGAAAAGTGCTGAATATGGAAAAGTGCTATATTTAATAATGAATTGTAATTATGCTGTTTGTTTGTACTGTGTGGATTAACCCTTTTTCATTTTACCCCACGTGGATTTGTCCAATATATATTTTACTGGGTTAAAAAAATGAACATATATCTGTTCTTGCGTTTTTATACTAGCTAACAGTGCAAACCCAGATGAAATTCTGGTATTTTACCCACTGATATTTTAAATTCTGATATTTTATCGTCACTGTGCGCTATTAACATGGATCCAGAATGAAAAGGGTTGAATGTAAATATTTGTTGAAAAATAAATGTATATACTTGTCAAACAATTGTTGTTGTCTTATTACTTCTTTAAACCTAAAGAAATGTGTGTTTCGGGTTAGTCGACTAAATTTCTCAGGACCTAAAAAGTCTTTTTAGGGTCCAGGGATATTTCACAAATTTTTAGCGGCGAAGATAGGGCTTGAATTTGGAAATAAGCTTTTATGGACAACATTTGTGACAGAGTCAGTACTCAAAGTAAGAAGCTTAAAGATGCTATCCTGGTAGCGTTTGATCGGGAAAATGTAGGCTGGAAAATGGTGTATAACTTTCTGGGTATAGATGAAAAAAAACACGCAGAAATATCTACTTACTTTTGCTTAAAACATCGGTCTGGAAAGAAGTCCGCCATTTTCCGTACAGTGTATCCTAAGAGAAACCACGTGACTACCCACCCTGTTAATGCACTATAGCTAAAATACTGTTACAAAATAAGCGTGTTCAGCCGCTACAATGACATGTTCTGTCAGAGTGCTTTCCCTTTGAAAAATCTACAATACACAGCCGTTAACCCTTTATGCACTGACTCAGGATGGTCCATCGTATGATATGGGGCATTTTGTACGATAAACTCGGGAAGGTTCATTGTATGATATGCGGCATTTCATCCGGGTCTTCGCTGTTTGTCATTTAATTAGGAGTCACCTGTAGGGTTAATGAACCTATATCAATTGTACGGTGTTCTGTAGCGGTCTGATTGGGGTCTACATTGAGGCGGTTCTTTTGAGGACCCAGGTATGGTTACCTGTATTTTCGCACCTTACCTGTATTTTTACGCCCTCCCCAGAGCCTATCGTATGCAGCATTTCATCCGGGTCTTCGCTGTTTGTCATTTAATTAGGAGTCATCTGTAGGGTTAATGGACCTATATTAATCGTACAGTGTTCTGTAGCGGACTGATCATGGTCTACATTGAGATGGTTGTTTTGAGGACCCAGGTATATTTACCTGTATTTTCGCACCTCACCTGTATTTTTACGCCCTCCGCAAAGCCTATTGTTAAAAGTACCCCCTCACCTGTATTTTCACACCTCCCGCAGATCTTATTGTCCTCTGATGTTCATGTTTGCATAAGTCTGTATTGTTATTACTTCTCATTGTTGTTATAACTGGGGACTTACATGTAACAATAGGATTAAGTGCCCATTTTTGGGACTATTTGGGGACTTAACAATAGGATTAATTCTCATGAGCAACGATAACAATAGGGATTAAGTGGCCCAGAATTGTCATTTTCTATCTACTGACTTGAAGGTAAAGTATCAAGTTAAAATTTTACCGCCGGCGGAGTGACTATGTTGTGTTCATGAGCAAGACTTTTTCCGCTGCTTAGTTCAACACAGGAAGGCCTGTCCCCACATGAAAATAAATGTTGACTTGGATGTTAAAAGAGCGCAGTGGCAGAGGGCTTGACTCGAGATCGAGGGGTTTTTGGTAGGAGCCTCACCGGAGGCAGCGTGTTAAGTCATTGAGCAATAAACTTTTATACTCTGCTTAGTGGTCCGGTTCAACTGTGGAGGACATGCCCGACATGACTGCAAAATTGCTGACTGCTACGTAAAGAATAAAAAACAAGCAAGCCAGGGCATAAAGAATATAAACGTGCAAACAACAGAATATTTGCTGGTTATATAAGTGTGCGTAATTTAAAATAAATTTTCTTATTTCTTAGCCAAAATAAATGTTGTAGATACTCAAAAAGTAGTCTCAATGAGATGGTTCTTTTGGGCAACCAAAACAAGTATTTGTAAGGCTGTATATGTGCTTGTGTATCATGCACGTATCAAGGAAATTTCGTCAGGGAGATCTAACAGAAGGTTTTCCAAGGGGGTGGGTCAAACTTTTTCCATAGGGGGGGTGGGGGCAATTGCTAATTCCTATGGAAACCTATAGAACTGCTGGGAAAAGGGTTGCCCTCTTGGCTCTCACTGTGATTTTGTCACTTTCCTATTGGTATCCTGGGTCAGCTGTGGTACTTGATTGTATTGATTCCTGATCTTTGCACCCTTACTTACTTTTATTGTGATTTTCCAGGGGGTGTGGTCTGAACTCCCTGTCCCCTCTCTGGATCCGCTCATGTGTATGAATAAAAAAACTGGTTTACCAGTATGTTAAACCTTTATCATGCTGAACACGGATAAAGTTTGTCTTGAAAATAGTGTAAATCCGGATCAACCGACTTCTGAGAAGCCAGCTGATCAGATCCAAATTGTTTTACAAAATGAGGAGGAGTGTAGTTCATCAAACTACCAGAATGACAGGGCTTTTTCGACATTTCCAGTGATTTTACGTTTCATGATCTATGTTTTCTCTCTTTATAGGGCACCTCTTATAATGAGCTACTAGACTAGTACAAATAAGGATGAAACTAACGACTATCGAGTAATGACTAAAACCGAAGCGGATAATGAATCAACATAAAAAGCGACAGCTACCTACTACAACCTTATATTATAGTGGCTAGCAAACATGACTCGTAGGCTTGTGGTAACGGGTTTGAGCCTCATGACGGATAATATTTGGATCGCTTTATATCCATTGATAGGAACCCTGAGTTTACCTGGAATCTTAACTTTCATAGGTACTGAACGTGTTGCAGTATAGAAAATGCTCTGAGTACCTATCTTCTTTCTGGAGGAAAATCTGCCTTTCCAAAACCATTTGTCCGTTCCTGATAGACGAACTAGTGCTCATTTGTAACACGGGGTGCAACGTTGGTGTTTTACACTACCGCCCATCTATTTGTCCTTGTCGAATTCGCGTTGAAAACGCATTGAAAACGCACGTAATACGCATTAGTTTTCCAAAACGAATTTCGAAAATCCAATCAAAGCCCACTTTTGATACGCGTTGAACTGCAGTGCAACGCATTTACCTGTTAACCAATCAATAACTCAAGTATAGCAACGCAGTTCAACGTACAATTCAAGTTGAAACGCATTGTTGATCAGCCAATCAAAAAGGTTCAATTGCGTTGCCAGACCTGTTACATGCAAATCAATGATAATTTTATTATTGAAACCAAGAAAACAGCGAAAACATTATCCCACAAAATGCTTTGTTTATCGTTTCTTTTTTCTTTTTGTGTCAATGGCACTCACTTATTTATGGCCATCATTGCGAGATATTTCATGTCAGCTGACTTCACATCCCATGACATTTGTTAAACATTGGTTACAATTCAAATATGTGGACCAGTTCATCGTGTTTAGTCCAACCATATCAAACAGGTCCGTAATTCTGTGTTATCAGGCCTTGGGATCAGCTTTCAGAATCTGAACCTGCTGCATTTTGATCAAATAATTAGATTGAAGTCTAACTCGATCAATCTCTTCTTACTGGCTCGATTAACTTTGGGTCTTCAGTTGATGAGGCTCTGGGTCCAAGCCCAACAGAAGGCACTGTGTTCAGAGAGAGAGAGAGAGAGAGAGAGAGAGAGAGAGAGAGAGAGAGAGAAGGCTGTTTAAACAGTGTCACAACCTATCTGCCGACAGTGTCACAACCTATCTGCCAGCACTGTGCTGCAGTGGTGCATCTGTTTAAGTGGTGTCCAAACCTATCTGCCCAGACTGTATTGCAGGGGTGCAGCTGTTTAAGCGGTTTCAAAAACTATCTGCCAGCACTGTGCTGCAGGGGTGCAGCTGTTTAAGTGGTGTCGAAACCTATCTGCTGGCACTGTGTTGCAGGGGTGCAGCTGTTCAAATTATGTGGCAACCTATCTGCCAGGCACTGTGCTGCAGGGGTGCAGCTGTTTAAACGGTGTCGCAACCTATCTGCCGCCACTGTGTTGCAGGGGTGCAGCTGTTTAAGTGGTATCGAAACCTACCTGCCGGCACTGTGCTGCAGGGGTGCAGCTGTTTAAGTGGTGTCGCAACCTACTGCCGGGACTGTGTTGCAGAAGTCAGCTGTTTAAGTGGTGTCGAAACCTATCTGCCGGCCTGTGTTGCAGAGGTGCAGCTGTTTAAGCAGTGTCGAAACCTATCTGCTGGCACTGTGTTTCAGAGGTACAGCTGTTTAAGCGGTGTCGCAACCTATCTGCCGGGACTGTGCTGCAGGGGTGCAGCTGTTTAAGCGGTGTCGCAACCTATCTGCCGGCACTGTGCTGCAGGGTTGCAGCTGTTTAATTAGTGTCAAAACCTACCTGCCGACACTGTGCTGCAGGGGTGCAGCTGTTTAAGTGGTGTCGCAACCTATCTGCCGGGACTGTGTTGCAGAGGTGCAGCTGTTTAAGTGGTGTCAGAACCTATCTGCTGGCACTGTGTTGCAGAGGTGCAGCTGTTTAAGCGGTGTCAAAACCTTTCTGCGGGCACTGTGTTGCAGAGGTGCAGCTGTTTAAGCAGTGTCGCAACCTAACTGCTCGGCACTGTGCTGCAGGGATGCAGCTGTTGAAGCGGTGTTGCAACCTATCTGCCGGCACTGTGCTTCAGTGGTGCAGCTGTTTAAGTGGTGTCAAAACCTATCTGCAGGCACTGTTCTGCAGGGGTGCAGCTGCTTAAGTGGTGTCGAAACCTATCTGCCGGCACTGTGTTGCAGGGGTGCAGCTGTTTAGCCTAGTCGAAACCTATCTGCCGGCACTTTGTTGCAGTGGTGCAGCTGTTTAAGCGGTGTCGAAACCTATCTGCCGGCACTGTGTTGCAGGGGTGCAGCTGTTTAAGTGGTGGCGAAACCTATCTGCTGGCACTGTGTTGCAGAGGTGCAGCTGTTTAAGCGGTGACGAAACCTCTCTGCCGGCACTGTGTTGCAGAGGTGCAGCTGTTTAAGCAATGTCACAACCTATCTGCTGGCACTTTGATGCAGGGGTGCAGCTGTTTAAGCGGTGTCGAACCATATCTACCGGCACTGTGTTGCAGGGGTGCAGCTGTTTAAGTGGTGTTGAAACCTATCTGCTGGCACTGTGTTGCAGAGGTGCGGCTGTTTAAGCGGTGTCAAAACCTTTCTGCTGGCACTGTGTTGCAGGGGTGCAGCTGTTTAAGCAGTGTCGCAACCTATCTGACAGCACTGTGTTGCAGGGATGCAGCTGTTTAAGCTGTGTCCCAACCTATTTGCTGGCACTGTGTTGCAGGGGTGCAGCTGTTTAAGCGGTGTCGGAACCTACCTGCCAGGCACTGTGCTGCATGGGTGTAGCTGTTTAAGCAGTGTCGCAACCTATTTGCCTGCACTGTGCTGCTGGAGTGCAGCTGTTTAAGCGATGTCGGAACCTATCTGCCGGCACTGTGAGGCAGAGGTGCAGGCTGTTTAAGCAGTGATGGAACCTACCTGCCGGGCACTGTGTTGCAAGGGTGCAGGCTGTTTAAGCGGTGTTGGAACCTACCTCCCGGCACTGTGGTGCAGGCTGTTTAAATGGGGTCTGAACCTACCTCATGGGCACTGTCGAGCAGGGGTGCAGGTTGTTTAAGTGGTGTCAGTTTCTACCTCCTGAGCAGGTTAGATGGGCAGAACTGGATATACTGCTCTACTTTTATTTTAGGACTGATCAGATGAAGCCTTGGCACATGCAATTGCTTATGCTAAGGAGTGCCTTTTTTTTTTTTCTTTTGAGAGAGATCTATTTAGTTAGAATGTCAACAAGTGAGTTTGGCTCGATTATTTTACTTAACAAGGAGAGTTTGCATCCAATCGCAGTTGACTCAATCTGAAAGTTCGAAATTGTTTGATGCGAATCCCAAGAAACAAAATTGAATGCAGTGCGACATATTTTCAATTCATTTGCTTCATGTCCTTGTTTTAATAAAAATGTTCTACATTGGGCACTAAAAGAGACTAGTTATAGAACTATATCTGATGAATATCGGTGTGATTTTACTGTTATATATTCATTATTCGGCCTTGAGTAACTCCATTCATTTCTCCACTGAAAAGTCGTGATAGTATTGATCAATGAATGGAGTGAGATATTTGATTCAAACTGGGCTTTAAAACCTCAAAGGAAACGGGAATCGAGATTTGCAAGACAAGTCTTATCAGAAATATTCAAAGCAAAGTTAAACCGTGAATAACAATGAAAACATTGAGCAAGGTCAACTCAATTTTGATTGGTTTACGCATTACTGCGTTGTAACAAAACGATTTGATTGGCTAAAGGAAGAAACGCATATTTTATCGTTGAAACGCGTTAGAGGGCTGCTAATGAATATTCATGAGTTTCGAAATACGTCGATTCGCGCTCATACGCAATTAAACTCAACGCACGTACAATGCGTTGGAAACGCACATGAAACGCGAATTCGCAGGACAAATATGCGGGCGGAAGTGTATATGGAGCTTACAGAGATATCTAAATTTTAAAGTAGCTGTTAAAAAGTTCCTTTTAAGCAAGATTGATTGGTAATGTATGTTCTTACAGTTTCTTGATAAATTTACTTTCCTTCTAGTATAGACCTTTATGGTTTTTACGCCCATTTTCAGTTATTGTTTTAACTCTTAATAATTATTTACTTAGGTTTTAACAAGTGTTGTCTCACTATGACTTGCATCCGGTACAAAAGGACCACAATGGAAATCACTTTCTTTTTTGTGCTAACCTTGGTTTTGGTTAGCAAGCCATAGAACATTACAATTTGTGTATTTTAAACGTATATTTTATGTGTATGTTTAACATCACTTTGTGTACTGTTTTATTTAATTGCTAATCTGTGATACTGAAATACGTACGAGTAGAGAGCCAAACTGTATGGATCCAGATAATGCCTGACATTTTTAACCTGATCTGGGTTCAGGCTGTTGACAAAGTTTAGCAGGCACATAGTCGATGTAGTTGGATCAAAATATGGCGTCTTTTTGCATTCAAGAAGAATTCAACAACATTTAACTTAAGAATAGGTGTATTCTCCCAATTTGTAATCCTGAACTTTTAATGTTGATCCACGATTTGCTCTATCTAATCGACCACCCGATTTACTTAGATTGTCCTCATAAACTCTTACCCTACTAGTGCCACCTGTTGATAACCTTTTAGCAAACACTTTTGACCCAGATCAGGCCCAACAAGGCACCAGACTTTATCTGGATAAAAATGTTTGACACTCTGGTGATATTCCTGAAAGATGTTTTTTGGAAAACCCTAATTTTGAAAAAAAAAATTAGCAGATGACAAAACTTTATGCTCATTAGGCAAAGATTCAATATATTTCATAGAAAAGCAACGCATTTTGTTTCATTTAGCGATAGAAAATCACGTTTGATCCCAATATTGAAGTTATTAAACGATCTGTAAAAAAAGAAGATGAAATGCGAAGCTTGCCAAGATTTTTGTCTCACTTTTTCGTGACAAGCTTAATAAATTTAATAATACAGGAGCACGACTGTTAGGTTCTATTTATTGTATGGCCTTAAAACTACTTTTAAATCGCGTTCAAAAATTGCGTGGAACTACGCTTTGATGTTGCATATAGTTATATGCGAAACAATTACAGACGTCATTACAATTTGTAAACCACTAGTGATATATCGAATTTAATGCATGTCGTTATATCACTCTCATAATAAACACAAACAAACAGACAAACAAACAAAAAAATAAATAAGTAAACAAACTAGCAATAGGGCTCAAACCAGGGACTTCTTGGTCTCAAGTGGAACATTCTATCACTGAGGCAATGGGTAAAGAAGTTATGATACACGAGTTAAATTCTTTTCATATAGGCAATTCGTTAATGCTAAGACAAACATGCATATGTGAACGGCCATATTAGATTATTCACAGCTCGCATATATACTCAAACAAAAAGTTATGTCCGCTTGACGTTTATGTCTGCCAGTTCCAAATGTATGAACGCACTTCATTCAAATTTTCACCTTACAAATTTTGATCATTTAGAAACGATTTGCAGCTAAGAGCAATTCATTTGATAATCAGTTGAGCCGCTGACAAAGCAGCGAACACGAGTATCCTTAAAATTAAAAGTCACAACATCAATAGCTTGTGTGTCCGTCATAATACTGAACCGTTCAAGCACATTTAAACATCACTGAGCAAACTCTCTAGTAAGATTAACTGGCTGTATGCAATGCTTTTACGGCCACATCCATTAGTCTGTAACATACTCTGGCGTCTCAAAACATCGATCACGAGCGTGCGTGAAAACACACAGAAAATTCATTATTTGTCCAGCATTTTGATAATTAACAGTATCGAACAAATTTGATTTTTTTCGTCATCGCAAGCATTTTATCATTATAATGTCATATTGGTTTGGTAAATTAAAACCAGAAAGCATTGACAGATAAAGCAAAACACCCCATGCAAGAACGACATATAATTTGAAAACAAATGGAAAGCATATGCTTTGATCAGCCTGTATGCGTGTGCAGGCACATCAAAGTGTTTACTTACCCGTAGTAACATCATACAAATAGTTTATTATTCAAACTCTCCGCGTGCATAGCTTAACTAGAGACGTGAGTGGCAGCTATTTAACTTCAGTAAAGCGTGGATGACGTAACAGACATTGAATACGCATGAATATTAACTTTTCTGACCAGCATTGTCTGACCAGGTATAACTCGGAACGTATTGAGGGGTGAAACTGGACCCGGCGGTAAAAATATATTTGGTCATACAGATAATGGTTGTGTTTTATGAAACGAGCTCCCTGGTGATATTTGGAGCTTACAGAGATATCCAGGTTTTAAAGTAGCTGTTAAAAAGTTCCTTTTAAGCAAGATTGATTGGTTATGTATGTTCTTACAGTTTCTTGATAAATTTACTTTCCTTTTAGTATAGACCTTTATGGTTTTTACGCCCATTTTCAGTTATTGTTTTAACTCTCAATAATTATTTACTTTGTTTTTAACTAGTGTTGTTTTACCAGTCAGGGGCATAACCTGTAAACGTTACAATATATATCACTTGAAGAAGTTAAAAATGTGTCTTTTCAACAATGAGTTCAAAGTGAGGCTATCGAAAGTAACTTATTTAGGTTACATCTGAAATTATTAACGCCAAGGTCAAATTTTAGTTCGTCAAAAATATAACTTATTCAAGTTAAAAAGTAGTTTATTTTCTGATCTTCAATGACCTCGCGTACAAATTTCTAGACGATGCGTACACAATTTTATTGCATAATCGGAAAGCTATGTAATAGGTGTTTCAAATAAAATTACCCACATGGCCGTGAAAATTGCGGTAACTCCAGAATATGCAGATGAAAAAAGACAGTTTCACTCAAACAGGTTACTTTTGGTTTTGTTGCTAAAAAGTTAACTGCTCTAAGTGATATATTTTTTAACTTTTGGAAGTTATGCACCTGACTGTTTACTATGACTTGCATCCGTTACAAAAGGACCACAATGGAAATCACTTTCTTTTTTTTGTGTTAACCTCGGTATTGGTTAGAAAGCCATAGAACATTACAATTTGTGTATTTTAAACGTATATATGTTGTGTATGTTTAACATCACTTTGTGTACTGTTTTATTTAATTGCTAATCTGTGATACCGAAATAAATCAATCAATCAATCATGTGTTGATAAATGATAAGTTTTTTTGTGAACGTCAACTACTTTTAAGACATTAAATTAAGATAACTCTTATTTTTATAAAAAAAACACTCGGTTATCTTTTAACATGGGTCCGGTATCACATTAATTGCACGTAATTGCGTCAGGGCTCATACAGCTTTAAAGCAAATCTATCGTTCTTGGGTTGGTGCCTGATGCTTGTCTTTGGCTGGGCCCACTGAGGCTCAACTTGAGGTTTTCTTTAGCTCTGACTATCTATGAGTTGACAGGCCTTTTATTTGTTTTATCAAAGTGTGTTAATTTGAGTAGATTGTTATTCTGTAGATTATTATACATTGCATAGGAAGCCTCTATTCATAACATGTTCATAACATGTTTTGTGTTTTAACAACAACATAACCTGGTGCGAAGATTTGGCACCAGAAAAATGCATTTAAGCCCATTTTGCTTAGGATGCTGTCCGTTTGAAGTCGGTGGTTATTTTGTTGCTGTTGATTCATTGTTTATTGTTGCTCCCATTGTTTGCGCATAATAAGGCAGCTTTCTTCGGCGTCTGCATCAAAGCAATCTTCAGCAAGAGAAATATTATCATTTGAGACCCCTTATAAACTGAACCAAAGTTATAAGTGACCACTTTTCAAACTCATGTTTCTGACTTAGCGCCAATGATATTGAAATGTAATATTTCCAAACTATGTGCATGTCACTGGAATAAGGTTAAGCGGTGCTTTTATGGATCATTTGTGTAATTGATGTCTTGTGTTTCTCGTGCTTTCGCGTCTGTTCATTGCTGCTTTGTGGACACCTGCTGGGAAAGGGCTGACCTCTTGGCTCTTGTTGGTGATGTTAATTCAGTTGTGTTACTTTCTCATGTCGTGTCCTGGGTCGAGTGTGGTGCTGATTGTATTGTTTCCTGATCGTTGCCATCTTTTTAACTTAGAATAGTTTTCTTTCACTTCACGGTTTTTAGTTCAAAAGTGCTAAAATCATATTTCCGAAAAAAAGGGTTTTGCATGCAGTTTTTATCGATTTTAAGTGCAGGTTCTTATAAACCCGTCCAACCGACTTGAAAAAACAAACAAACACCGAACACTTGAACTTTTGCGTGTGTCTGATATTTTACGAATCGTTCAAATTTTTCTGAGATTTTTGAAAATCCCCAGTAGTACATGCTAAAACCATTTTATGTGTTTTATTTCAACTGAACATGGTAGAATTACCTCAACAGACCTTGATCAGTCGATTTTGCTACGAAAAGTATTTCACAGCTGCTGTTTATTTCCGGTTTCAATGTGGAACTTTAAAGATAAAAAACGGTACATGTGTGTTGTGCTCCTATCCCGGAAATTGCCTTAACCTGGAAAAATGATCCTAACCGGAAAATAAAACTGGTACTATCCAGGAAAAGAAAGTTATTGATTTTGATTCATGTTTATAAAAACTGAATCTTGTGAACTATTTTTAGAACTTCATTAAAAGAACCTAAGTCGTCACAGTCAACACTTTTTCAGTCATGTCGGGACTGGTCTTCCTGGGTTGAACCAGTACTGAAGAGCCGATAAACACTGTTGTCTAACGCCACCGTTGGTGCTCTGATTCGAAACGTTGGCCCCAGTGAGAGCATGATTAGATTGAGTTTCAATATGGCGGCAGCGTCGCATACATGATTTTGAAACGAGGAGGTTTTTTTTTAACATATTTACGTAAGTTTACATTTTTATGTCATACTTGTATTTCTTTGAACAACTTATCAAGTTGAGTCTTTTGTTGATTCCAGCATATCAATGCCCTAAAACGAGATATTGACCCCTAAAGTTGTGCTCACGGTAAACAATGAATTTGCACCCAACAACATCTTTCAAAATGTAACTGATAATTACACGTATTTTGTACCTGTACTCTGTTTCTATGTGAAATTCACAAATAAGTGATAGCCCTTGCAATTTATGCCCTTAACCTTGTTTGCTTTTGGTAGTTTGTGGTCAAACAAAGGTGTTTAAAAGTTGCGAAGCTGACTGTGTTAGGCTCGGATTAGCAACTGGTGGACTAAGGATTGGTTTTCTATAGAAATCGGAATGGAATGAGTTTCCCCTGTAAAGAGTGCGGATTAGTCGTCCTTAATTGTTTTCAAAACCATTTTTATGACCTGAATACACGTGCAATTTTCAAGTCCAATATATTTCCTCTGCTCCAGTGATACTGATAGTGAAGTTTGATAACTCATTTGAACATTTAATAAAGACCATGCAGCGTATGCATTATGGTAAAGCAGATATCAGAACGAACGTTGCTCTTCAAGAGATGCCCTTTGATTAAATTTCTCTTTGAAAAGGTAAGTGAGCATAGTCAGGAAATACCACAATCACACACTGCAGCCAAATCCAGAGCACTGTGAGGAACAACCAAAACCATAAACCGTCCATATGTTGACTTTCCAGCACAGATTAAGAAATCCATGCAGCGAAGATTCGTGTGTGTGTGTGGGGGGGGGGGGGGCAGTATTTGGTCCATATACGAGATTTGGGTACTTATCGCATTTTGACTAAAATCTGCTTACATGACTGTATATGTCTTGGTGGAGTGGATGTGGGTAGGGGCATGGAATTCATATTTTTTCTACAGCGATGTCTCAGCCACTACTGTACGTAATAATAATAATAATAATAATAATAATAATAAAATAATGATAATAATAATGATAATAATAATAATGATAATAATAATTATCATTACTATTATTATTATTATTATTATTATTATTATTATTATTATTATTAGAATGTGCAGTCGATTGAGCATCATCGCAAATCTCCACGCCCAATTCTTTGACTCCAGCATCCCTAGGTCACACCACTTGTGCATGACACAGGCCACAGAATGAATAGTCCGGTCGATACGTTTTATATCTTTTTTGTAAGAACACACACAAAATTTGGTATAAAAATCTTTGCGATTAAAATTCAATAATATTTGACATCACCCCATGGATACCAGTTTGACCAGAGTGTGAAAATTTTACTTGTATTCTGTCCTTCTTAGTATCCCCGTCAATTTGATTTGCCACATGACCATGTTGGAAAAAATAATTTTTTGACCCCCTGGGTACCCGGTAGCCCCAAGCCCCACCCCTAGCGTCAGAAAGGGAGCGCAGTTGTAGAGTGCTTGACTCAAGACCGAGGGGCCGCGGGTTCGAACCTCACCGGCGTCACTGCGTTGTGGTCCTTGAGCAAGACACATTTATCCTAGCTTAGTACTGGTTCAACCTATATATAGATAGACCCGTCCCTGTTTAACTGAAAGATTTTTGATGGGACGTAAAGATTCAAATCAAACGAACCAACCTAGCGTCAGAACAAAAATCACGTTCGAAATGTTCATGTGCAGATCCAGAGAGGGGGGGGGGCAGGGGGTCCTGACCCCCCTAAAATCACAAAAATATAGGGTTTCCTAGTGTTACTGGTCTGGATCTCCTGAAAATCACAAAGCTACAAAGCCAGCATTCAATGTGGGCCATTATCGGCCATGCCAGCGAAACGACATTTCAATGGCATTTTGCTGGTAGGCCGATAATTGCATGCTTATGGTGGTTTTTGGAGCCTCGCTCCCCTAGAAGAAAACAAAACAAACAAAAAACAAACTTATCAGAGTTGGGCCAATTCTGACAAAACTTTGTGGATCCGCGCATGATGTTTCATATCTTGTATTTGGAAAAATTCATACAAAAATTCATATAAAAATCTTTGAAATTGACTTTGTTATTTAAATTTTTTTATATTTGACCTTTTGACCCCGACCTAGGGGAGTGTGCGAAATTTTTTTGGCTGTTGCAAACCCTATTTATGTGAGTAACTCACACACCAAATTTGGTTGGATTTCATTCAATGGTAAAGGAGAAGAAATAGCATAACGGACAGACTCGGGACTGTGATGATGCGAGGAAATACCTGGAGAATTTTTTTTCGAAAAGTCTTACTTGCTTACCGTTCGCTTCAGAATGCGTTTGCTAGTTTACTTTAGATGTCTTATTCAAGAGCGCCAAACATTAGCAAACAATAATAAACCTCCTAGCCCTTCCAGGCAGAATTACTTATACTTTCAGGAACAGTAGGGGTGACACTGTGCAGACGGAATTGCCACGTCGACTCCTACAAGATTGATACCTTCTTTAGAACATTTCCAAAATTCAAACTAATAATGCCCCACATCTTTACTCAATACAAATAGACGTAGGACATTGACAGGATACAGCCATAACTCCTTCATTTAAGCCTCAGTGGGTGCATAAAACTGGGTGTGCCGCGAGCGCTTTATATGCAATTGTGCGAGGGGTCGCGGCACACCGACATTATAACCGAAAATCGTCGTCGATGAGCAACGTCATTATCTCGTTGTTCATGACAGAGGATCGTTCTGGCAGATCGTTGACTGTGATAAGTTGATTTGGAAGCAGGTACAATGTAACCTTTTAGTATTGCATTAAGGGTAACCTGCTTCTTGAGTCGTCTGTTTTGTTTGTTTGATTTGCTTAACACTCTTTCCGTTATGTAGGGACGGGTCTTCCTGGGTGTAAGCAGTTGTCTAGCTTTGCGCTAACGAAATACTTGTGGAAACACATAGGCTAGAGTTCTGACCAGTTTTTTTCAAAAAAAACATGGGGATAAAAACGAGTTTGAACATTAAATTATTCCTATGAATAAAATATTTTGTCAAATCTACGTCACTAAGATCAATGACTACGTGAACGAATCAAGAACAAAGATAAGACGTCACGAATATCGAAATCATGACGTCATGATAAGCAGTCATTGATCATGTGACTTCTAATAGGCATAATGACCCATAAGTTGAGATTGGTAGCACCTGGTGTGAATTCAGTGATCTCTCAAATATTAACGACCCAAATTTTTGATGCAAAGTTACTTTAATGCTGGACAATTGCTCCTTTTTACTTAAACCACTCCGTTTCCTTCACCTTCGAATCCGTACTCCTTGCTCAGCTAATCCGTAGTTAAACCTAAATAACACAAAACCAATCCGAGTTATGACGATTTCGCCTATGCTTTAAATTCATTTGAAAAGTCCATATGTGTGGTCCCATACTTTGGTGATTGTTAGGATAATCATATCAAAGTGATTTAAAGCGCTTTATCGCACTGTACAACGTGTCATAGATGCAAAAATGCATTTTTCAATCATCGTGTCTCGATTCAACAAATTTATGTCCAAATGAGCACGCAAATTGTGAAGGGCAGTGAATCATATGATGAGCAGATCTGACTGGGAAATCCCATATTTACGTAACAAACATCTAAGTTTAATGTTACTAACTGCAATTACTGCTGAGGGTAAAAATAAGTGGTTAAAAAGCTCAATATTACCTGCTGGCATCAAACGTTGCTGTTGCATCCGCCATTTTGAAACTCAGTCTAATCATACTTCCTTTTGGGGCGTACAGTACCACTCAGAGCACATTCGGAGGCGTTAGACAACAGTGATAAAGTGTTTTGCTCATTGACTCCGCCAGCAGTGAGTCTCGAACTAACAACCCTTCGGTTCCCAGTCCAACGATCTACCAACTAAGATTATGTTTGAAATCTGTGTTTGGGGGAGGGGGAATTTGAAGCATTGTTTTAAATGTACGTCCCAGTTAACATGTTTTCAGAAATGTTGGGATATTTTCCGGGATTGCATTATTGCTAAGCAATGAGGGTGGGATTCGAACCTGCGACCTCTTCCCATCGGCAAGGCAGCGATCCCCAAACGCATCTTTTAAATAAAACTGTGTTTACGTAATAACTAAAACGAAGTTTACCATCACTTGATAAAACATATTTTGGCGACCGCTATCATTACATGTGCAATCTACGATCATCGTTTTGTCACGCGATCGAAAGCTACATTATATTATTCCTCAAAATCGTAGTGTCCATCAGTCTGAGCCTCCGTCCGGTCATAATTCATAACACATCGTGTCCGCTCTTACTCCTACATGCCTAAATGTCGAATTGGATACAATTGTTCACTACATTAAGACGATGTGTCGCGACTAAGAACCAATCTGATATCTCAAAGGTCAAGGTCACAAACTGGATTCAAACGTAAAAAAGGATTATTTTCACATTTTGTCGTGTCTGGGCTATGAATCCATCATCCATTTATGGATTCGTTTGGCACAAAGCCCAGGTTCATAACTAACAGGTCAAGGTCACAAAATTGGGTTAACGGTCAATTTGTAAATTGGACGTTTTGTCGTGTCCTGGCCATCGTGCATGGATGGATTTTGATTTTTTTTGCACAAATGTTCATTTTGGCGAGACCATGTTTCACGTGCAAGATCCACGTTAATGTCTCAAAAGGTCAACGTCACAATCTGGACTACAAAAAAAGTTAATTTTCCACAAGTGTGTCGCATGCTTGACCCGACCCATTCCTTTGGTGGCATTTGTTACGTGACTGTGACAGATTTTCTGAGATCAAAAACGCGTTTTGATCAAGATCGCCGCCAACCTTGTGTGCTCTTGATCACGAGTCTTCCCTCTACAAGTGTGACTGCTAGGGCAATGTAGGTTTTCAGGGCAAAATAAGAAGTGAAAAGCTAGTAGCATTATAAAAAGAAAATCTGTGCGTCAGGGTATTGGGTTCACACCCTTCGCACCCATTTGCTTAACATGCGTCTCTGAAGGCCATCTTTACCACTATAGAATGCAGCACATGTCTCCGCAGATCAAATATATCACTAAATACCGCGATACCTGTCTCTAAAGATAATCTCTTCTATATTGCACCACAGTACCTGTCTCATGCGGTCATTTGTTGCTTTTTTATTCTGTACGTCCCGATTAACAATATTTCAGTTATGTTGGGATGGGTCTCCCTCGGCTGAACCAGTACTAAGCAGAGGATTTGTGGCTTACTCAAGTACGTAGCGCAGTGCATCCAGTACCTGGCCACGTAGTGCAGTCAGTAATGTGTCTGACTGCAGATACGTGTCTGCCTGCAGATCCAGGGGTCACGAGTTCGATCCCGGTCTGGTCCCATACTTTCGTGGATATTGATCATGAAATATTTTCTACAACCATTCTCCTCCCTTCCGCTGATTGAAGAAGAGTTGTTGTCAGTTACAAGCGAAAGTATGTGAACGAAGTACTGGTTATCCGCTTAGTATTGCCCAGGTGAACTGACCGTCCCGTCATGACCATAGCTGTTGACTGGGATGTGCATATGAGATGCCCCTATGACTATTTTTAGTCCACTATAGACCAGACATATCATCTCTACAATTAGAGATCACAGTTCACGTCTCAATAGGTTATCGTCTCTCTCACTATAGAACACTATACATGTCTCCATAGAGTAACCACCACATACTACCACAGAACCTGGTTCAGTTTGTTAACTTTACCACATTGATCAGCTATACCATTATACACACTTTACCCATCCTACCACACAGAGCACTAGACGTCAGTACTACTATTCAGACCCAGTCTCTACCACTGGAGGTTAAGTTTCAGTTATTGCTACTCGAGGTCAGTACCACTACCATGAGTTCCAGCATCAACTTTTCACACTTTCTGCCACTAGAGGTAAATGCTTCTATCCATAGGCCAAGAAATTGCCACTTGAGGTCACTTCTAACACACGGGGTCCCAGTATCTGCCGTGAGGTCAGTAATACATATAGTATCCAGTCCAAGTCTCTGCTTCTAGAAGTTAGTACTATTACAGAGTCCCAATATCTGACACGAGAGGTAAACACTAATATTCATATTCCTACTAGCTGCCACTAGAACTCAATACTACTATCCATATGCTCAGTTATTGCCCCTGCTATTAGAGGTCAGTACTACTACCCAGAGTCCCAGTATCTACTATCGAGAGTCACAGTCTCTCCCAATAGAGGATAATACCTCTATCCAGAGGACTCTAAATTACCACTAAAGGTCCATACTAATACGCAGAGTCCCAATATCTGTCATGAGGTCTGCACTACTATGCAATGTATGCAATTAGAGGTCAATACATTATCCAAAGTCCCAGTATCTGCAATTAGATGTTAGTTCTACTAAACAGAGGCCCAGACATTGCCGTTAGAGGAATCATGGGTTTCATTGTGTAACTTTGAAACTATTAGAGGGTCACTGATGAAGCCTAATTGGCAGAAACTAGCTAGTCTGGCCCAAGAAATATGCACACTCTAGTTTCATTTCTTTGGTGCAGCCTTTGCTTCCAAAGGATACCCTTTTAAGAACATATTAATCAGAGTCCAAATATCTATCATGATGTCGGTACTACTATCCAAAGTCCCAGTGTCTGCCTTTCAAGGTCAGTAATACTATCCAGATTGCCAATCTCTGTCACGTGAGGGCGGTAAAACGCTGAATCCAAGTATATGTCATTATAGGTCAACACTACTATCTGAGGTCAAGGTATTTGCCATTATAGGTCAATACCGCTATCCAGAGTCCAAGTCTCAGCAATTAAAGATCAGCACTACTACCAAGAGTCCCATTCTCCGCCATTACAGGTCAGTGGTACTATCCAAAGTCCCAGTATCTGCCATTACAGGTCAGTGGTACTATCCAAAGTCCCAGTATCTGCCATTACAGGTCAGTGGTACTATCCAAAGTCCCAGTATCTGCCATTAGAGGTCAGTGGTACTATCCAGAGTCCCAGTATCTGCCATTAGAGGTCAGTGGTACTATCCAGAGTCCCAGTATCTGCCATTACAGGTCAGTGGTACTATCCAAAGTCCCAGTATCTGCCATTAGAGGTCAGTGGTACTATCCAGAGTCCCAGTATCTGCTATTAAAGGTCAGTGTTACTACCAAGAGTCCCAGTCTCAGCTATTAGAATCAGATATCTGCCATTATAGGTCAGTCGTACCATCTAGAGTCCCAGTATCTGCCATAAGTATTGTCCAGAGTCCCAGTATCTGCCATTAGAGGTCAGTGGTACCTTCCAGAGTCCCAATATCTGCTATTAAAGGTCAGTGTAGCTATCAAGAGTCACAGTATCTACCACTAGAGGTCAGTGATACTATCCAGAGTCCCAGTCTCTGCCATTAGAAGTCCACACTATTATCCAGAGTCCCAGTATCTGTCATTAGAGGTCAGTGGTACACTCCAGAGTCCCAGCTTCTGCCATAAGAAGTAAGTGGTACTATTTAGAGTCCGAGAGGGGATGTACTTGTAAATCTAGTCAGTAGTTATTATCCATGGGTAACATTTTCTATCCAGGTTATTTTGTCTCTCAATCCAAATAGTAATGGATAAAGACGTTAGAACACAAACTATTTTCTTGAAGTAAATATTTTATTACCACAGATGAACAAGATACTAAAATGTGTAATGTGTAGTGATAGCATCGGGTTTCACTGATATTTAAGTTCAACCCATTTTAACCGTATGGAATATTCAAAAGGGCTAAAATGGGTTGAACTCAATCATTAGTTGAAATTCGTTACCATTTTTGTGTCCATTATACAATATCAGGTGTGGTAGGTTAACCATGTGTCTACTGGAAACACCTAATGTATTTGGCACACAGCTAGGACCCGATTGAAATGCCGCATGTGCTAAGATAAATTCAATCTTCGTCCTAGTATGGAAATTCTAATCGTTGGCCCCTTGATTTGCCTACTGAGATGGGATAATTCATTAGTATACAAAGGGTTAACTTATTTAGTGGGTCTAATTGCGAGTAAAACCTGGCTTACTTTCATGCGAAAGACAAAGGGGTATACCGGCCTGCGCATCTGCGCAATCTGATCAGCCCCTGTGTTTTTCACTTACTGCAAAATTTACTACTGGTGTCACGCATAAATTCACTTTTACCAAAATTTGTAAACCACCAGTGATTTATCGATTTGATTACATGGCTTAATCTAACTCCCAGACGCGCGACGTATTATGATAAATCATAGTAAAAGGTGTGACTGTTTGAAATAAGGAAACCTTTACTCGGAAATCGTCTGTGCAAGATGTACCAGTCATTTTGGTCTTTTTGAGTGTGTGCGTTTTAGACAGGTTAAATACTGTATTCGTAATTTATAGACAAGTAACACGATTAAAATATATTTTATTTACAACAATATTTCATAAATAATTAAAACAGTTTGCAAAAACAACAAAAACAATATATGTCAGCTATAACTATTCCGATTGGCTTATTTGAATGCATTTTTTCTTATTAAGCAATGCCAGATATGATCTGGACTAGCACACAAAATTTTGGTAGTAGTCGCAAATATCTAAAAGCATTAAACCTTGACGTGTCTCCCAATTCGCAGTTACGCACGTGCATAATAAAAAAGTAACAATCAAGGGAAGTCACCTAGTGTGGTAAAAGTGATTTTTCCATGCCATAAAGAACTGCTCTGAAAGGAAATAATTCGCTCCCTCTAGGAGCAAATTCTTTCCTTTAAGAGAAGTTCCCCTTTTGAAAAGGGATACAATAATTTGAAGAGAATCACTGCTTGAACCAGTAGTCTCCCTTTGATGTGCGTAACTTTTTCCGCGTTCTGGCTACACCCTTGTAAACGCTCATGCTGACGTATCAAGAGGGGCTTCCTCTTTTCTCTGACTTTGTGTATGTGGGAAGCGAAGGCTAGTCTGGGCTTTACCAAAATCTCGTGTAGTGGCCCTATCAGAAACTGTCATGCCCATGTCGCATTAAAATGCAAATTAGAAATTGCGTTTATGAAACTCTATGCCCCAACCATTTGATTGTCCATAAGGACTGTGCTCTTCTAACTATTATACTACTCATCATCCTGAATCAGCTGACCGAATATCAAGCTCCTATCTATAGAAAAGATCGATATATCCAGTTTACAAGTCTTCAATGGCTAAATTTGCAAAGGCCAATAACTCAAAAAAGTATTTTTTTTTTCTTCTAAATTTTCACAAGGTAATCAACTGATCATCTTCTATCAGCTGACAAATTTTGAACCTGCCAGCTGTAATACTTTTTAAGACATCTTTATTACAAGTTTTCAATGCCGAAATTCGCAAAGGCAATAGTTCTAAAAAGAAGAAAAAACCTTTTTTTAAGAAATTCCACCTGGTAATCTATCATTATCCTTTATCAGCTGACTAAGTTTGAAGCTCCTAGTTGCAATAGTTTTTGAGATATCTTGATTTTAAAATATCGTTCGAACCCTTAAAAAGGGACATAACTTTCAAAAGGGAGATAATTCATACTAAAAAATACGGAAAACTTTTTTTTATGGAATCCATTCCAGTGTAGTTAGGAAAAAGATCAGAAAAACTAGCTTATTTAAGAAGGTACAGGCGGTTTGTAAGGAAAATTGTTAGAGATCCATATTAGGGGTATTTGGGTATGCTGAATCCAAAACCCTATTTTGGCAAGCTGAAAAATGGCGACTTCACTATCTAATTTTCACATAACCAAGATGGCCGCCAAATTGAAGAAAAAAAAATAAAATGTGAAGAGTAACCTGTTAAGGATGCTAAACTGGTACAAATCAGTCCAAAACATTTTCTCAGGACTTGGGGTTTTTACTGACATAAGTTTATGAAATTTAAAAATGTGATCAAGATGTAATCAGGGGGGACAATTTGAGCAAATAATCTTGCTTCACACTTAGTTAAAATTTTGTTGTGTTAGTGTGTGCAGATTATATGTCCCAAGTGTGTCAGGAATGATTTCATTATATGAAAGCCAGCTGTATAGAATAAAAAGTTTAAAACATGCACCATAATGATATAACTATTGTTTGTAGGAAAGGAAATATGGCGATTTAAACAAATCCTGTAAGTTTCTGGGGATTGGGTTAATGCAAATTTAAAGAAAGTGGGTCTACAAAATGACCCGTATCTCACCAGTAACTTATCCTACACAATTAAAAGTGCTAGCAAATTTAATATCTAATTTACATATCCTCATAGGTCATGTTTGTATGACTTGAGAGAAATCAAGTTAAAGCTACTTACAAATGTTGATGAAAACTTCAGAAAATAAAGGAAAATCATTAAAAACATATATAAATTGGTTTTTAACAGTCCTTGTTGGATGATATTATATATCATCAGTGATACAATTTGACAAGTCTTCTCATCTAATAGTCATATATAAATGGTCTCATTTGCACATTCATGAATAGTAATGAACCTAAAGAAAATTAGGTAGAATCATGGAATACTTGTTCTCCCACCTTTTCCCATGTAAAATATGCTGTCAGCTATGCTCATGTAAGAAATTTCTATCTTACATGACCACTCGACAGCTTTCTTACATTGGCAGAGTAAAATATTTCTTTCTCCAAAAAATGTATTCAGAGAACCAATTTATTGCACTTAATTTACTCAAAGGTACCAAGCATGGTTACGCGTCACTTAATGACGTCATTGAATTTTAAATGAGGTCATTAAACTTGCGCCACATGCCGATATCGGCAATGTGACGCTAACAGCACAGCGAGCCTAGCAGGATTATTATTTGCATTTTGCAACTTAACTAATGCTCCAATCGCGTTTCCAGTCAATAACAAGGTGCAAACTATGTATAAAGCCATTTTCATATCCGATAAAACACTCGTGAGCTCAGAAATAAATGTAAATACATTCAGTAAAAAGTTGAAATCTTCACGTTTTAAGCACTTCTTACGTTCCAACTAAAACGCTTGGAATAAGTGGGAGATGGTGGATTGTTATATTCCACCCCGCCCCCAACCACCACCACCATCATCTCAGGGGATTTATTAGACCTACCTTGCTCCCAAGGACAATTTATCATGGATGCGTAATTGTTCAGTGGGACCACTAAATGCTAAAAAGATATTGTCTCTACAAATAATATGTTCTTAAAAGGGTATCCTTTGGAAGCAAAGAATGCATAAAAGAACTGAAACCAGAGTGTGCATATTTTCTGGGCCAGACTTGCTATTTTCGGCCATTTCGGCCTCATCAGTGATCTTCTAATAGTATCAAAGTTCCACAATGAAACCCATGATCCCAAAGGACAAGAAAATAAAATCTATACTTTAGTGAATGGCAGGGAGACATTCTACCGCCGCCACACAGTCCCAGTCACCAGCTGTAGTGAAGTCAAATATATTCTTTAAAGGGTATCATTTGGAAGCAAAAAATGCATTAAAGAACTGAAACTGGAGTGTGCATATTTTCTGGACCAGGCTGGCTAGTTTCGGCCATTTAGCCTCATCAGTGACCCTCTAATAGTTTCAAAGTTTCACAATGAAACCTGTTTGGATTACATAAAATTGCATGGTGTCCATGGCAACCCATCGGGTACTGCAGCTAGGTCAGATCCATGTCCCCTTCATTTGCTAGCAGATCCCAGATCAGCACTTGGGTGCTGAGCATTTATTTGTTTATCTTTTCCGCTTCCACTAATTCAAGAAGAGCAAGTTGTCTGTTTGAGAAGATCATAAATAGCAAAGAAAAAACTGAAAAACTGATTCAGGGAGGCTTGCCTTGACAATTTACCCCCCCCCCCCTCATAATGCGAAACCCATAATATGATTCTAAAGAAAGGTGGTGTATTTACATAATGATTTATATCCAAGCAGCAAACCATCCTAGACAACCAAACCAGGTACCAAATAAAGTCCAGGCATAGTTCTTTTATCCATTGTGCTAATATGCAAATCTCTGTTATTTTTTATATTCATGAATATTTCTAAAATAGAAAAGAGAAAACGCCTATAACAAATAAGGGGGTGGACATTACATATATGTCTGTTGCTAATTATCCTTAAACACCAATTGTGGTATCAAATCAAAGCCTAGACAAAGTACTTTTACACAAGTTTACGATATGCAAATGATCAAAATTGCATATTCATGAATAGTTATGAAAGCATGAGAAATAGAAAAAATTGTAGAAAAATAAAGGGGGGGGTGGTACCCACAAATTTACCTAAATGTCAGCTGCTAATTATTCTAGACTACCAAACGGGTTACAAAAAAAAAGTTGAGACATAATACTTTAACCCAAAAGTATAATATGATATACAAATCATCTAATTTACATATGACAACATTAGAGATGTGAGAAAATTGTAAAACATTTAAGGGGGTGCACGTACAGCATAACCCATATGTCAGCTGTTAACTATTTTATACTACCATAATTGGTACCAAATGAAAGTTGAGGCATAGAAAGTAATTTAACACAATAGTGCGATATACACATCTGATTCACATATTCGTGAATTTTAATGAAAACATTTAACAAAGAATAAAAGATTGCAGAACAAATAAAATGGATATCTACAACAATATCTCATCTGCTTATTGATCTAGACTAACAAACTTGGTATCAAATTAATGCTACAGCATATTACAATTAATGCAATGGTGGGTTTATGATTATATTCTTGAATAATAATTTGAATGTTATAAATGAGAGAAAACTGGTAATAAAATTAAAGAGGTATACCTACAAAATTACTCATATCGTATTATAACTGCTTATAATCCTAGACTAACACGCTTGGCTTCAACTTAAAGCTAAGACATTGTTCTTTACTCAATAGTCATTATATAATATTATCAAATTTGTAAATTTATTTATATGAAAATAAACATTAGAAATGAGAGAGAAAAAACGTAGACAAATAAGTGGGGGTCTACTTCTAAAATTTCTCCTAAATCATCTGGTAATTGTTCTAGACAATTTATGTGGTATCAAAACAAGGCTGCAACATAGTATTTGCATATCAAACAACACTATAATAGAACTTTTCCTGGACTTTAATTTTGGAACAAGTTTGGAAGTATATAATAAAGAGCAGCTGACAAATGAGTAATTTTCTAAGTAAATTATATTATTTTTTTCTAATTTTTTCTCGCGTTTAATATTTTAATTAATATTCATGAATACAATTTTCTTATAATTTGCATATTAGATCATTACGTTAACATGCTATGTCTTACCGTTAAATTGGTACCAAGGCTGGTAGTTTAGGATAGTAATCAGCTGAGATGTAGATACTTTTGCATGTACATCTCCTTATTTTTTTACGATTTTTCTCTTATTTCAAATGTTTTATTAATATTCATAAATATACACATTGATAATTTGCATATCTGATCTTTTGATGCGTACTATGTGCTAGCATTCAGTTGGTACTAAGTTTTAAAAGTTTATGATGAATTGCTGCTGAGATATTAGTTCTTTTTAGGGACAGCCCAATTCAGTGCTTATTGCGTTTCCATGGAAACCATGTAATTTCACATGACTCAAGTGGATTTATTCTTTAGGGTAATATTTTCCCCATTTAGGCGGTGAACCAAACCATTTGACACCAATTAAAAAATTCTGAGGTGCAAGGTTCGTCTAATTAGACCCTAGCGTACTAAAGAACTGGCATGCTGTTACTTTTTATATGCAAAAAATGTACCATATATTTAGGCATTTTTAGTAATTATGGACATTTTGACTTATTTGTTTTAAAACAAAACAACTTGTTGATTATCCAAATTTCTTTCTCATATATTACTTGAAAAGCTGATAAACAGTCCAAAATCGTGCTATTAACAAAACTTACATTTAAATAGCTGGATACTGAACAATGCAAGTTTATGTAAAATTTTATAGACTAAACGGTCATATATGGTAATAGCCTGGAATATAATACTAACGATTTTGGATAGAAACTATGTCAAAAAATGAAATATTTCATCACTAGTAATATGTCAAATTCCATGATTTTTGGTAGCTATCTTCAAAATACGCAAATTAGGTCATTAAGACGCCATTCTCAGCTCACCAACATTGGATTATGAATTCAGCATACCAAATTACCACTTATCAAGGTATCAACCCTTTTTCTTCGCAAAATGTTAATACTTGTTAACTTTTCTGATTAAGTTGTGAGAGAATACAGCAATGTCTCATCGGTGTGACGAGCACTTTGAGAAACATTGTTTCATGCCAGCATGTACTTGGTTTGCGGTGTGTTTTTTACGGGATGCATGGACACAAACACAGATAGATGGACGGATGGATGAGCCCTAACCAATATGCATCTTCAACTTTTTCAAAGTTTGTGACATAAACAGCTGATATGATTTGAAACAAGTTTGGAAATAGATGTATTATTTATCAGTTTTTTTAAATGACCTCCTTTTGACAAAAACAAGTAGGAAATATAAATGTTTAGCATTCAGTCAGGCCTATCTGCACATTTTTCCTACCATTCCTCGACAAGGTAAAATGCAACAGCACATTGATTTTCTATGGAGATTTCATTCATGAAGTTTCAAGCGTGGCAATTTGATGAAAAAAAAACCGCTTTTCAAAATTGATTTTCTAGATGCTTAAACGCATATGTGGTTGACTGAAATTGATGATGCACAGTCCCGCAGATGATTGCTGTAAAGTCCTCCCTTATCCGGAGAACCCCCATGATATTTAGCACGTTTTTATGTCATTCTAATGAATGACAGAAAGTGTCAATACTAATTACGATAGGTATTGACTCTTACATCTTATGTGTTAGGTGTCTTACCTCTTAGGTGTTAGTTTTTTGTCTGGCGTCTTGTGTGTTAGGTATTTTGTTTTGCGTCTTAGCATCTGTACTATCCGCCATTATAAGATCTGTTAATACACTTCCGGCTTAATTGGTAATTTTATCATGTTCTTATAAGCAAGACATAAAGCGTAATACGCTATACATACTACGTATGATGTAAGATATAAGACATTATCCCTAATACCTTAGAAGTACGACAAATGGCCCATTAGGCTTCCGTACATTTTCTTAAAATGTTCGATGAAAACATGCTTATTGATACGGAACGTCCAATAACAAACCTTAGTACCTAAGAATGCTTCATCACTTAAGTTCAGTAAAGGAAAATCTAAATCTTCCATAAAATTAAGCTTCATGGCTGTTTGAGATGATCATTTGTACAAATTTGTTTTCCACGCTTTATACAGTAAAGAAGAACAAAATTACACAACTATCGCTAAACAATACTATAAAGGTGGTCCCCAGTGGTTTCTATTTACTGGTGGAGGTGGTGGGGGTATTTTATGTAACAGACAATTGTGCTGTGGTATTAAATGCATTGTCGTATGAGAGACATAATCGTCTTCAGGCACAGGATGGATATGTGATCTAGAACGTTGAGTGTTATTTCCCTTGCATGGGTCATCACCTGTCATATGTTCAACACTGTTCCGAATGACAGACTCCTCCACAACACTGTATGTACTGTTACCAGCATACGCTCTGTCTCTATGTGGAGATCTTAACACAACAGCATAATCATCGTTATTTATTTTGTAATGGTATAATGAGTCACGAATGTTTCCAGGATCTCTTTCACATGGAGTAGTTTTACTGTTCTTAGGTGAACTTTCAGTGTTATCTAAATGAGCGGCAACAGGTTCTTTCACTTTAACACAAGAAATGGAATTAACTAAAATAGGTTTGTTTGATTCTGGACTATTTTCTTGGTTTGAAGCTTGTGGTAAGAATGACGTCACGCCAGTTTTATAGTCATACACGAGATGGTCGTCTGGACCCTCAGGTTGTCTGTTGAAATGAAATATCGTTGTTTCATATGAAGGCGTCACAGAGAGCTCAGTTTCTTTCTGCATTATTTCAGTTCCTATATGAACGTTGTGTGTTAGATTCCCTCTTGAATCACTATAATTGTCTCCTTGTTGTTGTATGTCTTGACCATGGAGGGAATGCATTTCTGTACTATTCTTATCATCCAGTGTTGTAGCTGTATTGCTCAGAGGGGTGCTGGCTTGGTTGTGTCTTTTACCAAACGTCTTATACCTAAACAAAACAGAAAAACAGATGTGAGCAAGCACATTTGATACACTGTGTAAAAGTTAAATGTAATTTACACCGTTTGTGACAGATGGACTGTTGTACTTTTTCATCTGCTTTAGAAACTATTTTCTGTTTTATTGCATTGATCGAAAGAATATCTACAACACCCACAGTTAGAAATGTTTTAACTTTTATCTTTTGAGAAATTTTGGTCTCATGATGTTTTAGTAGGTCAGTAAGTGTAAGTTTACATCAAAGGGTGTGGCAGCTGATCTGCCACCTTTTATGGTGTTAGCTTACACTTATTTGCTTAGAATATACTTATTGCATTGGCTGGCAACGAAGACGAAGGCGATTCTGTCGATATGGGTAATTTTGCCAGTGTTTTTGCTGCTTACAGGCACAAAGTATGGATGTTGATGAAGATTCAAACAAAACTTTAGACATTTAGTCTCGGTGGATACATCAGCTTGTGTACTTATTTGAGACATTTCCGCTTAGGCCAAATAAAAGGAATGTGTGTTTCAGGTAACGGGTCAGTAATTTTAGGTAGGGTAGGCACAGATACTTTTTTAACTATTGTTTTCTGGAAAAAAATATAATTTTTATGCATTTTGAAAGGCATTTCGCCTTTAAAAATGCATAAAATTATTTTTTCCATAGAAAACCTGAACCATTCTTAGTTACTCAAGTAAATTTAGGTAGGGCTTGGTTACTCTAAACGTAGATATTTTTATTTTTGGCCTAATGCGATACGTACCAAAATCTCATGTGCTAACCATTCATGTACATATTAAGGTAATGGTAAAGCATATTAACAGCTTCACCATTTAAACATTTATGTATCGCTTATAAAGGAGCTATAAGCTTATAGGTGGACATGCTTCTTCATGAATATTTTCTGCCTAATGTGTGTAATTTGTTAAAGTGTTAGACTGGGGATCGAAGGGTTGCTAGTTCCGAGACTCGGCACTGGCAGGATCCCTTTGTTGTGTTCTTGAGCAAAATGTTTTATTCACTGTTTAGTACCGGCTCTACCCATGCAGAACCGTCCAGGCATGATTGAAAAGTTGTTTCTGGGATGTAAGGAATCAAACCAAACAAACAATAATAATATGATCAGTGTGTAATCATCGACGGCTTGGGCGGGATGGCATGAATGAAAGATCTCGACAATTACCGTTTACGAATACATATATATTCTCGCGCGGCAGATCGCGTTTGATTGAATTAATGAATAGATGATTCAATAATACAGTAAAACCTGTCTTAAGTGGCCACTAAAAAGAATACTAAAAATTGTTTTTCAAGACCGATTATCACGTAATGCAGGTCAAAAGTATTGCAGAATGCTCCAAGAGGAGCATTCTGCAATACTTTCGACCTTCATTAAGCTACCATTTGTCATTAAGTTCTTTGTTTTAACAATTTTTGAGTGGCCGCTGAAGACAGGTGCTGCAGCTTAGCTCTTTCACCTCTTAGTTTCTGAGGTAAACAAAATTTAAGCTCTGTTGTTGAAACTCGCTAACGTTCTCGTCTTAGCTTATATATACTTAAACGCAAAAGTTTCGCAATTCTTACTAAAATGCTATTTCCTTCTTTTTGAGCCAAAAATTTTACTCCATGATATTATGATTAACAAGTCCAATGATTTGCCGTCCAAACAACGTGAAAATCAGACCAGTGAGACTTACGATTGCCGATCTTCGACAAGTAATGTAAGGCAACCCAAATTTGAAAAGTCACAGAGTTTGTGATTGTGGTATTTCCTGATCATACTCACTTACTATTTACAATACCTTACAATTTATTGAGTCACAGTGTTACACCACCTTACATTTTATTCGGAAAAGATGTTTAACCGTTATCTGTTTTCAAAATCAGAAGGGCAGACAAATCCAAGCAGGTTATTTTATGCATTTGGTAACGTGCATTACGTCAACGTAAAGCCTTCAATATTTGACGTAATTGGCCGTTTACGCACAACTGAATATTAGTAATCGAGTTTTTAATGTCACAAGTGAAAACCTTCAACACATTGCATAGAAGACAGAAGTATCGCGCGACATAACGGAATAACATGAACAATTTTGATAAATTGGTTGACGTTAACAAAGAAACACAGCGTTGATAAACGTTAACTGGTAAACCTTAAAATGTTTTCCGTCAGATACGACATCTGGCTATCACATAGCACCGTTTGGTTTCAAATTGAGATACGAATCTTTATGCTAGACGTAAATTGTTGACAAACACTGACGTCATTATAACGTCAGAATGAAGAGCATGATCAAAACCGATTAATGGTAAATCATTCCGCTTTGTGCAGGAGCATAACATATGATTATATTAATATTCTAACATGGACCATACTGAAGAAAATACAGATATTAAACGGTTGCGAAACTTTTGCGTTTAAGTATAGATGAGCTTCCAATGGACAATGTTTAGTCTTTGTTAACATGCTAATGCTTTTCCATTAATTATTTCATTTAAAATATTAGGCGATCTCCGCTCTGTCTATTCGTTGTTTACGCAGCCTTAATTACCGTGCATCTCCCGTTCTTAGCTAGGGCGCCATACGCCGCTCATAATGTTGGTTTATTTGTTGTCCATTTGTTTTTATCTCTCGACAATTTTAACTTAGGCATGCACAAACGAGAGAGCATGCAAAGCGTAAACTAGTGTAAATGTTTAGCGCCCCTTTCATAATTGATTCATTTCATTCTTGTTTGATCCGTAACAATGATTTCAATAAATTTGCAAAACCATTAAGATTAATATTTGCTCAAAAGACATGCAAGAAAAGCATGTGGGGTAAGTCCTCTTAGTCAGCAGAAGCATAAGGCATTGTGGAACATTATAAACTCCTTTTTGTAGTATAGAGAGATTTTAAATGGTAAATAAGTCGTTCTGCCAATGGACCGTTTCTTGAAACAAAGCAAAAGTGGCTAAAATTCTGTGTCACATGAAATTGATGACCTATATCTCACCTGAAATTGTCGACTTAACATGAAGTAATCTTACAGCGATAATTTGCTGTTTGTTTTTCAGCAGATACGCTTGAATAACAAGACATTATAATTCATAATTTTGGTTATGAGATGATTCATGGATCAGTTAGAGATCCTTCATGCGAACCAAACATAAATGTGTATTGATCCACATCAAAAGCAAGGGTGAGGTTGGTACCATGAAACTAGTCTTAGCCCTCCAGTAATTTACTTACTGACAGTTCCATTTGTGTTTGTTTTTGCTGTATTGTCTTTCATGTGTCATGCAGCCTTGTGGTCACATGCCCGGAAAGGGCTGACTTCTTAGCTCTCCTGTATTTGATGTTTACTTTTGTATTTGTCACTTTCCCATACGGTATCCTGGGTCAGGTGTGGTACTTGTTTGTATCGATTCCTGATCTTTACCTTCTTCCCTACTTATTCAGTCTAAAATATATTCATGTTAACATCTAGATGAGACGTTTCTTGTCGGCGTCAGTATTTATTGTCCATGCGAAGATCCAGAAAGTTTATTCAGAGGGTGCCCAAATTTGATAACCTTTTTTTTTTCGATGAGGGGATAGAGGATCCAAATACCACTACACCACTATGAATGGGCCATCATCGACCCAACAGCGAAACGCCATTTAAATGGCGTTTCGCTGGCAAGCCGATGATTGCCCTACATTGAATGCTGGCTTTGTAGTTTTGTGATTTTCCAGGGGATCCAGACCAGTATTGCTAAGAAACCCTATATTTTTGTGATTTTTCAGAGAGGGTCCGGACCCCCTGTCCACCCCCCCCCCCTCTGGATCCGCCCATGTTGTCTTACCTGTAACAGACAAAGACCAGTGCCATGATGAGGCCTATTATAAGCAATCCTAGAAAAATATTCACAACCACAACTCCTGCAAGATAAGATACAAGAACTATATAATGTAAAGATGATGTATTCAACCACTTTCATTTTTGAGACCTGCACACAGGTACTTTCCAATTGGCAAACAGTGAAGGCCCAAATAGAATTTCGCACAATGCCGCATTTCATCAGGATATTCACTGTTTGAAAGCTTTGGATAAAACATATCTTCATGACAGTAATGCATCATAATTTAGACATTTTACCTGTAGCCCATTATACTACAAAATGGGCAATTCCATACTTATTCTTTTAGCATGGATGGGGAAATCCATCAGAATTAGAATAATTAATTAAAACCAAAATGTGGATGTGTATCATCATTATTACTTTTTTTTTTTTTTTTTTTTTGCTTATTTTGGTGATTTACATCCCATTCAACAATTTTCATTCACTTTGAGGCGTTTTCCTGCTTTCCTTATTCGAACCAGTAGCAAGCAGAAGAAAGAGTAACTTGCTTAAGGACACAACACATTATGAAAATAACATATACGAGGTCATCTTTCTTTAGTGCAGTGAATATACATGCTAGACTTATGAAATCTCGAGCAAAGCTAACACGTCTCTTTGGTTGTTACCTAATACCCATTGTTGACGTGTTACATATATCCAGCTTTTGTAGCTAGGCAACATTAGAAGATTAGGTAGCAATACATAGAAGGCTCTGTATAGATGGTCACCATGGCAACAGATTAAGATGAATGGTTTATTTATCTACGAATACTAATATAGCTCATGCAATCTGTCTATAACTAAAATAAGGGAAAATAATGGTCCAGAGTCCTTAACTGCTACCATGGACATAAAGCGTTACAATCAACTAATTTAAAGAAATATTTGATATCTTTTGCTGACCTATTGACTTTAAGGTTAAATTCCAATGGTCAAAGGCAATCAATATTGGCAGGGGTTGGTTCATGTGAACTTAATTACAACCAGATGCACATAACAATATACTGTGTAAGATATTCTTCACTAATATAGTTACCATAGAAACGCAAAGTAGTGTGTTTATACAAATCAAGTAAATGCATATTTGGTTCTTCTTTCATGCCATTTCATGTAACACTAGGACTGTTCTGTACAAGAAAATGATACCAAGAGGTTAAACGCTGTTTATATTCAAAAATAAAGTACTTTGAATGACCGTGGGTATACCAAAAGCAATAAAAACACGGTCGTGTGTCTTCAGTTCTTCCACAAAACAACCCTTTAATATGGCATGCCTGGTTTTAACCCAATCACGGGTTATAGCTATGGTTTCCTCTTTAATTACACAACGGTGGGTCAGGCCTCAGACTATATGACGGCTCTGACGTAAAACTTTAATCGGTGGGTTGGTGCCTGATGCTTATCTGTAGCTGGACCCACCGTGGCTCAACTTGAGGTTTTCTTTTAGCACTGATTATCTGTGAGTCATGAGCCCTTTTCTTTGTTTAATCATGGTGTGTTAATTTGATTAGAGTGTTTCTCCATGATGATACATTGCATTAGTTAGAAGGCTTCCATGCGAGCTGAACATTTCTTGTACTTCAACAACGGCAGAGTCTGGGGCGAGAATTTGGTACTAGTGGAATGCATTTGGCCCCCCAGTGGTTCAGGCTGCTGTCCGTTCTAAGGCGGTGATTCTGTTGTTGTTGACTTTTTATTTATTGTTATTCCCATTGTGGGAGTCTGTAATTGTTCTATGATTTGTTTAAAGTTACTTTATGTCCATTCTAGTATAGCAATCATCTTGATGGGGAAGAGAGAGCTGGTTGCTTTGCTTAATTTGTCTTCCTGGTGTCTCGTGATGGTTGAGTGGCTCTTCCTCGCGGTGCCATGGGGTTGTCTGCGGTTTGTGATTGTGGTATTTCCTGATCATACCCACTTACAATTTTAAACAGGCACAAACATATTGGGTATATTCCTGAATTTCTAACTGAATGCAGCACGGCTATTACTGTTGACTGGGACTTTAATCATAAAGTCACGTTCGAAACTATATGGAGAAAATGTTTACATTTAATACAATTTATAAATTTGTTTGCCATTGTAGATTAAAAAGTGAGTATAGCAAGGAAATGCGACAATAACGGATCAAAGGCTAACCCAGCCTGATCAGCGTATTTGATATTCGCGCTTTAGAGAGAAGAATAGTATCACATGCTGCATGCCATTTTTAATAGTCTAGCTAATGGCCGCTATTGTGCTGCCTTACAATGTTTGCGTTTTCAATTGTACAAGTAAATGTAAAAAAAACTAATACAATGTAAGAAAGGCGGCAACGTTCAGGAATTGATATAATCAAGTACCACAGGATACCACATGGGAACGTAACAAAAGCACAATTAAACATCACAAATAGGGACAAGAGACAGCCCTTTCCCAGCAGGTGACCACAAAGCAGCAATGAACAGACGCGAAATCATGAAAAACAAAAGACATGAACAACATAAATGATCCACGAAAGAAGAACCGCTTGGAACTGTCAGTAAAATATTTAACTAGAGGGCTTAAATCCGTTTTACGGCATCAACTTCACCCTTTATTCTGATATGGACCAAGACACATTTAGGATAGTGACAAAAACAACACACACGACAGCCAAGAGGTCAGCCCATTCCCATGTAATAATTGCGCTGAATTTATTTTCGATGTTTGCATTGATAAGATTTTTATGACATCAAGTATTAAGTACCTTGCATGAATAACTGACAACTGTATTGTGTGCTTTGCTTGAAACCTAACATTCAAATATATTTGAAAAATATTGCATACACATGCCCTGTTTAAGGCTTTCACTGTTGGTGATTTTTGTTGCCATTTTTCTGTAGAAAAGTAAGTACACAAACGAGTGCCAAGAGGGCAGCCCTTTCCCAGCAGGTGACCACAAGGCACATATAAACAGACGCGCACAAAGGCATAGCAAACACAAGACAGAAATAAACATAAAAGATCCACAAAAGAAGTACCGCATTGGAACGGTCAGTAAAATATTTTACTGGAGGGCTTAAACCGGTTTCAAGACGCCAACCTCACCCTTAATTCAGGTGTGGATCAAGACACATAGATATTTAGTTTGCATGAAAGACCCCTAACTTATCAATGCATCATCTCCTAGAACATATCAACAAATCAAGATATAACAAGGAGTTAAAGCAAAGATAAAGACTCAACAACCAAGGTTTTGCAATCGCTTCATTTGTATAGATGCAGCATAAAAACATTTTTACGGATAAATGGAGGACCGAAGCAACTATATTCTCAGCAGAAAAATTATACTTTTTTGTTTTGTACAGCATGTACGATAGGTTCCATTTTCACAGGAGCTGAACCCCACCCCCTATATAAACGAATAAAATCAAACACTGTGTGTAGATATAACCCATTTCAAAATGTTATACATATCTTAATATATGTTATATTTGATGCATGCTGTGATGGAAAAATAAAGTTATATATACTGAGGGAAAAAGTTTAGCAATTATTTATAATGGGGTTTCCCATAGGCGATCTTTGAAGCATTAGATCTTTTTAATTGACAGGATCGCAAAAATGTTGGTTGTTTGAAAATGACCTTATGGCTACGCGCAAGTGGTCAAAAGAAATAAAATCCAATTTCATAGTGAGGATATGATCTGCTGAGCATTTTAATTTCAAACGTTATTCAATTGAATGGGAGATAATTTGGAACAATACGACTTTTAACTAAAAACTGTACGAAAAGAGTGAACGTAACATTCAGTTTTAAACCGTTTCTTACTTTCTCGCTTTTAGATCTAAACATTTGACAGAAAATTGAAACCTATAGTCGAAAACTATTCGCACTATTGCCAGATAAGCTGTTTATAGCAAGGGGGCATAAAATCAGACTTTACATACCTGTTAATGTCATCGTACTCGTGAACGTTTGTCAACATATATTTTTGACACTATGAAATTAAAAGTCATATTTCTTGTAAACTGTGAATCCTCAAAGTATATTGCTAAACTTTTTCCCCCCGGTATATAAAAAAAACTTCGTAAAACTGGTTGAAGTGATCTTTGAAAATTGGTGGAAAATATATAATTGGTACTAACAGGCTGAATTTGAGCGCTTTTATTAACCACATTTGTTCAATTAATACAGTGTGGGGGTTGAATATACAAACCACGTCGTGAAAAGACCAGCGACCAAAATATGATCAGCGTCATTGTTGGTTGACAGCTTAGACATTGATTGTGTGAATTCTACTTGTTACATTCAAAATTGCAAGTCAATTACGATGATTTAGGTTGGTCTGTAGTGTGTAATTTTGGCGTCTACTGGTCATACTCACATACTTTTATATGAATTCTAATGACGTGGTTTATTTGCAGCCATGTGATATAGTATAGCATTATATTTACTAGCAGTATACATAGGGATGACTTCCCTTACGCAGCTACGAACATGCACGATGAAAATTGTACATACATGTATTCAAGGAATTCACTTAATGTGGAAATAATATTTCCTTACGATAAGGGACTGCTCTCCCATTGGGAGCAATTTCATTCCTTTTAGAGAAATCCCTAGTTTTAAAAGGGACGTAATTGATGAAAATCACTTCTCGTTTTAGCAGTCTCTATTTGATGTGCATAAATATTTCAACATTCTGACTACGCCCTTGGACTTTAGGTGCATGCGTTAGGCAAAAGCTGTGTGTGAGAACTAGATAATTACCAGGGTAAATGCCTATGCCTCTCAACTGTGATCCACCTGAATAAAACATTGGCACTCGTTTGCATATAGGAAAATAGTTACCACATTAGTATGTTTGATTGGTTCTAGTTAAATTGTTCTAACTATTACATATAAACTATGGCCATTAACATGTACAAGCTAGCCACGGCTGCTAAGCAACCACGCTTTTGTGAATAATTTGACTATTTGTATGGTCTTTATTCTTCTGTTGCTAGGAAACAATGAATATATTTGATACCTGTCTTTTAGAAGATGCTGTTTAAAAAATGAAAAGAAATATAAAAAATTTCTAAGGGTAAGGTTAGCGCTGTGAAACTAGTTTAATCCCTCCAGTAAAAGTACTTTTTTTTACTGAACGTTCCAAGGCGTTGTTTCTTTAGTGGATCATTTTTGTTATCATGTTTCGTGTTTGTCTTGTTTTCTTGTCTGTTCATTGCAGCCTGGTGGTCACCTATTGGGAAAGGGCTGACCTCTAGGCACTCTTGTATGTGATTTTATTGTGTTTTGTCACTTTTCCATGTGGTGTCCCGGGTCAGGTGTGGTGCTTGTTGTATTGATTACTGATAGTTGCCTTCTTTCTTACTTTTATTCAAATGTTTTATACCAATCAACGATAATTTAGGGACCAATTCATGACGTCGACCCCCTTACCACTTTTGATGCCACAATTTTGTAATTTAGTCGCTTTTGACGCTCATTCTGCTACCTTGACATTTTTTTAAAAGAAGTTTTGTTTTGTTTGTTTGATTTGATTTGATTATTTACGTCCAATCAACAATCTTTCAGTTATATAGGGACTGGTCTTCCTGGGTTGAATCAGTACTAAGCTAGGAAAAATGTGTCTTGCTCAAGGACCACAACGCAGTGACGCCGGTGAGGCTCGAAACCTGCGGCCCTTCGGTCTCCAGTCGAGCACTCTACCACTGAGCACCTGTTTTTCCTTTAAAAAGAAGTAAATGAGTTTTACAGAGTACTTACTTTATGTTGAAATCTAGATGCATTTAATCAATATTTTTTGAGAATGGGCTGACATATAACAAATTAATTGTTAAAAACTGTAAGGCTTGTTTTTACACTCATCAGAAATGAAGAAACTATGTAGCATGTACATGTACCTATACAAATAGAAAAAAAACAACTCTATCTACGCTAAATGATGGTGCGTTTCGCCATCCAGTGAAAGCTAAATATACTCATGCTAATAAAAAGAAGGCCATCCTAATTCATCAGCCTTGTTGAAAATAAATACAGACATGAACATGTTACGATTATAAATGTATATATTGTAAGTCATATCTTGTATGACCGCCACCTTTATGGATGCATTCTATCAGGCTTTTGCGCATGCATAAAAGGAGCCTAGGGTCGTACCCCACCCCCTCGTGGAATACATTGTCAATGTTCAACCAGTTAGCGTTCAAATTCGGAAAATGTTGCAGCTGAAAAGGGATACGATCATGTATCCGCCAGCCTAGAATATCCAAGGAGTGGACGACAGGAGATGGATTAGGACCCAGTTAAGGGGGTATGACATAACCAGCTTGCAAACAGTTCCTTGCCATATTGCAGGTATGCTGGCACTGTCTTGCTGGAAGAGAAAATTGTCTCCAACAGTCTGATAAATTTGCAGGACATGTGGATGAAGGACTTCATCTACATTGCGTTGGCCTGTACGTGACCCCCGAATAACTATGCAAATTAAACAAACCTTATACAAAGCTCAGGGTGGCCTTCTTTTTCTTAGCATGAGTATATATAATTTTAATCGTTGTATATTGTATTTTATATTATCAATCAAAATGCTGCATAAGCTGAGATCCAACTCTGTTATAAAAATATTAAATTGGCAAAGAAGTTGTTGGAACAACCAGTTAATGAAACAGGTGTATACAAGGCCATGGTGTCATGGTAGCTTCAATAAAAAAGAAAATTATGTCCGCCGTTCAAGTAACCGCGCCAAGAGGTGCAGCATAGATCATTGATCGAACTAGTTTATAAAGAACGACAACTGTATAACTTAGACCTAACGTATTAAGTGACAGTTACTTCACTTTGCATAAAGAGAGCCTTGCACTATTTTTTAATAAAGATTTCTAATGATAAATAGGCATTCAAAGTTCAGGACGTATTACCACAAAATGTCCTGATGGTCTTGGTTGCTTGAGAAATCTAGTTTCATAACTAACACCTATGTTTTCCTCTACAGGACCTGTACATTCAGCACAGTCACCTTAATCACGAGTTAATGTATGCTGCGGAGTCATCTTAAAAGTTGTTCCTTTTGATTCATTGTTTATTATTGCTCCCATTGTTTGTGGGGGTTGGTGTTCTGTCCTTGTTTTGTTATGCAGAACTTAGATTCCTTTCTGTTTTGCAATCAGCCTGCTGAGGAAGAGAGCTAGTTGCTTTACTATGATTATCTACCTGATCGTTGTTTACTGTTAGTCTTATGTTGTCCATCCTAACAATAACACCATGGGTTGGTATGTAGTGTGCATTTATGATACTTCCTGGTCATTCGCAATTACTTTTGCAACATCAAGAGCATCTGATGAGACATATACCTTATTTATGAGCATTCTGTTATTATTATTTGGTCAGTTAACTAGCTCCTTCAAAGTGTTTCACTCATCTAAATCATCCTACTGCCAAGGTGAAAAAATATCAAATAATGAAACTGTTATTATATTTATATTTATCATATAACGTCGCGTCTGGGAGTGAAATAACGCCATGTATTAAAATCGATAAACGTTACATGTATGAAATAACGTCCATAATAACATTGCGTACATAATGATACTCCAAAAAGGAGATTTCAAAGCTACCTTGATGTCATCATATGATAAATATAATCTTACATTTGGCTCTTGTATTATTTAATTTATTAAACTCTTTGCGAAAAAGCTATAAGAAAAGATAATTTTATTATAGTGACATGTGTATAGCAAAGCAAAGAACATAATAATTTAATGTTTAACATCCGGCCACATTGGGCCTATATGGCACTTCAAAAAATTATGTGGTATATCGTCGGTCAGGAGTCAAAACCTAGTAACTCTGACTTTTGCAAAAAAAAGACTTTTTGTCAACGCCAGAATGCCAAACGCATGGCGCACATTCTGTCAAATTATCGTAGATCTAGACCAATTAGAACCCCCTTAAAAGGCATTAACCATGCTTCAAAATATCGTATCTATGATACATTCCATTATTTTGGTGCTCATTTTACCAAGATACGAGGTTTTGTCACGAAAAAGCTGCTCAAAATGTGGTAACTGGAAGGTTTTCACGAAAAAATGGTCGAAATGACGTAACTCAAGTGAAACTCTTCATAACGACGGTACAATCTTTTTTGGAAGTTCAAAACACCAATAACAGGAAATTTGGATGTTACTTAATATAATCTTTTCTGACTTTCAACAATAAAGGGCACTCCTAGCTAAAGTTATTCAGTTTTTTTGTCTCCTGAAAAATGTAAAAATCAAAGACATGAGTTTTTGACTCCCAACCGCCGATATGATATTCCGTTTACACATATACAAAATTTACATGTAAAGAATCAAATTGACACAAGTAAACAGGATAAGTGATAGTGGAGAATAACAATGGCATGTCGGTGCAAAATATGGTTTATATACTCAGATGAAGCAGTAACTTCCTTATTGCATTATTTTGCTAGTACATGTACTAGCCTTTCCCACGATAATCTGCGAGGATGATTCTGTGAGATACACCCACAGTTCAGAGTAGGGAAAGCTTATTTACAATATCATTGCTAATGTTTGCTTTGTAGTCTATCTTTGCATTTTGATGACATTCGAAGCAAGGAATGTGGAGCCAGATCAAACTGCCACATATAAAGCAGTCTATTCAGAGTCCACATTGTATGTTCAAATGCGCAATATTTATCAGCAGACAAATTTCCTTATGTGTTTTTAAAACAGAGAAATAGTTTTAAAAGTATAAGTATTTAACGGTATAATACAGATTTCCTTCTATACATTGCATTGAATATAAGTTTTTGCACATCGCCTTTCTTTATGTTTTAAAATAACAGAGAGTTTTTCTAACTCTGTAAAATGTTCTAAATTCAATATCCCTTCTTTCTGACTTGACGATCATAGATCTTCTAAAATTATCATATAAAGTACAATGCGACAAGAAATGGATTTCATTTTTCAACTGCATTTTGGTCACATACTTGACAAAGCCTGTCTTCAACGTTTAATCCCAAAAATCTACCAGTTTCAATATGAAGTGGAAGCACAGCACAGCAAAATTGAGCTAAATGAGATAATTCAGCTTTGCAAATATTTAGTTTTAAATAAGTTTCAGTCTCGTAGTTTGATTTAAAGGTTACATAGGTTCCGAGTTTTGATACAGTATGCAGTTTTTCATTCCATTCTTGATGGTGCTTATTATTAAGCAAATTTTAACATGCTCTAAATTAACAATTTGTTTGTTTTCAAAACTTTGTTGCATATTAGCCTGATGTAGAAGATGTTTCAGGTCTGAGCACCAAGATTTACCTGTAGCAGTATAGTCAAAATTAAATGCACATTTTGCTAGGCGGGTATCGTCCATACTATTCAGACGGTTCCACAGTCTAATCATATTGACCTAACGCCTATAAATTGATAATGCCCAGCCAATTTCCCCATTTATGGCAAGTATTGGAGTAAATTTATGGACCCAAAGAAAGTATCATATAGCTCTGTTTTGCAATGCATCTCTTTTGTTAAATTTTTGACAACTCTAGCATTTTATCTCTTTTCCCCAACTAGTTCAATAAATTCAATAAAACATGAGCATTCATGTAAAAATCCTCTATATATAGTGAGGGAAAAAAGTTAGTAATCAGTTAAATGGGTTTTCCCCAAAGGCGATCATTTAAGCATACTATCTATTTTATTAGCAGGTGCGCAAACGTCAATTATTTGAAATTAATCTAATGGCTACCTGCAAAACTCCAAAATAAACAAATATCAATTCCTAATGAGGATTTGTTCTGCTGACCATTTCAATTTCAAACGCTTTTTAATTGAAAGGGAGGTAATTTTATAAATACGATTTTCAACTAAAACCTGTATGAATAGGATGAAGAGAACATTCAGTTTTAAATCGATTTTAACTTTTCACATTTAGATCTAAATATTTGACAAAAAATAAACTTTTAGCAGAAAACTATTCACGTTATTGCTATTTAAGCTGTTACAGCAAGGGGACCTAAAATCAGACTTTACATTTTGTGAAAATGTCGACCTGTTAATGCCATTGTACTCGTAAATGTTTGTCAACGTAAATTTTTGATATTATGAAAATAAAAATCCTATTTTTTCCTAAACTGTGAATCCCCAACGTATATTGCTTAGCTTTTACCCTCAGTATATATATATTAAACTGAAACTTACTAGATAAATAAATTAAAGAGTTTGCTTGAACTAGCGCAATACAAAGCCAGCTGTAGGCAGCAAGCAATGCTCAGTATTCAGTAGCAATTATCCTTTATGGTCTCATTTGTCGTTTTTTTATTTGCTCTTCAGAATATGCAGGCTATTATCACCTTAATTATTCGATATTGGAAATTTCTTCTCATCACATATGTGTTTTCACCATTTAATCGTAAACATGTATGGATGGCTATTTATTTTAGCAATATGTGTAAATTTTGGCCTATTCGTCTTAAACTGACCATTCCTTGTGTATACGTGCATCAAATATGCATGTGCGAAGCATGTTTAAGCATGTGCTGCTCCCATACACGATGCACACCTAGATGTTATGAATTGGCTCATTTCACATTTGACTTGTCTTGTGACTGTAAGTGTTTCGTGGCTTTTCCTAACGGTGCTGTGGGTTGGTCTTGATACATATTAATTTATAAATATGGATCATAACACCATATACATAATGATATATTCTATATCAACTAGGTTACTAGACGTTTATGTCTTTCTAAAATATTTCAAACAAGTTGTCTCGTTCTCTATCAGAAATTTATAATATGATTCTCGATGTCTTTGTTTTGGACAACGTGCGTTTAATCTTTACATAGATATATTACTTAAATATTTACAACAGCTAATTATATATACAAAACATGCATCTGAATCATGCTAACAATAAATGAGAGATGTCATTGAATACGTTAGATAAAATCAATAAAACATATATGATGAGCAATATTCATACACCATCTTTTTAATTATGAGAGGTTATTTTTCTAAAAACATAAGCAATATCCTTAACAAGCTTTGTAAAATAAAAATAAATTATATGATTAAAAGGGGTAAAATATACTATGTTATTCTAGCATGTTACTTATCTTTATAGACGCGAGGAAATTAATTGAAATCATATTGTTGATCTGTACCTTTTCCGGTTTAAAGTCTAAAACCAGTTACGGCAAAATAAATAGTGGGTAGGTAACCTTAAGAAGTGTTTGTGTAATGACGTGCTTAGCAAATAAAGATGTTTATTTATTTGAAATGTATATCTGCTCTCTTTTCAAGTCCTTTTGTTGCATTGGAACGACGCGCATGCATACATTCATTTTCTATTAACAACTTAGAATGGTCAGGAAATATCACAATTACACACAGACCCATGATAACACCAGAGAGAGAGACACAGAATACTGACAGCCAACATACAGCAAGAAAACAATGACACAAAGCGATCCTTTTTCTTTTCACCAGCAAGATGATTGCAAAACTCGAAAGTATACTTACAACTACAACACAAAACAAAAACACAACATAAACACGTATACAATGCGAGACACAACAAACAATGACTAACCATCAAAACAGAACCACCACCTTGATTTGTGTCGTTAAGTTGGACAAATATGTAGCTTCAGTATAAAAGTATTTGAAAACTTTATAATTCTTCAGTTTCATATAATGCACCAATCCCTATTTAATGGCATGAAGAATTACAGAAAAAAGCAAGTACAATTAGATCACATTTAGACTGCTATCAATCCATGTATTAAAATCACCAGGCAGAAACTATTTGTATGCAAAGTAAACAATAAATAAATTTAGAATTATATGTCAGTGAATTTAGTATAATTCTGAAGACCTCCTGTAAGATTAGAATAGGTTCGAAAACAAGTGAACTTTACTAGGAAACGCCAAGTACTCTTTTGACTAGAACATGCCAAGTTTTAAATACTATTTTTCTATTCTGCCTTTTTACTTACTCAGTAATGTGACCATTTTCCATGGATCTGACTTCTTGATTTTGTTCTTGGCTTTAGGAGCAGTCTGAACTGAAAAATACGCCATGATATAATTCATTTTAGCATCAAAAATGAGCATTGTTAAGTTACAGACTGTTGACTATTAAGGTCTTTATGATTCCAGTTGAATGTAAGCAAACTGATTGATATACTCTTAGCGAAGAAGAAGACGGTAAAACTATGTAAATTTGTAACGTCTCTACTAAGAGCCTACCTAAACCTGCTAAGGATATTGCCCTTGCCTCAATTAGATATATAGCAAGTTTTGAAATATAAAATAGTCAAGCATAATTTCATCAGGTCAGCTCGGGCTACAGGTATATACAACAGTTCTAAATGAAGACAAATATGGCCATTGCATCTCATAGTCATGCCATTGCATGAAATGTCAGGCAAATATTTTAGCGGATGCCATTTAGCCAAATAATACTGCAATGAGTACAAGTATGCTGTGGAAAGGAATGCCTAAATAAAACAAAATAAGCAAACAAGGTATTGGTGTTATTCATTTCCCTTATATGTTTAAATAAGCATATTTCTTTGCAACTAATGGTTAGATTTGGGGTACAGTACACTAAATAGGGATAATTTGATAAAATGAATAACTGAAATGAAATCATACTGCACTGATAACAATACATAATAACATTGTCATACTAAAATGAAATGTTGCTAACATTGAATAAATGATAAAACGTGATTGAAATGAAGCAGCGATTGCATCAAATTCAATTGCATGTCTGAAACGTGAACATTAACATAAACCATAATATTTGAGCAAGATCATAGCAATGGATATTTCATTCGCACTTCCTGGCATACTGTTCCCAATGGAGCGAGCCAGTACATACAGATATATATAGGCGTCCAGTGACGAATCAAACACGCCTATGAATTTAATGCCTATGCTTTCCTGCAGAATAATAATGTTGGATGATCTTCATACCAAACACAATACATCTAGCTTCCCTGAATATCTATGCATGCATGTGTAAATAATGGGTAGGCTAATTTTGTAGTTATACTGCGCTGAGTTATACTGCGCCGACACGTGATATAAAGCAGGGTAGTGCAAAATAGGGGTTGATTAAGCGTATGCGATAAATATCCAAAACTTCCAAACACTAGTTGCATGTTGAAAAGACCTAGACAAACAGCGCAGACCCAGATAAGACTCCTTCTGAAGAAGCAGTCTGACCAGGGTCTTGTTTGTTTGTTATTATCAAACAGTGCAGACTAAGAACAGAGTTTTTTTCTAAAGCAATCTAATCAGGGTATTTCCTGTTTGCTATTTTGACAAACAATCTGGGAATTCCAGCCATGATAACCAACATTTTGTTTGAGGTGAGAAATAGTTAAGTGTTTGAAATTTTAGAAAATTTACAGTAACTTGTTAAGTTTATGTTGAACTTACCAGCGGGTCCGAGAATGCCTGTGTCGTTCATTGGCTGGTCCCCTGATGGTAAAGGTTTTCTGGTTGTTGTCAGAGATTCTTCTGTTGTTTCGTCTAATATTTCCTTTGGTAATGTATATTTAGCATCATCAGGTACTGGTTCCAGTCTTTCACAGCGAAACATGTATGGGGAATATGCTGGTGTGCTTGATCCAGGTGTTTGCACTGCAAAGTATGTTGAAATATTTAAAAGCAAAAGATAAGTGAGTATGATCATGATTTGCCACAACCAATCCACGGCATCCTGAGGAAGAGCCATAGAACACTTACAGTCACAATACATCAGGGATACAGTTAAAGTAATGCAATCAGCTCTTTCCTGCTCAAGGTATTTGTCTCGGACATGTCACTTGGGCAAGTACAGCTGACATAGCACTTGTAACTGGACCAATATACTAGCATAACAATATAAGTGTCTATCAAGAGTGTCAGGATGGGATAGAAAAATCCATCCTCAGGATCACCAATTGGCATCACGGAGCTCGTCAAGTGATGACAAATGGTGATAGCGAGCGACAGATTTTTCTATCCCATCTTCACACGAATAATGGATTATTTTTCTTGCTCACCACTAAATACCTCATTTTATATTGGAAAAACATGTAAAAAAATCCAGAAAATCTTCAATTCGCTGCGATGCGACATAGTGACGTCATTTTAATATTACAATGACGTCATGGATCGACGTGCGACCAGCTTGCGACCAACGTACGGCTGTACGTTTTTTATCTTTCCTACGGCCTGGTACGAGTATGTGTGATAAATGGAATCCATCATTGGTGTTCAGTGGGGACAGGAAATCCCAAACCGAGGGCCCACCGTTCCCCTTGGAAAGCAAGGCAAGCCAAGTTTCCCACTCAACAGTGGACCTGAGGGTTGGGATTTTTTCTGGAACCACTAAACTATAATGATCGATTCTTTTTCTAACATACCATTTAGCGGTGTACTGTTTAATATTTGTTGATGACATCACTGAGTTGATGTTTACAGTTAATGACGCGCGCTGTACAAATTCAGCTTGAAACAACGATTAACGAGCACTTTTAACAAAGAACAAATGCATCAAATGGATTTACAAGAACTACCTTAACAGCAATAGTAAGTAAGTTTGTTGAGGAAAGTTGGTTTTTTTTTAAAAAATCGGCAAGACTTCCAGTCTGGTGCAGTCATTGCCCAACACGTCAAAACATGACAATCGCAATGCATTCAACATGTGCAAAGCAGTGAATAAATGTTTAAAGTAAAAATGCACAGATTTAGTTCATAGCAATTTTGCCTGCCTACTTTAATCTTTGAATTTTGAACATTAGAATTTTCTTGAATGCCTCAACCTGATCAACAGTTCAACTTTCGTTTCCAATTGAATACAGTCATGCGCCAAAAATGTCGCATGTTGGTTATCTCAAATTAGCAACCAGCCTCGTGCGGCTTATCTTATATTAGTTACGCTTATCTCAAAGATTTTTCGGACAGAGAGCTAACATAGGGATCACTCGATATTGTATACGTTGGTGTGTGTGAAAAAATTATCTCCCATAAGTAAAATCAACGGAAATCCCGATCTGGTGTGCGAGAATATTATTAGACAAAATACTGTTTGTGTACAGCATTATACCATACCATGATATGATAGAAGAAACCTGTTGCCCTTTTCTTCACCAGCTGGATACGGCCAGTGCATAACATATACAGTACCGCATGAGTGGATCTTCACGTTTATTCGACCTTCGTCACAAAAAATGTCTGTTTTCTGTTTGCGTATATCACATACAGTATACTGAACCTGTAATGATAAGAATATTATGAGCCAGCATAGTACTTTCAGCCCTCCAGATAAAAGTGTGAAATTAAAATATCATTTTTATTTCTCAACCAAAACATATGTTGTGGGTACTCAAAATAACCTTCTTAATGATATCCAGAAAATTTTGTCATAGGGGGTCCAAATTTGATACCTTTTTTTAGTTGATGAGGGGATAGAGGATCCCATACCGCTATAAGTGGGCCATTATGGACCCGCCAGTAAAACGCCATTGAAATGGCGTTTCGGTTCAATGGCGTTTCGCTGGCGGGCCGATGATGACCAAACTTTGAATGCTGGCTTGGTAGCTACGTGATTTTCCAGGGGATTCAGACTAGTATTGCAAAGAAACCCTATATTTTTGTGATTTTTCAGGGGGGGGGGTCGAGACCCCTGTCCCACTCCCTCTGGATCCGCCCATGTTTTGAGCACCCAAATCATATGCTGAAACTTATAAATTAAAAAATATTCAGGGACACTATATAGCTAAAGCCAGTACTTTGGGATGGGGTCATTAAGGGTGTTGCATTTTTCACCAGTTTAGGTGATCACAAGTTTACATGTTTATGCACATGAACTGACTCAATAAAACCAAATTTGCTATTTTTCTATACTTAAGTGTCTCTTCATTACCAAATTTTCCAGTTCTTTGGATATTTTTCGTGGCACAATTCTACTTCTGAGTTTTTCTAATGCTATAAATTTATACCAGAGGAATCTGTCAAGTAAGTAAAAATAGTAAGTGAGTATGATCAGGAAATACCACAATCACAAACTGCAGACAACCCCGTGGCACCGCGAGGAAGAGCCGCTCAACCATCACAAGACACCAGGAAGACAAATTAAGTAAAGAAATCAGCTCTCTCTTCCCCATCAAGATGATTGCAATACTAGAATGGACATAAAGTAACGTACAACAAAACATAGAACAATTACAGACTCCCACAATGGGAGTAACACTAAACAAAAAGTCAACAACAACAGAACCACCGCCTTAGAACGGACAGCAGCCTAAGCCACCGGGGGGCTTAAATGCATTTTACTGGTACCAAATCTTCGCCCTAGATTCTGCTGTTGTTGAAGTACACGAAATGTTCAGCTAGCATGGAGGCCATCTAACTAATGCAATGTATCATCATGGAAAACACTCTAATCAAATTAACACTCCATGATGAAACAAAGAAAAGGGCTCATGACTCACAGATAGTCAGAGCTAAAGAAAACCTCAAGTTGAGCCACGGTGGGTCCAGCTACAGATAAGCATCAGGCACCAACCCACCGATTAAAGCTTTACGTCAGAGCCGTCATAGAGTCTGAGGCCTGACCCACCGTCGTGCAATTAAAGAGGAAACCATAGCTATAAACCGTGATTGGGTTTAAAACTAGGCATGCAGACTGTCGCATGATATCCAAATTATATCCAACCCTTATATAACGTTTTACTATCTTTTTGAATTGATCACTAAAATTAGGTTTTCCAACAATTCGTTTGAATTTATAGACTAAATCACCATAAAATATAGGTTCTGATATGCCTTGTTGCAGAAGAGTTTTTAACCCAATGTTGTATTTAGCAATTAACTCTGAGTGTCTGTAGTAGAATTTAGAAAATGCTTTTCGAATTTTATGATATCTATAACCTTGTTTTAATAATTTAGCTGTTAAAAATAAGTTTCTGTTGTTGAAGTCATCAACATTAGAGCACACTCTAGCAAAACGAATAAGCTGAGAAATATATACACCATAGGAAGGAGAGCGAGGAACATCTCCATCAAGAAATGGGAAATTTACTATTTCAAAATTAAAATCATCCCGTTTATCATAAATTTTAGAAAAAACTAAGCCATTTGTTATTGACAAGTTCAAGTCTAAAAACGGAGCTTCAGTATCAGAAGAATTCGCCTTATTTAACTGAAGTTCAGTGGGATATATCTGACCTACCATTTGTTCAAAATAAGGATTATCAATATTAAGTAAGTCATCTAAATATCTGGAGGTAGAGTTAAAGGCTTCAATAATATCAGCTTGATTATTGTCTGACAGAGATAACATAAAGTCTCTCTCATAACAAAACAAAAACAAATCTGCAACAAGAGGAGCACAATTAGTACCCATTGGAATACCGACAATTTGTCTATATAATTTAGAGCCAAATCTTATAAATATATTGTCCAAAAGATAATGGAGCGCATCACACATTTTCTGACATGACCACAATTTATATCGTTTAGGTTGTTCAGAAGTAAAGAAGGCATTTTTATCATTACAAGCCAAATAAAGTGAGCCCTCTCTGTTAAATGTTTGTTCAATTAATTCTGTTAGTTTATCTTTTATTAGATTATGAGGCAATGTAGTATAGAGAGTAGAGAAATCATATGTAGGCAAACCAGATGCTAGAAAACCTCTAGACTTCAATTTATTAAGAATTTCACCTGAATTTTTAATAGACCAAAATAAATTTTTACCATTTCTTTCATAAACTGTTGAGCAATATTTAATGACATGGTTTTTAATCGCAGTGAGGCAAGAAGTCAAAAGAATAGACAACTCAGTAGTTGTACATGCACTAGAATTAGCAATAAAACGTGACTTATAGGGCCGTTTATGAAGTTTAGGTAACCAGTATAACGTAGGAAGCTTGCTATGGTCCTCATCAACAAACAACCCAAACTTAGCTGCCATATGGCATCGATGCCTATCAACGATAGACGTCTCATCATGCCTGTAATGCTCATATGTTTTGGCAGTGCTAAGTTCTTGCTTTAGGGTGTTAATATAATATCTTTTTCAAACGACCACAACATTATTAGCAGCCTTATCTGCTGGGGCCAAAACAAACTTCCTATGAAATTCCTGGATCCCTTTCTTCAAGTGTCTAAAAGTGAATTTAGGTTTAGGTGGTAGAAGATCTAAATTGTTGCAATAAAAGGAAATTCTACCATCAATAATTTTGAAAATATTAAGTTTCCAACTATTTAAGGCATTAGACTCAACATGCTCTCGTTTACACCAGCGATTACAAAATTCTTGTAAGGCTCCTGCAATTTCCTCACGACATGATTTGAAGTCTATTTGCACAGGAAACCTATATTTAGGTCCCTTACATATAAAGTTGTCGAGCTTAAAATTGTTGTGTTTTCTCCTTCATTTATCAGTTTAATTATGTGCTTTGGTTGCTTAAACAGACAGTTCTTATGAGTAGCCTCTGACATTTTTCTGATTCTATTAATGATGTTTTGGTCTTTAATCCAAAGAAAATGTCCGTTTCACTTCTTGACGTTACGTCATCGTGTTTTAAATCTATGGTTCCATGCTTTAAATTTACTTTACGTAACCACGCCGACCGACGTTAGCCGCATTATAAAGGAAAGTGATATGCAATCAGAAAACCTCACTTCCTGTATCAGATGGCCAGAAAACAGACAGTTCAAAAGTTGTATAATTTATAGGTATATAACAAATGGTAATATTGTGTTTGTGCGTTGCTGGGTTCAACCCTTTTCATCCATTTCGCCTGTTGAAGACTGACATATTTATGTTTGTAATAGACAAGTGTTGTCTTCTTAAATCATTTATATTGGTTTGTTTAATATTGGGTATGAAATTATTATATGCAATTTTCTATGTCTTTTATGGAAGACCACACAAAAGAAAAGTTGACAGGCTGAATATGTTTAAAATATTGTTTATTAATGAAATAGATACAGACTGTGCTGGTTTGTCTGTGTAAAAGTCCAGGCTGAGTTGCTTCTTTTTTTTCATTTACAGCAATTACAGGATTTATATGCTCTTTACTATTTGTCAAAGTAACGGTATGCAAATTAACAAACAACTGTTCACTAGTCATTAGATTTTCAAAATCTTATCAATTTTACTTTAATCTATTTACTTCAAATTATGTTTGCCCATCCATATTAACTATTAATGTAAGTCACAAAACTGCTGTGTCCATACGTGTATCATACAACAACCCTTAGGCAATCTATCAACACAATTAGGGCTGGTTTTAAGGTTTATTTTCTGTAATTGAATTTCCTAAATACAGTATGAATGAGGGTGCATCGATGTGCCCATAATTGGCTCATTTATACTGATTAGAATCTCTAATTCCTATGTCTACTAAGACTTTAGTGTTCGAGTGATCAATTATTCATTATCAACATGAGCCAGCGCACGAGTTCTTGTTTTGTTTTATTTTTGGTACTTATCGCATCAGTTAGCAGTGATGGCTCAAGTGAGTCTACGCACATGCTCAAATAATACTAAGAGATTTATCTAAAAATATCTGATTCGATCAGTTTGATCAGTATGCCTGCGCATTATCTAATTGTACAAAATGCATTAATACGTCCGGTAGTGATTAGACAAATGGGAATGCTTCAATGATTTTGAATTGAAGTATGTCCCCTACCTTGACACCAGCCTCCTTCTAGCATATAGTGCATAAATTTATTATACGCGCTTACCTATTAAAGAATTTCCTGGGACAAGGTAGGAACATACTTCTATATGAAAAACATTGAAGCATCCCATTTGTCAGTTTTAGCTGATTTTTGTACGATTAATGTGCGGACATATTGAGTAGTTATGTTAAGCTGCATTTGAATAATTTTCATTTATCTCCATTCATAAGTCAAAATAAATGAACAGACATCTACTGTTTTACTACTTAATTGTAAACGTATGTTATTTAAAGTCAATACATTCAAAAATAATCTTTCAAGTATACCATTTTTTTGCCAGCGTTGGCTATTTAACACGTATTATAGATACTTCCTATATGATAAATACATATATACATAAGATGAAAGTTTATGTCCCTAAATTGACCCCTCTCTATCTGGAGGGTAATTCAGATTTCCGGGTTCAGCGTCCCCTGTTCTTCGTCCGATTATAAAACTAGAGAACCTTGCTTTTTCATACAGATACGTGGCAAAACGTTAGAGATATTTGGGTTTGCGTAGGACTAACAGAAAGCAAAGCGATTGGTGTCATTTTAATTTAATATATTTGACTACATCGGTCCATCTACAGTAATATTTAACTGGTTCAAATCTTTCCAAGAGGATTCCTTGGAGAAAAATTGTACAGAGGACCACTGGGATCACCAACAAAACTCTGTCATTTTGTGAACCTGTATAAGTTTCCTGACAGATGTAGGATAGCACTTTCGGATATACGTCGCACAGGGAAGCTGTTTTATTGTTCAAAACCTTTGGTACTGAGGAGGCAGACTTATGGTATGTAGAGACTAAGCAATGTATTCCAGATCGGAGCTGACAGTGCTTAGTTAGACTCAAACTGGCCAAAATTAGGGCAATAAAATTATAAATTACAGATGATACCAATCTCTTCGTTTTCTGCTATTCCACTGTAAACCAAAATATCTCTAACTTTTTTGCCACGTATATACATGTATAAAATGAATATAAAATACTAAACTCTCTCAAAGTAGCACACATGCTTAAAACACAATATTTAAATTCATTCAACTTCCGATCCGTACTGTACCAAAAATTATGTCTTAGGAGCGATAAGAAAATTAACTGAAAATTCTTGGAACATCATAAAATGTAGTACCTGCAAAAAGCGTGAATTGCAGTCGTTTCGCCCTTCTACTGAATAAGCCATATGTACATATAAATCGACTGTCTGATCAGTTTCAGGGTAAATGACCCAATAGCAGCCTCGACTGTTACCACCTGGGTTTTTTGGATATCCTGGACTTCTCATCATTCCAAATCTTGGTAGCAACGTCATATACTTGCCTGAGCACTGTTCAGTCAACACACGCTCTACAATTATAACAATACATATAGAAGCTTTAAAACATTACATATGGGCCTCGACTCGATAAAACCTGTCTTTGGGATTTCCGACAAAGCGAGACTCAAACCAGTCTCCTCAGCTACAGGGACTAACTAGACAATTGCAATTTCACCTGTAGCTAGTTAAAATTTAAAAACAGGCTGGTCTGTGTCTTTGTTGTATGCAAAACCCCAAAGAAAGGTGTTCTGGCATCGACGCCCAAGTGAAATGTGCGTCCATTGAAGATATAGATCAGCTTGGTTTAGAGGTTATACTATGCATATAAAATTTAGTAAACTTTCTGTTTGGGTCAATCGATCTCCGTCAGATCTAAAATTTCATTTTCTGGTATGAAGATAGGTTACATTCATACTGTTTCATATGCATATGCTCATGACGTTTGAAGTTGATTTAGGAACTAACTGTGTAATATATTTTTTCCCATTCAATGCTCCAAATACATCCCACCAAACTTATTTGTACAACGACTTTGAATTTCACCAACATATGTTTAGCCTCTATTCATCAGGTCGTTTATATTCGTATGCATTGTTTCGAATAGGGTTTTATATTTTAAATTTGTGGAAATCAATCTTCTTATCTAGTTAATTTTTAAAGCATTTATATAGATATCAAGTTGTACAATTTTTAAACCTCTTTAAGTAATATTGACATAACACTTCTCGTTTAATTTTGTCGGTAGGTGATTGCCAAATGAATCTGAAAAACATTCGATTCAAAATGATAGTTTCATTGCTTGGGTTTGGCAATGCAATGACCAGGTGGTTAAGTTTGGCTTTCAGCAGCGTTTTAAGAATCGTTATTCTTCCTAAAGGTGTTAAAATTCGTTTTGATCATTGGTTAATTTCTTTTTTAATTTCTTATATTTTTTCGTTATAGTTTATTTCGGGAATTGTATCCATTTTACAAGTCATTTTAAGTCAAGTCTAGTTTTAATCTATGGTTGACTGTTTCTCCACTATTTCATACTCCTGATCCAGACTGCTCTTTTTTTGGTGCATTTACCTTTAATCCTGAAGAACCTCCAAATCTATTCAATACTCTTAAAGGTTCACCTAAGGACTTTTGAGATCCAACAGCAGTACGGTTGTGTCGTCCGCAAAATATGCCAACGTCTATTCTGTATCTGCTTATATCTTTATTTGCCTTAACCATTCTAGTAAGAATTTCTGTGCATAAGATAAAAATATATGGGGAAAAGTGGCTCCCCCTGTTTGCACCCTCTTTGCACTATAAAAAATTCTGAAAAAAATCAACATTGAACTACTGAAACTGAAATATCGTTATAAAATACATTGAGCCACCGTTTAATTAATTCTTCAAAATTTTGAAAATTTAATACGTGATCAATTAATTTCTTTCAAATGCTTTTTCAAAATCTATGATCATAAGTAGGCCAGGAATATCTAATTTACTTGTTATATGGAGTATATCATATAAAACCTATATTTTCTCCAGTGTAACGTCCACTCATAAAACCTGTTTGTTCTTTTGATATCAGTTTATCAAGGACTTATTTTATCCTCTCAGCTATACTACCAGATGCAAGTTTGCATAGGACATTTAGTAAAGTGCTGGGTTGGCAATTTTTCAAAAACTGTTTAGGTCTATCACCTTTTGGTAAGCATGTAATCATACCTTGTCTTTGCGTAATTGAGAGTTTTACATCTCTATATCTTTCATTAATTGATTTTTTCATGAACACTTTTAAATCATTATAGAAAATTTAAATAAAAACTCAACAGTAAAGTCATCGCTCCCTGGGGATTATTTTTTTCATTTGTTTCAAAACTGCCCAAATTTCTAAATCAGATAATCTCCTTCCCAGGATACCAATGGGAAAGTAACAAACTCACAGTTAGACACCACAAACGAGATCCAAGAGGTCAGCCCTTTCCCAGCAGGTGACCACAAAGCACATATAAACAGACTCGTACAAAGACATAGCAAACACAAGACAGAACAAAAACATAAAAAACACAAAAGAAGTACCGCCTTGGAACGGTCAGTGAAATATTTTAATGGGGGGCTTAAACCAGTTTAAAGGCGCCAACATCACCCTTAATTCAGATGTGGATCAAGACACATAGATATTTGAGCCGTGACACGTGATTTCCAACAATGTGGTATTTTTACAAGTGTAGACTCATACGAGACTGTGCAGCATTCTATTAGGCTTAGAAACTCCAAATGCTGTTTGGTCAGTAGCTTAACAGTCATGGAATCTTCAAGCGACTAGCAAAGGCTCTGATCAGACTGCGCGTTTGCGCAGGCTGGTCTGAGCCTTTGCTGGTCGCACATGCCAAATTGTTGGAAATCTCATGCACAGGCTCATTTGGTTTGACTGAAAGACCCCTTACTTATCAATGCATCATCTCCAAAAACATATAGATCAAGATATAACAAGGAGATTAAGCAAAGATAAGGACTCATCAGTAAATAAAACTGAATACTAGAGCAAAGGAAATCCAATTGGTAAACTCCGGTGGGCCCAACAAACAGCCACAGCATCAGGCCCCTACCATCTCATCAATAGATAAGTCTTTAAGTCGGAATCATCATAGAGTCTGAAGTCCGACCCACCAGCGTGCATTTAAAGAGGAAAGCAAAGTTGCAAACCGTGATTGGGCTGACCACCAAGCATGCAGTCTGTTGCAATACATTAATGTTATAGCCAATCTTTTTATAATGGTAATTATCTTAATGAACTGCGCTGAAAAATTATAAGAGCCAACAATCTTCTTCAATTTATACACCAAGTCACCATAGAAATCAGGCTCCGAAAGTCCTTGGCGCAAGAGAGATTTAAGTCCAACTTGGAATTTAGAAATCAAATCATAGTAGCATCTTTCAAATTTTGAAAGTGTTTTGCTAAGTTTATGATACAAATAGCATTTTTTTTATCTTTTTCTTTTAGTTTTGGATTGTTACTAATTGAGTTGAGCAAGTTTTATATTTCTGATTCTTGTTCTCTGTTTTCATTAGGACTGCCATATTTTTTATGAAAGATCTTAACTTCATTTTAAATGTCCTCTTGGTTAGTTATATGGTTGCAATCTTATTTTACTACTTTTGGGATTATTTTATTCACATAGTTTTGGGACTCTAAGCTGCACTAATATTGTTTTGGTTTTCACCCTTCTTCTGCCCACTTTACTTTTGATCAAATAATTACTCCATTTAGTTTTTTCTTTTCTTACATTTTTAAGCTCTTCTTTTCAAGTTTCTAGTAGTTCTAAGTTGGGATCTTGAGAGTGTTCTAGGTTCTGTAGTCTTTAATTAAGTTACTTACTCTTTCCTGTTTTTGTTTCTTTTTATATGCTGAGTATGATATTGTCTTACCTCTAATTTCCATTAGAATTATTTCCAAAATATTGTAAATTCAAAAGGATCATTATTTATATTATTTTTAATGATTTCTATGTTGTAAATAGGAAGAATATACTGTTCCCTTACTTTATTTATATATGCTTTACCTCATTAACATATGTTTATATCCTTTCGTAAGCTGTTATTAAATGTCCAAAGGCACTTGCCATTTTAAAATGCATGTATTTCTAGTGATAGAACTACTGATGAGCGCTCTGATCTATAGCTTGAAATAATTCTAATATCCTTTACACATGGCATTATTGCTTCTGATAAGAGGAAAAAATCCAAAAGTGCTTGCTTTACAGGGTTTCATTTCTGCCAGGTATATTGTCTTGTGTTTTCATGAATTTCTCTAAATGGATCTACTAGATTCAAAAATAGTGAGTATGATCTGAAAATACCACAATCACAAACTGCAGACAAACCCATGGCACCGCGAGGAAGAGCCACTCAACAATTACGAGACACCAGGAAGAAAAACTAAGCAAGGCAACCAGCTCTTTATTCCCCATCAAGATGATTGCAAAAATAGAAGGGTTATAAAGTAACGTACAGCAAAACATAGAACAATTACAGACTCCAACAATGGAAGTAACAATAAACAACAAGTCAACAACAACAGAACCACCGCCTTAGAACAGACAGCAGCCTAAGCCACTGGGGGGGGGGGCTTAAATGCATTTTACTGGTACCAAATCTTCGCCCTAGATTCTGCTGTTGTTGAAGTACAAGAAATGTTCAGCTCGCATGGAAGCCTTCTAACTATTGCAATGCATCTTCATGGAGAAACACTCTAATCAAATTAACACACTATGATGAAACAAAGAAAAGAGCTTGCGACTCATGGATAGTCAGAGCTACAGAAAACCTCAAGTTGAGCCATGGTGGGTCCAGCTAGAGATAAACATCAGGTACCAACCCACCGATTAAAGCTTTACGTCAGAGCCATCATAGAGTCTGAGGCCTGACCCACCGTCGTGTAATTAAAGAGGAAACCATGGCTATAAACTGTGATTGGGTTTAAAACTAGGCATGCAGACTGTCTCATGACATCCAAGTTATATCCAACCTTTATATAACGTTTGATAATCGTTTTGAATTGATCACTAAAATTAAGTTTACCAAAAATTCGTTTGAATTTATAAACTAGATCACCATTAAATATAGGTTTTGATATGCCTTGTTGCAGAAGAGCTTTTAAACCGATGTTGTATTAAATAATAAACTCTAAGTTGTTGTGGTAGAATTTAGAAAAAAGTTTTCGAATTTTATTATATCTATAACCTTGTTTTAATAACTTAGCAGTTAAAAATAAGTTTCTGTTGTTGAAGTCATCAACATTAGAACACACTCTTGCAAAACGAATAATCTTAGAAATATATACGCAATAGTAAGGGAAGTGAGGAACATCTCCATCAAGAAATGGGAAATTTACTATTTCAAAATTAAAATCATCTGTTTATCATAAATTTTAGAATAAACTATGCCATTTGTTATCGACAAGTTCAAGTCCAAAAAACGGAGATTCAGTTTCAGAAGAATTCGCCTTTTTTAACTGCAATTCAGTAGGATATATGTGACCTACCATTTGTTCAAAATAAGGATTATCAATATTATAAATCATCTAAATATCAATGCTTCTTTTATATCTAAAACACTTTCTTTTGCATTTGGGTTATTATCCATGATATACTTGTGGGTATCTTACTCCTGGTATTGTACTAAATGAAAATCGCCACATAAAATAACATGTTTGGTCATTATCAAGTTCTTCTATTTTTCCTGTACTCTAAAAAGAAACTTGGAGAATCCTCATTAGGGCTATATATATATATTAATCAATTTGAATCTTTTACTCTCAAATTCTAAGTCTAAAATTAGCATATTTCCCCTATGATCTTTGCAGGACCTCAATACTTTGTAGGCAACTGACGTACTAAATAATACACAAACCCCTCTGACATTTGAAATGAACGAATTAAAGTACACTTCCCCTTCCAATTCTGATCAAATAAATAGTTCTAATGTTGCAGTAAAATGTGTATCTTGCAAACAATATATACCAATTTAATATCTCTCAAATAGTTAAAAACATCTATCCTTTTTGAGTATTCTTCCAGGCCTCTACAATTTGCTGATGCTATCTTTATCAAAATATGATTTTCCATCAAGGAAATCCAACAAAACACTTGCTGATATGATTTCCATTAAGCAACGGTTGCCCGTTGCTCTAACTAACTAGTATCTATATTCACAATTTCAGATAGTATATGTGCTACTGTGTCAGGTTCTATAAATACAAAGATACAAAACACACATATACATACAAAACATAAAACAGCTCGCACTTCCAATAGGTCTGTGCAGATTGTTTTCATGCTGCACAGTACCCAGGAAAAGGTTGTAAATGGCATGGTTCTTCTGATAAAAAGGGCCATGTTAACAGTTTCAAAGGGTACCTCTTAGTTAGTTAGTGTTTACATAAGTGAGTGTTTAAATCTATAGTCAACAGCTGCTTCATATTAAACTATTTTAGAGTGTGTTGGACTATTAAACAAATTTGTTGTGTTATTAATAAATGACCACTGTTGCTACTATATCTCATTTTAGCCTTATTGACTTGTCTTGAAATAGCAGTTATAATTGCAGTTATTCTGTCACTATGGTTGTAATATTGGTATTTGAGTAATTATATGAGTCTTAAAGACTGTTATATTGTTTTTAATGTGCTTACTCAATGCAGGTTTGATGTTACATTTGCATGTGATCATTGCTGTCATACTTGATACTTTACAGTCCTATATACATGAGGTTTATCTTTGTCTTTACACTTATTACAGCTTTATAGACACATAAATTACACTGCCACATAGTAAAAGGATAGTTATCAACATCCCTGTCACAATGCCATATTGGTCGACACCAAGGCTGAAATGTTGACAAAAAGAGAACATTACTGTCACTATGTCCACAATATTAGTATGTTCAACATGGCCACATTTGTACAATGTGACAACTGTTGCTACTATAGCAAATCAATACATTTTAGATATATATCAGAGCCACAACCACAGTTGACGTTTATCTGCCACAATGGTTGCAAAATTGATATTTGAGTTTTTTCATAATAATTGTTAGATTGGCTGCTTGACTGTTCTGGATAATGTAAATTCAGCTTTATACCAAATAGGGTGATCAGTATATGCATAGGGCACAGGAGCTTGAAGTTCTGTCCTTAAATTACCCGTATAGCCTCATAACCAAAAGCTCACAATGTCATTACATAGTAATGACCAGGAGTGAAACTAAATTTCAGGCACCTTTGAATCGCCGTTACCAGGACGTTTTTGGAGAAAAATGAACATCTAACCATAAAAACTATGTCAACAGGTCATGCGAGGCATGGATAACTTTTTCTGACATATCATTGAGTTAAAATAATGAGCGTCTGAAAATTAGAAAAATATTACGGTAGCCATTCCGGCTCCAGTATCCGGTTGTGACGCAGCGAAAACGAGCCGTTGTCACACTTGGAGAAATTAAATGTAGAAAAACTATAAAATGAGTTACCGTTGGCCAAAAAATAAGACGACCAGTTAAAAGTCTTCAGAACATTAAATGAACTCAATACGGACCCATATCCATACCTTTGCTTATCAGGAAAAAATTGTTTTATCATAAAGAAATTCAAGGCACAAACGTCTGTTGTTTTCAAAAATACCCGCGGTGTGACGTTATGTTTACATACGCACCGGTTGATTGTAAATCGATTTCAAGCTATGAGGCGACCAACGGGGTTTACCAAGGATTATTCTTACGTCGCCCTGGATGTCGATGTGTGGTGCCCCGATGTCGTGGTGGTGGTGATGTGTATGTGTGTGTGTGTGTGTGGGGTGCTCTTGTTAGGGGGGGGGGGAGGTAAGTCGAGACGCATTTTAGCTTCAATTAGCATGGGTGGCCCGAATCTGAAATCGTAGTGTAACATGTATGAAATAATTATGGGTGGCGAGTTCGATCCCGGGCCGGTCCCATACTTTCGAGGAGATTGATCATGAACTCATTTTTACAGTCATTTTCCTCCCCTCCGCTGATTCATTCAATAAAGACTGTTGTCATATGCTCTTAAAGTATAAACGCTTTTTCAAGCCTTGCCCGGGAAAAGTGTAGTGCTTTGGGGCAGAGCATTTTATTAGAGTTCTCATGAATAGGCTCTATAAAACCGAGTCTGCAGTTTCTAATATTGTAGGTTCTAGGATCCGTTTTTCAATAGTAACTTTTTTTCGAGATTACTTGTACGGAGACATTTCTGTGAAATAATATTTGGGCAGCTCTCCGTAATGTCATCGGACTCGTCGCGACACAATCTGTCATCGGGTTTTGTAACCAAGTTATGCTCAAACTAGTCTGATCAGCTACAAGGACTAGCTAAAATATTGAAAGCATGACTTAAACTACTGACTTATCCAAAGAGCGATTTTTAAATGCATGGATCAGAGGCTATGCGGATTAAAGCAACAAAATCTGGGTTTCCAGATAAATTTGCTAAACTCTGTGCGAAGTGATTTTAATAAGGTTGTTGTTTATGTTATTTAGATTCAAAACTCATGTTAGACCATTCCCAGCCAGCATATAGTGTCGGACCAACATCGTCCCGCCAGTGAGCCGATGGTGGCCCGCTTTTAGATTTTTACTGGGGACTTACCTGAGTTGCGCGTTCGCTCGCTCTCCAGCTGCGAAAATGCGCAGTCTGCTCGCAGGTAGCCGACTTGATTGGTGCAAACGCGCACGGAGAAAGCAAACTGGATTATTGTCTTAGATTCTCGGAGATCTTATACTTTTCCATTCTTTGCAATACATATATTTCATAATCTGATAGCACGAGATGCCTTTGGTTAACTTTAATACCAATGCTGGTACTTTTTCTGCCGACGTTAAAATAGCTCTGTCTGTCTGTGCGTCCGTCCGTAGCCTATGAGTGGGAAGGAACTTTGTAGGCGCAACTTTCCGACCCTTTTCTTTACCTTTCAGATGCTGAAAATGCGCATGTGGCGTGGAGATATCGTCAGTGTCTCTTTATTTTTTTTCACAACAACAACAGAAACACCGCCTTGATACGGACAGTAACTAAAGCCACCGGTTAAATGCATTTTATTGGTACCAAATCTTCGCCCCTATAGATTCTGCCGTTGTTGAAGCACAAAAAAATGTTAAACTCGCATGGAGGATTCCTAACTATTGCAATGTATCATTATAGAGAAACAATATAATCAACGCACTATGATGATACAGAGAAAAGGGCTCACGACTCACAGATGGTCAGAGCTAAAGAAAACCTCTTTAGTTGAGCCACAGTGGGCCCAGCTACAGATAAGCATCAGGCACCAACCTACCGATTGATTAAAGCTTTACACCAGAGCCGTCATTGAGTCTGAGGCCTGACCCACCGTCGTGCAATTAAAGAGGCAACCATAGCTGTAAACCGTGATTGGGTTTACAACCAGACATGATATCCAAGTTATATCCAACATTTTTATAACGTTTGATAATCTTTTTGAATTGATCACTAAGTTAAATTCAGGTGAGCTAAAATGGGATACATGGTTGGAGTCTGATAAAAGGCTCGTTTTTACACTTGTTTAGCACCATTCTATCAAAACAACATTTTGGATGCCTAAAAACCGTTTTGATGAGACAAAATGAGCATTGACGTTTCTTTGAAACACACAGAATACATGTTTCGACACGAAATACTGAAAGAAATCATTATTGAGGCTCCCCCATTTTTAGCTCACCTGAGTCGGGGAACGGACAAAAGCCCACTGGAACAAAAGCCCACTAGGACAAAAGCCCACTGGACAATATCCCACTGGACAAAAACCCACTGCTTAATTTGGCAGGGTGGACAAAAGCCAACTTCTTTGAAAAATTGGTTTAAGTCTTTTATAAAACTGTTAACCCTGATCAGACTGCTCCTTCAGGGTATATCACACCTGTAGTGTGTTTTCACTGACATTATTAATTCTCCTGTATGTTGTGACAAACAACTTAACTTGGGTGTTGTCCTACACTCCACCTGAGTCAGTGTGTTCGTTGCATCATCAACAGTTATTTCAAAGGACATCTCCTAAACTACTGGATGGTATGGGTGTTTACCAAACTTGGCAGAAATGGTCCTTATACGAGGGTTAGTCAAAAATAACTGAGCCCTACCTTATAACATTTAATTCAAGCAAAATGGACACATATTTAAATGATATTTCATCGCAGTTATATGTCATCTATTCAATGACCTAATTTATATCTGTTGGTTGGTTTTATATACTGGTTACTAGGCAACCGAACATGACCTGTCGAACGGGTGCGTTCACGCTGTAATACATCGATTTCTAAGCGTTGTCATGGAAACGATAATGCGAATGTAATGCTGCATTCGGTGTCGTTTGATACCACTTACATGTAACTACTCAGTGCCATAGAAACGAAAACAGCTGACCCCAAAATTTCGATTCTGTGGTAGTTTGATTTCAGAATTTAGCAAATTGTTACGTGCCTCAAGTCCTATAATTTACCCCACCCACATTCATATTAACACAATTTTAATAGAAAACATAAAATAATAGCCTAATAATGCTTTTGCAGTACTGCATACACAAGCAGACCCTCAGAAATACTAAATTCCTTGTTTGGAATAAGCGATTCCGTTTCCATGGCAACACAATAATCATGTATTTGAAAATTAGTGAAATTTTGACTTATTTTGTTGCTAGGCAACGCATGCAATCAGTGTTCACCTAAACATTTACGAAACAAGTAAAATGAAAAGACAATATGACAAATGTTATTCAAATAAATGTCAAATATGTCTTTCTCAAAAACTATCAAGCCCACAAGCTTTTGTAATACACACTATATATTCCTGGTGGTGGAGATCGTGAACGCTTCGCTCTGACTGACTATCTTTAGTTGCCTAGCATTTTTGACTAACCCTCGTATGGCCCTCTTTATTTTTTTTTTCAAATAGTCTCGGTCCATTGCATATCTAAGTCACACAGGCTAAAATAGATTCTCAAGATGAAAACTTTTTTAAAAAAATTGTCTGAAACGACAGAGCCTATCTAGAGCCTTGATATTTTGTACCTGTATCTAGCATCAAGTGGACCTCTACCAAGTTTGTTCAAATCATACCCATGGGGCCAAAAATAGGTCTGCCCTGGGGGTCTCATATTTTAAATAGGCTTGTAAAGGGAAAACATTTAAAAAATCTTCTTGACTGAAACCGCAAGGCATATATGCTTAATATTTGGTGTGTCGCATCACCTACCAAGTTTAAAATGATGCCCATGGGTTGATGGAGGGGTGGGGGATTAAGACTTAAAGTACGATGTGGAGACGGTATATTTTGGTGTGTTGATCTTCTTCCTTCATATCTTTAAATATCTGCTGAAATACGGAAACTACGGCTTTCCGACCATCACTTGTGTTTAAAACATGATTTCTTTATGATTGATGAGCACCAGAATTTTATCCCCATTTTTGTGTGTATACATGCATGGGAGCCTAAGCAAATGTTTGCAAACAGAAGACTTAGACCAGACGGGTTGTGGACGGGATAGGTGCCGTGATATATTCAAAAGTTTGTATAAGAATAAAAGAGAGAATGTTTGGGCGACGGGGTGGGTGGAGGAGATTATGGCGTGTCCCGGGGTTTTCGGGACTAAAACAACACAGAAGAGTACATTCTTCAAGATGAGTGTCTCTTTGAGTAGACCACGCTGGAAGAGAGATATTATACGGATAAGTAACCGATGGAGGAGAACTGGAAAACAACGGGTACTATATAACTAAGATTATAACCCGGGTCTTCGCCACTGTCTTATTACATCTCACTGATTTCCTTTAGCAGTAGAACAGAATTTGATCTCGGGGGGGGGGGGGGGGGGCGGGGGGGGGGGGGTGAGTAACTACCTATATATGACATAGTACGGATGTGCGGCGCGAATAGCCCCCTTTTTCAGCCCTTCCAGGTATACGTTAAGCCCCCTTTTCTAAGAAAAAGTATATGGTATGTTACAAGAAACTGGCCCGCACACCAGTACCAAAATCACCTTCAAATTACCCCCCCCCCTCCCCCTCCCCGATGTTTATAATTCTGTTCTATTTTACAATATTCCCCCCGTTGGAGGCCCCAATAAATTTATCGACCTGTACACGTCACATTATGACGTCACATATTTTCAAGGAAATGAACTTGACTTGACAATCACATGTGCAAACATGGTAGAAATGACAAAACAGTTTCAAAATAACTTGTTTGGAATATTTTTGTGTTCTTTATGACTGTTGGAAGCAGCTTATTGGAAAATACGTCTAGCTCAGAGCCCCTCCAAACTACGTTGTTGCTTAGTATGAAACGTGAAGGTAGGAATCTTGCATGATAAAGGTTTTGTTTATATTTCCTTGAGATAGTTTCTGTTCTGGGTTTTAGCTTCTGTTTGCAAAGCAAATCCTTTTCAGCAAGCGTATAGCCAGGGAGGGTAGCCGTACACAGTAGTTTATATCAATCGTTTTGATTGTAATACAAGAGGACCCGGATAAAATACAAGATGCTCATGGATTGCTGAAATCGATAGGATTACAAACTCCGATATACGGCCAATTGGAGTAAAAGATGCATTCACTTTTGGTTTTTTCCTTAACAAAATATGTTTCCCGGTACCACCTTGGCCAGAATGAACAAATTATGGTTGTTCATTGCAATAGACATTGTCCTGTTTTTTTTTTCAAACGTCGCCATCTTGGTCAGCGTAACGTCGAACATTTTACGTTGCCGTCACAACATTCACTGCTGAAAGCCGGATGCTGGAGCCGGAATGGCTGTCGAGAGCTTAGTTTCACTCCTGGTCATTACTACGTAATGACATTATGAGGTTTTCGGTTTTAGGGCTTAGAAGCGATTTAAGGATAGAACTTCAAGCTCCTGTGCATAGGGTAGTGTACAGCCACCCAAGCATGAGGACAATTCTTCCGTTGTCATAACTACCATAGCAATATTGACATATAAATTGTACTGAGCAGGGTTAATAGATTTTTCAAAAGTACATCTCTACCACAATATCAGGCTAGATGTCACTTCTGCTGAAATATTGATATGAAAAAAATATACACCGTTACCCTTGCTGTAGTAATACGTGTATACCATTACCACTGATATTTGCTGTAAAACCAAATAGCCCTTTAAATTAGCGCTGTGCATTAACAAAAACTGTCCACTTTATGATGTCAAAATAAATGGCATTATTGGCACGAATACAAGAGTTGCTGCCTCAAACAGTTCTACAGAATTTTAACTGGACAAACAACTTTATGATGTTAATTATTGCATTGTCACAATATTTCATACAAAGTGGCAAGTTTGTTTGTTTGTTTGGTGCTTAACGACGCATCAACCCTTGTGGGTCATTAGCGTCAGACGGTATTAAACTAAACATGATGTGGATGGAAAAACCACCATGTCTGCAACCTTGATGTGCACAAATATGTATAGTCATTATGGCTTTGATATTGTTATATGATATCCTTAGCCCAAATAATTTTGTTGTGCTATTAGCTTATGGCTACTGTTGCCCCTGTACCTCATTACAGTATTATTGACTTGTCTCAAAATAACAGCCACAGTTGCAGTTGTTCTGTCACTATGGCTGTAATATTGAGACTTGATTATATGAAATTCATTGGCTGTTAGTTAGGTTTTAACAAGGTTCTCACCCAGTGCAAAATTAGTTGAGCATTTAAATATTACCATTGCTGTCATATAATGGTGAAAGGTACTGTATGACCCAATATGTAGAAAGGTTGCTTCTGTCCTTACATCTATTACGGCATCATTGACAAATAATTTGCACTTTCAGACAATAAGAGCTAGTTTCAGACAGGCTGATACCTTGGCTTAAATACTGATATGAAAATAATGATACTGTCACTATGTCTACAATATAGGCATATATGTCCAATTAAAATTTTAGGTCAGGGTCATCATTTAATCTGAGGCCTGACTGGCATTCGTGCAATTGAAAATGAAATCATAGTGGACATAAAGCCAGGCATGACGGATGTCGAGCACTATGTATAGGTTATAGATCATATATTACAATAATAATGGAATTATGTGGGAACGAGTGCAGCGAGTGTAATTTTTTTATAATTTTAATACATGATCTATGACCTACTTATAGTTTTCTCCTCACTCCTTTGAAAATGGTCGCATTGACCACTTCACGGATAGACTTAATGATTTGCTTAATAGATATTACACATATTGACAAAATATGTGAATAAGTTGGCCAAACAAAATAATTTCTGTTTAAACTGATTGATTATGAAGCACAGGAAGGGGCGAAGTAAACTATAATCATGGTTAAGCTTGTTTATCTTTTTAATTGATCAATACAACCTTTGCATGTACATGTATTAACCTAATCATCGTAAAATACTGGCTGAGGTCCTGAAATAGACGTTCTGTGAACATGGATCATATAACACATATATTGTAGTAAAAGTATACAGATGGCATGCAATGTGCATACTTTTTGTATTGTCATTAAGAAGTAGCCACTTACCGTCCACACATATATAATCCATAAACACATTTCTTTGTTCAATGTATATATCATCGCATGCACTGATTGGTAATAGATCCAATATATCCGATACAATGCACGTGTGTTGACCTTCACATGTTCTATATATAGCTTTATATATATCGGGTGTGCAATCTCGTAGCCCATGGTAACAATTCGCCGATTGTAGATGGAATACTCTACCATGTTTACAGTGTATATCATCTGCGTTGCTGCCACATAGGTTCATACGACATAAAGGTTTCTGGCTCTCTGAAAGGCAAGATGAAACCTGAATCTTGATTATTGTTTCAGCAATATTCGAACAGAAAGACTAGAGCATGCGCGGATCCAAAGGGGGTGGGGGGCGGGGAGTCTAGACCCCCTCCCCACCTCTGGAAAACCACATGGCTATAGGGTTCCATAGTAATATTGGTCTGGATCCCATGGAAAATCACAAAGCTATCAAGCCAGAATACAATGTTAGTCCATCATCGGCACGCCAGCGAAACACCGATGATGGCCCGCGGGTAGTGATAAATGTGCCCCCCTTCATAAACTAGATAAAGAAGTACAATTTTTGGGGGAAAAAAACGTTGGCAGAGTTGGACCCCCTCTGAACAACTTTCTTAGCCACACTGCATATCCCTCAGACTGTTCTGTATGAAAGTGGTTATGCATTCTACGCATCTACCTAGTGGTGACATTGTATAGTTTTATAATCATCTACATTTTATGGACATCTACAAATTGCACTTGGTAATGGCCAATTGAAGCAGAAAACATTGTGTGAATATACGATTAACAACAATTCACTTTGATGTGTTTTCCCAATATTTTATCACAAAACAAATGTATTTGACCAGGATGCTCCTCAATCACAAGTCAACTTATTGCACACAGAAGAAGACAAACAAAGACACGCGTACAAAGAAAACACACAATCAGCTCTCTCTCTCTCTCTCTCTCTCTCTCTCTCTCTCTCTCTCTCTCTCTCTCTCTCTGATATGATTGTACCCTCAATGAGACCAAATTATTTCATTTTCATTGGATATTTAAGCAAAATGAGATCAAATGACCAAAGCGAACCCCCACTCCAGAGCTAAAGTAAGCCTCTGTTGAGTCACGGCGAGCCCAGCCAAAGACAAGCACATGCCCACGGATAGATGTTGTAGTTCAGGGTCGCCATTCAGCCTATTAGGCGAACCAATGACACCTTTAGGAAGACAGATAGCAATTACAGTAATACCTGTGTAAAACGGCAATTCTCAAAAAGACCAACATTTGGTTTTCAAGACCAATTATTGCTTAATGCAGGTTAAAAGTATTACAGAATGCTCCAAATGGAGCATTATGCAATACTTTCGACATTCATAAAGCTACCAATTGTTATTAAGATATTTTTTGTCTATTTTTAGTGGTCATTTTTCACGGATGTTACTGTACAGTTAATACTTTGTAGGTTTTTACGACACTTTCCACTAAACTGAATTTATCCAGAGAATAATTTCTCAAGTTTTCCTAGTCGCCCTAGACCAAACCCCCTAGCGGTCGTGCTATCAGACTCATTTCTATATCATACCTGGGATACATTGAAATGACGTAATGACTTGATTTGTAGGATAATCCTTGCAATGATAATTGAGCTGTCTGGCTAGATCTATTCTTGAGCATGACCGTAGTCCATTACATAGTCTCGTTATCTTCTCTCCACACGTGAAGTTATAGGGAAAACATCTGACATCAACAATCTTAACCACATATCCCTCATCACAGGTCAATGTTCTGCCTCCCTCCTCGCAGGTGTTCTCGTAATACGTTGGTATGTACGAATCTGAAAAATAGAATAGACCAAAGTATGAGAAGCAGGCGCGTGGCCAGGCGGAGGCTAAGACGCATGGGCTTCAACATCACATTGGCCTCGATGCGAGACACCTTGGCTTTGTTGTTTGCAAACAACAAAGGCGCAGACCAGCCTGCGCATCCGCGCAGTCTGATCAGCGCCTTTGTAATTCGCTAAAAAAAGTAAAGTAACTAGGTCAGATGTTTCTTAATTCTCCATTTTGTTTGGTAGGCTTCAACTTGATAAAGTTTCTGGCTACGCCCTTGGGAATGGGTGCATTTGAGCATCGTAATCTCAAAGTACAGGGACATAGTCTGTCCACTTTTAATTCTTAGTCTGTTAAGTTGAAAGGAGTTTGACTGGAAATAATATTATTATGTTAGTAATCAAGTGATTTCGTATTGGCCCTGTAACTGGGCCAAAAATATATGATCCAGTGCATGTGATTTCCAACAATGTAGCATTTTGACATTTGTAGACTCAGACGAGACTGTGCCGCCTCCTGTTAAGCTTAGAAACTCCAAAATGTGTTCAATCAGTACCTAAACAATCATAGAATACTCAAGCGACTCGCAAAGGCACTGATCACAACTGCGCGTATGCGTAGGCTGATCTGAGGCTTTGCTGGTCGCACATACCATATTGTTGGAAATCTCATGCACTGGCTCAAATATTTAATTACTTGACATTTGTTTTAATTAATTACTTTTATATCTAGGTTTGGCAGTACTGGGACAATTTCCGGATGTTGTTCACAAACTTGACATAACTTGTTCGGATCTATTGACGGGCAAGCGCGGCTGGTCCTACGAGAGCTCAGATATAGTTTAGCATTACGCAAACCCTTTGATCACAAACAAAAATGTTAGGCTAATAGCTACATAGTTTCGACGGTGTTCGTACACTGGGTCAAAAAGGACAAAGATGTTTGTGGCAAAAAAAAATAATCAGTAAATCTGAAAACGGTTGACCTCAAACCTGGACAAAATACGACACATAAGGGTAATTCATATATTCTGAACCTTTAATGAGAAATTCGTAGACAGACAAATATGGCGCTTACATCGACTTTATCCGGAAATAACGAGCAATTTATCTTAATAATGGCCACCAGTTAAATTTACTTGCGAGGTTGGAATGTAAAATTCCAGATTAAAACACAGACTATTAGGTAAAAGGATTATTTAGTAAAGCAATGAGGATCCTTTCACTCCCTATAAAGCTTCTTTAGATGCCGCCAAATAAGAATAAATTGTGTGTGTAGTGATTTGTAGTGGCTTATATTGCTATATAGGTCATTGTGTTTGTAAGGAAGAGTGGATAAGACCAGCACATTTCATAATCACATCCAATACGTGGTACCATGAGGAAGTAAGGTAACAAAAGATACGAATACAGACAAGAGCAAAATATGACACAATAAACAAGCAGTCAGCTCTCTCTTACTCGGCGAGATGCTTGCCAAACTAAAGAAGAAACCCAGTACTCATGTGCGGAACCAGACGGGATCAGGGGGTCCGGACCCCCTCCCATGAAAAATCACAAAAATATAGGGTTTCTTAGCAATACTGGTCTGGATCCCCTGAAAAATCAGAAAGCTACCAAGCAAGCATTCAATGTTAGGTCATCATCAGCACGCCAGCGAAACGCCATTTAAATGGCGTTTCGCTGACGGGCCGATGATGGCCCGATTTAAGTTGTATTTGGATCCACTCATTAACTTAAAAAAAGTTAGACCCCCTCTGAAAAACTTTCTTGATCCTCGCATGGTACTTCCTAAATGTAACCCCAATACCCCCTCCTCCACGCACACAAACATATAAAATGAGAGCACCAAAACACCAGCAACAACAGAACCAGTGCTTTAGGACAGGCAGCTATTAAAATCACCATGAGGCAGTTTCAGATAAATTACACAAACATAGTGTCTGCCTGACAGTCACCATATTATGCTGTTTTTGTCAAAACACATTTCATGATTAAGCTCCTGGAGAGGAGTTTTGACTTTCACTAACAATCAACGTACACGTGTATTTATCAAAATAAGTGTGATGAAAACGTAAAATATCAGTTAACGTTTTCTTTACCTCTTACTGGCAGCAAGAGGTAAAGAAAAGCGTAAGTTGATGTCGAATACACAGCAAATAGTTTTAAAGGCTGTGTGTTATATGTATGACGTAATTTGGGTCTGTATAGTGTCTCACAATAATTTCTTGTATAATGTTGATACGATTTTCCAGCAGCCACTGTAAAGGCGGCAACTTTATTATTCATATTTGGGCTTGGTTCGGCTATTCCATCTCCTAAGGAAGACAAATCAGGTTTTATTTATAATTTGGTAAAGAGTTCTTGGGCCACGCAAACGTGAGTGCATTTCATGAAAGTCCTGACCGTATATACACTGACCTCACATGCGTTGACCCTTAAAGTGCATATCACAAAAAGTCGTATGTTTTTGTTGTCTGCATTTTGGAGCCTCTTTAACAAACAGTGTGGGAGCAGTCTGATCTGGGTCCACACTGTTTGCGTCTATGCTTATGTTAAACAATAATCAGACACTTTCAAATGTAGTTATTTTGCTGGCGTTTTAAAGTTTAGATAATTACTGTCTTTATTAAGGTGTTATGGTACAATGATACAGTTACCTTCGAATAAAATTACATCTCATTTTCAGCTTTTACCCATGTCTGAAGTAGACCAGTCCTATTTACGCATTTTTACAGAAATCAAAAAGTTTAATAATACTAGTACTTGAAATGTGCAGTTTGAACGATTTCAATCGACAAAAATTAAAGATTGCTGCGCACAAAGGGTCCCGTTAAACCAGACAACTTTGCAATTGGGCGATTAATTGACAAGCTCTGTCGTACAGCATCAGACTAATTCCTATCAAATGTCTGTAATTGAAGAATGACCTGTTTTCTGGCAATATCGGAAGTCGATTCAAGAAACTGTGGGGTTGATATCATTGTTCAAAAAAGTAAGAAAGAGGGCAAATATCAGGAATCGATACAATCAAGCACCACATCTGACCCAGGATACATGTACCAATGGGAAAGTGACAACGTCACAAATAGACATCACAAACGAGAGCCCAGAGGTCAGCTCTTTCCCAGCAGGTGACCACTAGGCATCAACGAACAGACGTGCAGTTAACCCAAATAAGCCTAGCGACCTTTTATAGGACATTGGCCAGATCAGTCACCACAGAACCCGACGTCTGATCAATTTCTACACTGCATGCTTACGGAATATTGTAATTTGAATAAAATTGTTAACTACTTTCCAACAACCCTTAAATTGAAAATACACTCTTCCAATTGATAAAGGTGTGAAATTCCATTCGGCATAAATGTCTTGATTTCGCTGTAGCGTTCTGTTGACATGGTGTGTGTTATAGAGTATCAATGACCAGTTAAAACTTTACACAAAGAAAATACATCATTAATTATGTAAAATATATGGCCTGACGCACACTTATGAAATGATATCAAAAGAAAACGTCTCTGAAAAGACAAACAATTTTACCACAAACTTGTTAAGAATCGGTCTTAGACATCAGAGATTTATTAGTAATTGATGTTTTTATAACTGCATGTACCTGTCATCTCCGTAACTACTATGTTTCCAGGTTTAATGCGACCCCCATTTAAAAAAACTAACAATTTTAATTCTTCTTTAGAAGAACGACATTTAGCATGTTGGTGTAAATGCATTTGTGCATAACTAGAACTTATTTTTGCGGACATCCTTTATTTTGAACTAAGGCCCTAATCCCATGTAACTCAGAAAAGGTTAGTGTTTTCCTTGCGAATTTACCCATTTTGTTTACATAAACCGTAACTCAATGAACAAGTTAACACTACCAATCTGTATAAGGTATTGTATGTTTATCTATATCGCTGGTTCACTTAGGGACTTATTCAAAGAGGACAAACAAAACCACATCAGAAGTTCATCTAATCCCAGCGTTTATAAAAATTATATTTAAGTGAAAAAACAACTACTCAGTCTACATCTAAATTCATTTAGAACTGTAATTTCTTTTTTCAATTAAAATCATCATTAAAGAATGATTGTCAAAAAACGGTGGTTACGACGCAAAGTAGAAGTATCTTCAATTTATGTAATACGATGTTGATGAGATGCATGCTATCTTTATTTTAAGCATAAGGTCACACATTTTGTAAATCATACTAGGCATATGCATCAGAGTGTAGTGAGATTTTTTTCTATTCGTATGACTCAGTCACAGCAATGTAAATCTTTCTGCAGCTCTTGATGTTCAAGAATTAGAGAGGGAGGCAACGATCAGGAATCCGTACAATCAACTACCACGCCTGACCCGGGACACCATATGGGATAGGGACAAAAACACAAAGAAAACGATACACAAGAGAGCAAAGAGGTCAGCAATTTCCAAGCAGGTGATCACAAGACAAGATAGCATAGCAGAAACAAATATGAAACATAGATCCACAAAAGAAGCACCTTATAGCGGTCAGCAGAAAAAAATATTGGCTTAGTTATGATGTGGTTCAAGATTCATAGGTGTTGGATCGCATGAAAGATCCCTACTTTATCAATGTACTATCTCCAAGTACAACCAAATCAAAATACCAAATAGGAGATAAAACATACATGTGCAGCTTAATATTTGAGCAACAGATCCCAACAGTTAAGTTAAACCATGGTGATCCAGACCAAAGACACGGCATCAGGCACAACCCCAGAAAACCCCAGATGAAAAAGGGTCTACACTACAATAATGATCTTCGGAGAAAGGAAAACAATCTTATTAGGAAGCTATAACCTATGAACCATCTACACACGACATACAATGGACTATCTCAAGTTTATTGTATCTAACCAGAAGGAAGGATTCCACTAGTGCATAAATGGGTTGAAATCAATCTTAAATGACATTAAATGACATATCAATCTATCAAATTCTCCAGATTAAATACACTTTGTCCTTCCCCAATGACCAGTTTGCCCCTCAAAGTAATCAAATAAAACATTTGATCTAATAAATATGTTAACTCATTTAATGTAAAGTTTATTCTAAAAAATCAGCTCAAGGGGCAAATTTCTAAAAGGGCAAAGATGTAGCGTATTCAATGTTCCGAAAACGTTTATATACGGGCTTCGACGCGAGAAAACATGTCTTCCTAGGTAGGTTCCCGACCAGGTCATGCACGAACAAGCCTGCTAAGCTACTGAGACTAGATAGAAAATTGAAATCTGCTTGCAGCAGGTTGTGTTTTTTTCATTGTATATTGTTACTCCCATTGTTTGTGGGAGTTTTATGTTTTGTCCTTGCATTTTTGCAGTACTTTGTGCCCTTTCTAGTTTTGCAATCATCCCGCTTGGGAAGAGAGAGCTGGTTGATTGGTTTTAGTTGTTTTATGGATGTTACGTTGCTGTTGTTGTTCTTTGCCTCTTCCTCGCGGTGCCGTAGGTTGGTCTGTGGAGTGTTGATAATTTAATGGTCTCTATTGGACGAAAATAGATTTTTTAATCTCTATACCTACCTACCAACCTACCTACCTACCTACCTATCTATTTATCTATCTACCGACCGACCGACCTATCTACCGACCTACCGACCTATCTACCTACCTACCTACCTACCTACCTATCTATCACCTACCTACCTAACTACCAACCCAACTACCTACCTATCTACCTACCTACCTATCTATCTACCTACCTACCTACCTACCTACCTACCTACCTACCTACCTACCTACCTACCTACCTACCTTGTGTTAATCCTAACCATTCATCAATTCACTTTCTGTCATTCTCCATATACATGCATGTATTGGTATTATATGTCACAATAACGATGGGCTGTACATGCTTAAGTTGTGAATAAACTACATGTACTTACTACTTACTTACTTTCAACGAATTTGATTTTAAATAATCTAATAAATGATCATACAGTTATTTACAACTGTAAGTTAATGTATTGTTTGAGCATATGTACGGGAAGATAATCCACAAGCTTTAGCAAGTTGATTATCATCCGTTCAGACGCACACGCCATACAGTAACCTTCTTATTGCACCAACATGCATTTGCACTTTGTGCATCGTAAAATAAGCGACGTAAATGATTGAAATATCAATAAAATATGCAATATTTTTAAATAGATTAGGTGTGTCGGATAAAAATACAATTCCATAGCAGATATAATGCCTTTAACGCAATAAATTCTCTGAGTAAGTAATTGATGTACGCGCCGGTTTAAGGCCAAGAGCATTAATATAACTTGATGGCTATGTAATGGAATAAAAAGGCAATTTTACATATCAATGAGATAAATGTCAAAGAGCCACATTTACTTCCATGCAAATACTTTCCATATAAAGTAAGTAACTCTCAGGAGACTGGACAGATAAGATCGTCGTCATGAGAAAATATACCCCCACGCACTGTACATTTAGAGAAAGTGTAAGTTAACACCAAAAGAGGTGGCAGCTGAGCTGCCACCACTTTTGGTGTTAACTTACACTTACTTTCCTACTACAGCAACTTGAGACAGATATTTCTCCTGTGATACTGTTAAAAAATGTCTACATGTTATTGATTTAATCAATCACCGGATCGATACAATCGAACAAATCATAGTTTAATAGCAGTTGAAAGTTTACACCCAAATGAGTGGCAGTTCAGCTGTTATAAAACTTTTTGTACACCGTGAATATGAAATATGTATAAGTAGCACAGGTGTCATGCTTTGCAAAACTCAACTAAATACCAAGCCGGGGCACAATCGGCCTGTCAACGAAACGCCATCCGGATGGCGTTTTGCTGGCGGGCGGATTGTTGCCCGATTTAACGTGCTTACTGGGTAAACTATACATGTAACACAAAAACAACTGGATATGATAAAACTGTTAAGCCATCCGATAGTCAAATAGGGGTAAGTTTAACCATTTGTATACTGGAAACCTCTAGGGAATACTTTGGCAAACAGTGAAGGCCCAGATAAAATACCACAAAAATGTGACAGTCTATCAGGGTCTGTACTAATTTCCAGTGGCGGATTCAGATGTTGTTCAGGGGTTCGCTCGAACCCCCTCCCCCCACCCCTCCCCCCTTCCGGTTTATAAATGTCCTATGAAAATGAAATAATTTGGTCTAAATGAGATGGTTGAGGAATAGAGAACTGGTTGCTTACTTAATAACATTTGCTGTCCCGTTGCTATTAGTGTTCTACATATTGTCCTCGCGGTGACATGGGTTGAGGCCCTCATTGAATAAGTTAGAGCTAAACAATGTGTGTGTTTCAACAACAACCGAATCAATGGCGAAAATTTGGTACCAGGAAATGCATTAGAACCTCCAGCGGCTTAGGCTGCTGTCCGTTCTTAGGGGCGATGTTTCTATTGTTGTTGGTTCTATTGTTTGTGGGAGTTCTGTGATTGGTTCTTGTTTTGCTAAATGGTACTTAGTGTCCTTTAGAATTGTCCAATCATCTTGATGGGGAAGAGAGAGCTGGTTGTTTCGCTTTAATTGTGTTCCTGATGTCTTGCGACTGCTAGTGTGCTGTGACTCGACCTTCCTCATGGAGCCATATGTTGCTCTGCAGAATGTGATTGTGGTATTTCCTGATCATACTTATTTATTTTTTTCCATTGTCATACTCACTTGTTTATAAATGCGTAAGTTTCAGGGCCCAGACCTGTAATTGTTGTTCCATAGGCCTCCATTATAGCTTTTTAGTAAGCTGTGATCCTCACAACTCTTAAATCACAAGAGTGATACATAGATTTACAGATTGGACCTAGTCCAATCAATAAACGGGGATGAAATACCCTGGTGACAGCCATGTTTTACCACTTTTTGGCCCCTGCAGGTGGGCACTCTACATGAGAGGAAAATTTCATTGAAAAAAAAATACTAAAATGCAATGTCATTTTTTCTAAGCCACACCAGTAAACTTATACAACAAATGCATGAAGATTGTTTCAAAAAGTGCAGCAAATAAATACCAATCTAAAAAATAAGGTTTCAGTATCAGTAACTTGCATTTAAGTCCCACCCCCCTCCCGGTGGCTTAGGCTGCTGTCGGTTCTAAGGCGGTGATTCTGTTGTTGTTTATCTGTTGTTTGGTGTGCTTCCCATTGGTTTGCGTACATTCTAGTTTTGAAATCATCTTGAAGAGGAAGAAAGAGCTGGATGCTTTGCTTTTATTGTCTTACGGATGTCTTGTTAATGGAAATGTTCTGTGACTTTTCCTCACGATGCCTTGGGTTGGTCTGCGGTGTATAATTGTGGTATTTCCTGATCATATTCACTTTTTTTTTCTTTCCCGTAACTTTATTATTGACCAACCTCGAAACACTTTACAACTTGAATATTGTGCTGAGCTTTCACCCACCTTTTGAACCAATCACTGCCCTTTTTACAAACCAGGTATACGGCCTGCTATATTTTGTTTTGTGCATAGTTTACCATTCTGATGCGAATACTCCGTCTGTAAAAAGCACCAATAAACAAGTAGTCAATTTCAGCTGAGAATGTTTCGTACTATTTTCTATGCTTATCACATAGTCGCGGTCATGTCCGGTTTCCTCAATCAAATGAAGACCCTGTATAGATTTAATCCTGTCAGTTCTGGAGTAAGCTCGTTTATATTATTGTCGCCCAAAGAAACTAATCAGGGAACCGGTAAATTAGGCTAATTTTAAAGTACGTCTTGCTCACAGTTAAACAAAAGATTCATTCTTTCACAAACGCATTACATGTAATTTCATACTGAATTCTGAGAATCAGCACAAGTTAGATATGTTCAACAAGTATTTACTAATACATGTAGTTCGTGAAAATTTGGTATCCCACCATGCTATCCATGTGCGGATCAAGAGGGAGGTGGGTGAGCAGGGCGTGAAGGACTAACCCCCACCCCTGGAAAATCATGAAACTATATGGTTCCTCAGCAATACTGGTCCGGATCCCCTGGAAAATCCCAAAACTACAAAGCCAGCATTCAATGTCGAACCGTTATCGGTAAGCAAGCGAAACGCCAATTAAATGGCGTTTCACTGGCTGTGGAATGATGGCCCGCTTATAGTACATCCTTCCTCCACTCATCAACCAAACAAAAGCGTCAAAGTTGGACCCCTCTGACAAAATTTTCTGGATCAGCGCATGGTATTTTGTAGATTAACGCTCTATTAGCTCCTAAAATATTGTTAAATCACAGCATAAAATTTAGAGGAAGCACACGTCCACATTTGTCAGTCTATATGGTTTGCAACGTTTTCATTGTCTTACTGAACAGAAAACCAAACAGTCTCAAATCAGGCTGCTCCTAGAAGCAGTACTCAGGAAATATTTGTTTGCTTTCATCATCAAATTCGTTATTGATATCTACTTATATTTTGAGGCGACTAAGGATTGTAATAAATAAGTCGCACAGATTTCGTCCAAATAAAGATTTTAAATAGTATCAACAGAGTAGTAATGGCGTATCTTGACCTTTATATGTAAAATCACCAGCTATTCTTATTTAATATTCAAAACCATGGTTATTATTTAAATTGGCCTGTTTTCTTAGAATCTTTTCTTCCCTCGTGTATAACGTTGCAATGAGTTCATGATCCTCACATAGCGCGAAGTGATTGTCAATTGGTACCAATCATAATACCCGGATAACCCAAAAAACAAGCATATGATTAAGTGTCTAGCTAGAAAACATGATTGTTTAGTTAATTATCTCATCTCCTCGTCTTCAAAAGTAAATAAAAACAATGTCACGGGAGCACACGTTTAGCTGTGTGCGAACAATAAAGACGCTGGTCAGCATGCTCAGCACATCCGATTTTGCCGTTTACGGTCGTGTATGTTTATTAGTAAACTTCAAACACTTTGGAAATATCAGGTACTATGTATCTGCAGTGTAGCAGACTGGTTTTGGTCGCAAACCCCATACTACATGTAGCTGTTTCTCAGACGTGACTCAAATTTAAACCGGCCCACATGTAGTCACTATAGATTGGCGCCTGGTGAAAATGCTAGTGCGAAGAAGGTAATTACCTTAACTCAATCATGGCGTTTAGTGCAAAGAAGCTAGTACGTTAATTGAACTAAAACGTGTACTGAGACCTATTGAATTAACCCGAAAAGCTGTTTTTGTTAATCAAATATATTTTCAAGCGGACTTTTTATTCAGGAATTAAGTAACCCACGAATTCGAACTCCTTGCGAGACCGTATTCGCATATATGATCGACATCGTATAAAATGGTGCTGTCAATTAGTACCTTCTGGGAGTATGCTAGTTCGACCTTCCTGATATGACCTTCATTTTGTTGGAATAAGTCTACGTTGTATTGACAATGATTGACAATGCTGAATCACAGGGTTAACACAGTGGCGGATCCAGAAGCGGTTCAGGGGGTTCGCTTGACCCCCTCTCCCCAGTTTTTAAAATACCCCATGAAAATGAAATAATTTGGTCTCAATTTATTAAGTATTTCACCTGATTTTATTAGACCAAAATAAATTTTGACCATTTCTTTCATAAACTGTTGTGCAATATTTAATGACATGGTTTTTAATCGCAGTGAGGCAAGAAGTCAAAAGAATAGACAAATCAGTAGTTGTACATGTACTAGAATAAGCAATAAAAATGACTTATAGGGCTGTTTATAAAGTTTAGGTAACCAGTATAACGTAGGAAGCTTGTTAAGGTCCTCATCAACAAACAACCCAAACTTAGTTGCCATATGGCATCGATGCCTACCAACGATAGACGTCTCATCAAGCCTGTGAAAACTAAAAACAGCACATATAACTCCACAAAAGGCATGTTCTGTGAACGCATTGGAAGCACCTCGGCGTTTTCTTCCATGAAAAAATAATATAAAGTGCGCCTCCTTGCTGACGATACTAGCCTTTATATCATTGTTAATTCCCCGGAAAATGCATCAAAGTAAGAAAAGGGCAGAGATTAGGAACCGATACAATCAAGTACCACACCTAACCCAGGATCCCAATGGGAAAGTGACAAACTCACAATTAGACATCACAAACGAGAGCCAAGAGGTCAGCCCTTTCCCAACAGGTGACCACAAGGCATCAATAAACAGAAGCGCACGAAAGCATAACAAAAACAAGACAGAAATAACATAAATGATCCACAAAAGAAGCACCGCCTTGGAACAGCCAATAAAAATATTTTACTGGAGGGCTTAAACAGGTTTCACGGCGCGGGCGTCCCTACAAAATGTCTTATTGCAGTTGTTTTTTGATCTAGAGTACCACGCTTGGTACCAAAAAAGTGCTCAGATAAACCATTTTACTTACTGATAGATACGCAAATTTTCTAATTATCATATTCATAATTATCAATGGAAACATTAGAAATTAGAGAAAATCGTTATACAAATAATGTGGGTGTATCTACAAAACTACTCATATATCAGCTGCCATTTACCATACACGTCAAAACTTGGTACCTAATGAAAGCCTAGATAATTTTACTTTTGTCTTGATATTTTGTATATATATATTATCTAATTCAAATATTCATACATATTAATGAAATCATTAGAAATGAGAGAAAAATGCAAGAAAAATAAGGGGGCGTATCTACAAAACTACTATTATCTCAGCTGCTAATTGTCCTATAGTAATAAGCTGGCAGCAAATAAATGTAAGTAATGGTCCATTTACCAAATGGTATAATATGCAAATGATCTAATTTTATTATTCATGACTTATAATGAAACATACTAAATTCAGACAAAAATCGTAGAAAAACAGGGGGGGGGGGATACATACAAAATGTCTTATATTTCAGTTTCCCATTGTCCTAGAGTACTACCAAACTTGGTACCAAAACACTTACATGTAGATATAACCCTTCTACCCTGATAATGAGATATTTAAATTACCTAATTATAATATTCATGAATATCAATAAAAATATTAGAGATGAGTGAAACTCGTTGACAAAAGTAATTTTGGGGTATATCTACAAAACTCCATTTTTCAGCTGCCACGTATCATAAACTTCAAACTTTGGTGACTAATCAAAGTTTAGTTAATGGTCTTTTTGCTCAGGGTTGGTATGCAAATTATTTATTTTTAATATTCAAACATTTAAATGAATACTTAAAAAAAAAATAAGAAAATCGAGTTCAAATTAATGGGAGTGTATCTCTAAGAAAACTTATATCTCGGTTGCTAATTGCCTTGTACTACTAAATGTGAATTAGATTAAAGCTGTTATATTTAATCATTAATCTGGAACAAATTTGGTACTATAAAACACTTAGCAGCTGAGATATAGGTAGCTCTGTTGGTTGACCCCTTTCATTTTTTTATATGTTTTCGTCATATTTCTAATGTATTATATGGATATGCAAATAAAATTATTTGCGTATCGGTTGATCACTTAGAAGTTCCATGTGAAAGAATCGTTTTCGTACCAGAAATAGTAAGTGAGTATGATCAGGAAATACCACAATCACAAACTGCAGACAACCCCTTGGCACCGCGAGGAAGAGCCGCTCAACCATCACGAGACACCAGGAAGACAAATTAAGCAAAGTTTGGTATATAGGAGTTGTGTAGGTACAACCCCTTATTTTTCTTTTCATTCTTTTGTTTTCATCAAGATTCATGAGTGTGCAAATGATGCAAAACAATAATTTTCATAAATGACCATGAGGTAAAAGGTTTGTTTCAAAGCATTACTATGGTGTCAAGTTTAGTAGCATTAAATATGTAGCAACTGAGATATTGTTGATTTTGTAGGTGTACCCCAAAGTTTTATAATCACATCATGGGTTGCCATAGTGAACCATGCATTTTCATATGGGCAAAACATGTTAATTTTTAGGATATTTTTTTCCACATTCAGGGTTGGCTTGAATTAAAAACGCCCTAGGAGTGCAATTTAGATCTTATTTTCAACACCCCACCCTCTCCTCTGGGTTTATAGTTTTATGTGATTTTTCATATTTTTTAAGTTTTCATGAATATGCAAAATGAGATGATATTCATAAAGGACCACTGTATGAATGAACTTGTCAAATTGTTCCATTGATAATATAGAAACATGCAGCAATGATAATATATGGATGAATTCAGTTTATTTATGGTTTTAAATGCGTTTCCCTTATTTTCTTACGGTTTTATCTATATTCATGAACACTCACGTAATGCAACTAAGATAATTTGCATATTTGACAATGGCATTTGACTAAGCTGTGCTTTGATACCACTTTTAGTAGTCTATGATAAGTATAACAGCTGAGATATTATCGGTTTCATAGGTGTAATCCCATTCGTGAATCAATGTTTTTAAGGTTTTTATAAATATTTATGAATATATTGATAAGATAATTTTGGCGACATATTTATAAAAGGCCTTTGTCTAAACTTTAATTTGGTACTAGGTTTAGTAGTCTAGGATAAGTACCAGCTGCGATACGAGTAGTTTTGTAGGCACACCCTCATCCTTGAATCGCCTATGGGTTGCTATGGAAACCATGTATTTTTAAAAGCCCAAACAGGTTAATTTTAATGATGGCCTTGTTTCACATCTAGGGCATCCTAATGAACAGTTTGTAAGCCATGAAAATTTTCCTGGTGGGTACACAGTAAGCTAAATTGGATCTCACCTTTTTCTTTGTTTCTTCATAGTGTGTACACTATATTAGATGTTTCTTTATGGTTATATAATGGATTAATTAGTTAGACTCCATTCGAGCCAAACGAGTTGGGTGTTTAAACAACAACAGACTTTAGGGCGAAGACTTGGTACCAGTAAAATGCTTTTAAGCTCACCATTGGTTTAGGCTGCTGTTCTTTCTAGGGCAGTGGTTCTGTTGTTGTTGATGCAATGTTTATTGTGTTATCCCATTGTTTGTGTGAGGTCTGTGCTTTTTATGTTTTATTATGTAGTGCATAGTGTCCTCTCTATTTTTTCAATCTTCTGGCTGAAAGAGAGAGAGAAAGAGAGAGAGAGAGCTGATTGATTTACTTTAATTGTTTTCCTGATGTCTAGTGACCATTAGTGTTCTGTGCCTCTTCCTCATTGTGTCATGGGTTGGTCTGCAGTGTGTGATTGTGCTGTTTCCTAATCATACTAACTTGTATTCTGTGGCAATAGAATATGTTTAAGCTTCCAGTGGCCTCGGCTGCTGTCATTTTTGAGGTGGTTATTCTTTTGTTCATTGTTAATACACTAAAAACCTGCCGTAAGCGGCCACTAAAAATAGACAAAACAAAGATCTTGCATTCTGAAATGCTTTTGACCTGCATCAAGCGATAATTGGTCTTGAAACTAATTTTGGTCCTTTTGAAATTGGCCGTTTGAGACAGGTTTTACTGTACTCTTGTTGTCTATCTTGTACTTGTTTTGTATGTTTGTAGTGTCCTCTATAGTTTCCAAATTGACTCTATGGGAAGGGGAGATACAAGTAGCTGCTTGCCCTACTTTATTTTACTGTTGTGTCGTTGTTTGTGTTTTGTGTCTCTTCTCTGCTGTGCCATGGGTTGGTCTGTAGTCTGCGATCGTGGCCTTTCCTAATCATACTCCCTTGTTTTTAATTGTATTGAGCTTATCAGCTGCGGGTCCACAGGCTGCTCTGGGCTTTAGCAGTCAATTTGAATGCTGAGAACGTACTTTTGTGGCTTTCTACTTGGTATTGTGTGCATATATGATGAACATAATACCTATTGTTATAGGACTTTGCGTAACCATTAAGCATAATACCAGCTCTTATACCTATATTTTAAGTGTGTTCTAAAATCAGCCGCAACATGAGATTTCCAACAATGTGGCATGTGCGACCAGCAAAGCCTCAGATTAGCCTGCGCATACGCGCAGTCTGATCAGATCCTTTGCTTGTCGCTTGAATATTCTATGAATATTAAGCTACTGGCTGAACATCATTTGGAGTGTCTAAGCTTAACAAGAGGCTGCAAAGGCTCGTCTGAGTCTACACATGTCAAAATGCCACATTGTTGAATATCTTATGTGGCGGCTCAAAGATAGTGGTGTCTGCATGTAAATATCCAGATAGATTGAAGTTGCTTCTTCTCATTTACCTCTTATCACAGCTGCACCGTGGCTAAATTAATGGATAACTTGCAATGTAACTGTGTGTTATGTACTTTCCTGAAAGCTAATGGTGTGTTTGTGCATGCAAATTAAATTTTCCCTTTCAGCATCTGAATAAATACATGATAAAACGAGCAGAGCCAAAGAAATAAACAAAGAATTATAACCAAACAATCGTTTTCAATACAAAGATGCATCGTGACTGGCAGAACTACAGATATAAGTTCTTTATGGTTAGGCACATGGGCTCGGTGTCCCATTCAACTCCATGTAAAAAGGCAGTTTTCAAGACTGCATATTTTTGAGGATATTGGTTTGATTTTTTCTGCATGTGAGTGACAAGATATGTCATTCACCTTTCAAAAAAGTGAAAAGATAACCTACCTTGATAATTTAGTTTCTCAGCAGTCCCCCCTCTCTGAGGGACAGTCAGAAAATTCAAGCTAAAACCTGACCAGGGAGGCTGTGACAAAATAATCCGCACAAAGACGCATTTTTCTGCATCAGCATGAAAAACATACACCAATGTTAACTCATAGGCACATTTGAAGTCAAATAGAGCACCCATTAACCCAATAAACGGCACATAATTTTCAAAAGTTACTATTTTCGTGGGCTTTTTATGCCAAGCCGGAAGACTATTCTTGTGTACTTTATTTTCTTGTTCTTTGGGATTATGGATTTCATTGTGGAACTTTAAAACTATCAGGGTCACTGATGAAGCCTAAATGGCAGAAACTAGCTAGTCTGGCCCAAGAAATATGTATAAACTAGTTTCCGTTCTTTGGTGCAGTCTTTGCTTCCAAAGGATACCCTTTTAAGAACATATTTGACTTCACTACAGCTGGTGACTGGGACTGTGTGGCGGCGGTAGAACGTCTCCCTGCCCTTTACTATAGTGTAGATTTTATTTTCTTGTCCGTTGGGATCATGGATTTCATTGTGGAACTTTAAAACTATTAGAGGGTCACTGATGAAGCCTAAATGGCAGAAACTAGCTAGTCTGGCCCAGGGAATATGTATAATCTAGTTTCCGTTCTTTGGTGCAGTCTTTGCTTCCAAAGGATATAGTCCGGTAGAAAACAAGAATGACCTGGAACTTGATTTTAAAGTTTTTTTCTTCACGGATTCTTGTTGTTCAGACATTGTACATGATGAATCCAACTGATGCCACTCTGGCATCATTAAACGTTTTGAAAAATTAAAGATGGCGTCAAAGATGGCCGTCAGTTATGCTCCTAACACCTATCTGACCGACATGTTCGATAAAAAGAGCTCTAATTTTGACTTTTTATGGATGTTTAGAGGCTAAATGATACAGACAATTAAAATGGAACATTGATTCGATTCAGAAGGTTGAAATATTAAAGATGGCGCCCAAAATGGCCGTCATTTAGTCCCCTAAGACCTGTCTGACCAAAAAACGCAATAAAAAGCATTTTAATGTTGACTTTGTATGGCTTTTAGAGTCTAAATGATTCAAATGATTAAAATGGAACATTGTTTGATTCAGAAGGTTGAACTATTTACGATGGTGTCCAAGATGGCCGCAATTTTAAAGCAAAATCCCACTTGAAATCAGAATCAGAGTTAATTACTTTTTTTCAGATAATTTTCAACAGTAGTTGCATTCGGCAAATTTGACAGGCATGATGTAGATGTGTTTTAGCGTTGTAAAATGTCCAAGATGTCGTCCAAGATGGCAGAAATAGCAGGATGTATATTGTGGAATCACATGGGTTTTTATTATACACTGCATTATACACTGCACTGAAAAAAATAACGGATTTATTTTTTCATAATGGTAATGTTTTTGTGTGTCTTCGTTCTGGTAATCCATCAATCCATGTACTACTTTCAAGACCACTTTTGGCTGGATCTGATAGTACGAACCTTTATGTCAGATTATTCTCATAAAAGTTCCTACTTTGGACAAACATTCTGTCAAGAAATAATGAAGTGATAAATGCCAGGGTATGCTGAACGAACGATATCACCGAAAACTCTATGACAGCGTGCTTGCTCAAAGTACACACCTTTTTTAATCAATATGCGTGAAAAATCAGCTTTAAAGTAGTTTATGGATGGATTGCTAAAAAGGGAAAATACTGTTTACTTATGGAGTGGAGTGTATCAACAAACCAACGAATAATAGATATATCTGCATGCTGCAGGTGTTAATTACCACCATGACCGCTGGTTGGGTGTAACCATTAAAGAATCCTGCTGCTTAGGAGAAACTGTAAAATACAGGCATGTTGGTCCGGTGCAGTTGTAACAACCATTACTACTATACTAGTCTGGTGCAAGTTTAACAGACAGCACAGATGGTTGGATATTATTATAACAAATATGAATACTAGTACTGGTCGGGTGCAAGTTTTTCAGACATGCATGCGTGTAGGTGCAAGTTTAACAGATATGACTGCTGGTTAGGTGCAACTGTTAAAGACATAACAAATGGTCGTATGCAATTGTTACAGACATGGCTGATGGCTGGGTGCAAATATAACATTCATGGATGCTGATAAGATGAAACTGTAAGAGACATGCATGCTGATTGTATGCAACATATGAAAACATGACTGCTGGTCAGGTGCTACTGTAACATATATGCCTGATGGTCTGGTGCAATTGTGCTTAACAGCCCATTGGTCAGGTACAAGCATAGAAGACATAACTGCGGGTCTGAGGCAAGTGTAACAGACATACCTGCTGGCACAGCCCCACAACTACAAGTGTGTTTGCAAATCTTACAGAAATGCATGCTTTTATTCGATGTGCCAAATGGCTGCGTGCAACTGTCACAAACATGCCTGCTGTTTCAGAGCAAAGTTTAAAGACAAGGGTACTGCAACCGGCCTGATAGTCTCGTGAAGCTGTTACATATATAATTGCTGGCCTGGAGTCTTGTTTTCAGACATGTGTGCTTAATCAAACATGAAAATGGTAAAGATGTGTACGTCTACTGACCCTGTGGCAATAATAGATGGGTTGCTGGTCTGGTACAAGTATAACAGATATGCACACTGATCCAACGCATGAGTACCAAGCATTTCTGTTAGTCGGGTGCAATTGTATCATACATTATTGCTGGTGTGATGTAACAAACACACATGCCTGCAGATCCTGCGTCTAGGCAACAGGCATACATGTGTGCTGTTTCAGTACCACATAATTTGCATGCGTGCTGGTAAGAATGTCTGATGTGATGGTATGGTGGCAATACATGGATGCCGTTAGATGAAACTTCAACAGATATACCAGAGAACTTGGTACCATTCAATCAGATATGTCTCCTTTGAAAATCAAAGAGAAAAGCTACTCGATCGATGCCCCTCCATCAGACATGCCAACTTAAACTGTGAAACCTTAGTAGGCAAGACTATTACTACGTTGTCAATGCAAGATACATGCCTGCTGGTCCAGTGAGACTCCGTTGCTATGTCGCTGCAACTGCAACAAATATGTATTCTGGCCTAGTGTAACTTCCACAAACACCACTGCTGTTCAAACATGCCTACTGGTTGAGTGATGTTCAAGATGGGTGCTTGCTGGACCGTTGCCACTCAATCAATATGCCTGCCGATCTTGTACCACTCAATCAGTATGCCTGCCGATCTTTTACCACTCATTCCTGCATGCTTGTTGGTGTTGTGTATCTCTATTTGCCATACCTGCGTGTATGCTATCTCACTATCAGCTGTGCCTGCTGGTGTGGAGCCTCACTACAGGCCATGCCTTCTGGTGTAATGCCTCATTATCAGCCATGCCTTCTGGTGTGTTGTCTCAGCATAGGCCACGCCTTTTGGTGTGGTCCCTCATTATCAACAATGCCCATTGGTGTGGTGCCTCACTATAGGCCATGTGTGCCGGTCAGTTGCCACTGCAACCCACATTTTAACTAGTTGAGTGCAGATAGAAGGATGGCTACAAATATGGTGATACTTGTACAGAGGTGTCATCACATCAGACATGTTTGCTGATCTGTGCCCAAAATTACAATGCTTCCTTAAAGTGAAGGACGACTTAAGCGAAGTATTCATATTTCAAAATGTTACAATTTAAATGTTTAATAAATTGCCAGGATCGATGCAGTACGTATGGTCAAAGACACCATTGTGATCTACAGAAAAAAAAACGAAACTATTTTGATTTCAACAAGTTCGAAACGTTTTTTAATCAATACTAAACTTAAGTCTTCCTTAACTTTAAGGAAGCATTGTAATTTTGGGCCCTGGTGCCATTCTAAGATATGCCTGCATTTACAGTCCAACTCTATTATACACGCATACCAGGTTTGTTTATTCAGATATGTGTGTTTGTAAAGGCATCTGGTCTGTTACAAATCCATCATTATGCCTACATGTAGGGTGCCGCTCCCATGGGTTTGAAAAATTTGTTGGCTACGATCTTGGCCGCCATCTTAAATATGTCAAATGCTGAGTGATGGCATCACTGGGATCACAAGGGTGATGTCTGTAATTCAAGAATCAGTAAAATAAGCATTTTGCATGCAAATCCCTGGACTTTGTCCGTTTCAGGGAAGATTTTCTTATATTTTTGTGATAAACTGCCATCTTGGCGGCCATCTTGTCCGCATTCTTATTTTATTCGGTTACAAGCTAGTGTGTTCAGTTAGATTCCAACTTCATAGCAACAATTTAAGAAAGAAAATGGGTTTGAGACATTATTTTCCGTATCACACAATTTTTCTCTGATAATTGTCCCCCATCTTGGACGCCATCTTAGATATATCGAAATGCTCAATGATGCCAGAGTGGCATCACTCGGATTTTTCAAGGACAATGTATGCACTACCAGAATCAACAAAGAAAAAAAGTTTAAAATCAAGTTCCAGGTCCCCCTAAAATTCGCCTGAATACTGCCGGACTAATACCCTTTTAAGAACATATTTGACTTCACTACAGCTGGTGACTGGAACTGTGTGGCGGCGGTAGAACGTCTCCCTGCCCTTCACTATAGTGTAGATTTTATTTTCTTGTCCGTTGGGATCATGGGTTTCGTTGTGGAACTTTGAAACTATTAGAGGGTCACTGATGAAGCCTAAATGGCAGAAACTAGCTAGTCTGGACCAGGAAATATGCACACTCTAGTTTCAATTCTTTGGTGCAGTCTTTGCTTCCAAAGGATACCCTTTTAAGAACATATTACACCTTACACCACATATTGTTAAAATAATTTCGCATCAACACCGACACGACTTTGTGTCGAACCGACTTTATTCGACGATGTGTGGGCTTAAAACATAAGTTACCGTTCTATCATATTTTAAGGTCCCCCGATATGCGCTGTGATATGTACATGTAGAGCGGATGTGACTGGCCTAAAAGATGGGTGTGGTAAGGGTAACTGTAAATCATATAATTTTTGTGTCATCAAAATTTGTCGATTTTAAAAGAATGACATATTGGAGTAGTTTAATTTTGGCGGTTTCTCAATTTAATGCTCTTTTAAATGTTTTTTCTATTTTCAAAGGGACTACTTTTAAGGGAAAGAATATAGGGAGCATATTCTTTCCTTTAATAGTAGCCCTTTTTAAGACGTGGTTCCCTCTACGTTGAAAGATAATCTACCGTTTTAAAGTTAGTGTTTTATAATAAGGATACCAACATACTCAAGAAGTGTGTCCATTTACTGCTTATTTTGAACCTGGAATCGAAACTGTATTTCGCAGTCTCATATTTTGGCGAATTTTGCATTTACCACCAATAGCGTCAAATTAAAATACCCCTCCCCCCCCCCCCCAAATATAAGTGTTATTTAGTATATGAATGTTGACAAATCAAATCATATATTGATATGTGTGTTTTAATAGCAGCAAAACCTACGACTAAGATTTCACAAAGACGACCAACAAAAGCCATACATATGAGCAAGGTGGCGTGTTAAGGTTCCTATGTATGACTTCATTCTTCCTGAAACAGTGTGGATAGTTATAAGTGATATCGAACACTGGATGCTCAATGTTTGATACAGTGCCTATTGACTCTTTGCCTACTGAGTAATCTTTCACGCCTTTTATTGTCGTCTACTGACTTTTTTTTCAAAATCATTTTTTTTCCAGAAAATTATTTCAGAAATACGATCAGAGTGTTGAAAAGATAGTATTCAGATCAAGCCCAACATTTTTTGTGTGCCTGATCTAGGTCCAAAATGCTAGTCGACAGATTTAAGGGGTTTATAGTCCATTATGGACTTATTTCATCAGGAGCGTGGTGGCTCAGTTGGTAGAGCGTTAGCCTGGAGATCAAATGGTTGCTAGTTTGAGTCTCGCCGTGGGCAGAGTCACTGTGTTGTTTTACAGGTACCAACTCTTTGCCCTAGATTCTGTTACTGTTAAAACACAAAAAAATGTTAACCTCGCATGTGACTTTCTAACTATTGCAATGTATCATCACAGAGAAACAATCTAATCAAATTAACACTCTATGATGATACAAAGAAAAAGGCTCATGACTCACAGATAGTCTGAGCTAAAGTTAACCTCAAGTTGAGCCACGATGGGCCCAGCCCATATTTTTATCATCGTGTTTTGGTGGTTTATGTTTTTATTTTCCTGATTTTTTATACATGTAGCCTGGACATGCCTTGGGAGACATTTATAGTAAGCCTTGATCAGACTTTTCCACAGCAGTAATGTTTTTACAATTTGGAGTTCCAAAGACTATTTTACTTCATTCTTGTGCTGAAAGGGCTAGGTTGCTAACCCTTGAAATATTTCATCTTAGCCAATCTAAGCCTAATACATGTATACTTGCACAGCCTTATCATTTGGGCGAGGTCCTATTTAATTGTTGGACGTTGGGTGGTATTTATTGTATTGTATTCAAAAACACGTGAGTATGACCAGGAAGTGCCACAATCACATACCAGAGTACAACACACGGCAACGTTTATTTATCATTATGTAAGCAAACAGTGCAGATCCTGATCACATTACGTCTGATCTGGGCCTGTATTTTCTGTCAACGTCTCGTACGCTTAAATAGGTTAAACATTTTAATAGTTCCTATATATAATGCTCCCTTTATGGATCATTTCAATACGTAGAAAATGAAGTTTTTATTGCGTTTGGATTCAATGGCTATGCGGAAATTCATAGAGATAGAAATGCATTAACTTGGTTCTATATGTAAGAAAGAAAAAAATGCATCAATATATCAGCGCAACTGAATATATTGGGTAGCGAAGAATGACATAAACATTTACAAATGCACGTCTAATCAACGATAATCACTTCAACCCATTTAAACCTGGCGTCCTTTTTTATGGGACATCGACAGAAAGTGCATAACCAGATCAGACGCCAAAGAACGCCACTGTTGGCTTACAGAGTGTTCTATCAAAATTTGAATCAAAATGAAAAATATCACTCAACAAGACAACAACCCTAAAATTAGATATGGACTCGTCCAATTGATAAAGATGGGAAAATTTATTCGGCATAAATGGTTTTGTATATTTCAGACCAAACCCAACTACAAAATACTACAAAATACAGCATTTCCTGACTTTCTAATCCTGTTTAACTCTTTTCATTCTGGATACCAGTAAACGGATACAAAATATTGGCAACGTTTGGCATTTTATCAGGGCCTTCACTGTTCGCTAAGATACAAAAACATCCTCAGAGACATAAATATATTAAACTTTTTTGACACTGACCCTTTAAAATACAAAATGATAAATCTATGCTTAACAGAATGAAAAGTTTAATCATTGATTGCTTTTACTTTAGGTAAATGACTTATCTGCGAAAAGTGATATCAGTAAGCTGCAGTCAAAATAGTGAGTATGATCAGGAAATACCACAATCACAAACTGTATACAAACCCGTGGCACAACGGGGGAGAGCCACACAACAATCACGAAGACATCTGGAAGACAAACAAAGCAAAGCAACCAGCTCTCTCTTCCCTATCAAGATGATAACAAAAATAGTATTGGACACAAAGTAACGCACAAAAAAAAACAATTACAGAACCCCATAATGGAAGCAACAACGAATCAACAACAGCAGATTCTACTATTGTTAAAGCATGGAGGCTGCCTAATTATTGCAATGCATCATCATAGAGAAACAATCTAATCAAATTAACACCCTATGATGAAACAAAGAGCAAGGTTCACGACTCACAGAGAGTCAGAGCTAAAGAAAAAATTAAGTTTAGCCATGTGCTTCAAATCTAGATTCATTATTTTTAAATTATGTTTTTCTGGGGTGAATTATATACTTAGTCTAGTAAAATTATTTACGGTCACTACGGAAACATGGGCAATTTTTCCTGCAAAAATATGATTTCTTTTTTTTCTGATAATTGTTGTTTCTTTTTTTAATAATGATATTAAAGAATAAAAACTCGATGCCACCGTTTAATATTTGAGCTATGGCTCTTCAAAGACATAATTCAAAGTCATAATAAGCCCTTTCTGTGATAATATTCAGGGCCGAACTAAGAGATAAATAGGCATTTTATATGGTGGCCATATTGTGAATTATTGCATCAGAACAGCTTAAGTTTACTTAAATTGAAGAAATAATTAATTGGTGTGAACCTAACCATTATATATTTACTGACCAACTTTTACATAAAAGAGAATACTATTCAAAATTTTTGCATTTTTAAGTTTGATAATTAAGTATCCAAAATATTTTAGACAATTCCAAAATATAGATATTTGTGAAACCTGTATATCATAAACATCATTAACTACGCTTAATCAGTGGTGAAATTGAGAAATTTTCTACGTCTAGAAAATGAGTTATATCTTGATTACTATCCCTATCGCCAGTAATGCACAATTTAAAAATGTTACTTGTTAACAGCGTAACAAAGAATTAATGTATTTTCAACAGACCAAACGTGTTTGCAATAATAATTTAATGCTATCTGTATGTGTAGAAGCGACTTTTGAGACGGTTAACTAATAAAATAAACTTTTCCTTAAAAATAAATGCTTATTGTTACCACATTCACTTTTTCAATGATTATCTACTCTGGCGCAATGAACGAGTCAAAAATGGTTCAAACAGTGCAAACACACATTTCTGTTGCTGATATATGACAAAAACAGAGGAAGTCATCAAAATAAACAAAATTGTAAGATTTGTTCAATATCTTGGGGTTCCTTGGTGCATTCATAAGAGGTATTTTATTGATTTTTTTCACATTATAGTTCGAAAACAAGGCCATTAACTCTTGTTTGATGCAAAATATTAGATCGGTTATGTTAACAGATATAAAGATATATTAACCCGAATATCTTGTACATGCTTTTATTGTAATCTGATCCTAAATGAGGGTATTATTTGAGAAAATTGGATTTTCGAATCATTTTCTATGTAAATTAAGGAGCACTAACTCATGTTTGTTTGTTTTTTAATGGCGGTAACAGCAATTTTTAAATCTACCGTTTGACATAGTTCTGGTTCAGAACCACTTTCATTTATTTTAGAAAAGGAGGCATTCGTGTTATTTATCTTTTACTCACTTTACTGCAGTTTTCCCATGCAAACAATGGTAAAGATAATTAACAGGGACAGTTACTCTTGCTGAAATATGTAAATGGTTTGATGCATTCTAATTGTTTCTATAAGTGTTTTGTTATGCAAGAGTTATGGCTATAAGTGTGACCTTAAAACGAGAAATTCAGGGCAACAATTTCAGGTATGTGATGTTTTTGATTTAACACAGAGCCTTATACTGTTGAGATAGTAGATGGAGTTGATGAGTCTTTATATTTTTAAGCAAGCACATAACGTCAAATCGACGTCGATGTGACACTATTGCGTCGCACCGACGTTGATGTGACGCTGTCCTAACGTTTTGTGTCTAAGCCTAAGTAAATACAAAAGCCTAGTTCTGCTTTTAGTTATAGTCATATGTTTTCTTGTTGAGGAAATACAATTGCTGATCAAACTTACTTACTATTTTCAAAAAAGAATAGCATAATATATGAAAGTTATTTTCAAAAAAAATCTTTATAGTTCTGAACCAAAAGTTGGAATGCCTTCCTGAAGTTAAGTATTACTTTGGTTAAATATTGTCATATCAACGTGAATATTTTTTATTATTTTTTTAAATAGATTGCTGGAATTGGTGCAGTATCAATTGTCAAAGAAGTATTGTGATATATAGAAAAAAATGATTTTAAGAGGTTTGTAAGGTTATTATTCCTATCATAACAACAATGTTTAACTAAGGTGGCACATCTACTAAACTCTAAGCATGCATAATGAATTTGGGCCCAGGTAGATAAAAGTAGTGTTAAGATTGAGCCATGTAACATAACCACGGCAGTAGACTGTCTGTCCAATGTCGCAGAGGAATAAAAACTGACATATAATTCTAATGATAAATTGTTATCTTCTATGCCCAGCTTATATCCCCCCGTGACTTAGTTATAGTGTCTGTAATTATGAAGTACCAAGTGTTCCGTCGTGATGTTGCATAATGCTACATGGGACTGATAGAAAGTTGGAGTAGCCTATTGTAAAGCCTATGTAAATTAACTTATATTGCCATTAACTGTATATTGTGATACTGGGTTAAAGTGTGTGTTTGTGCATTTGGCCATATCTCTGTTATGCTCATGAATTGCGAACAGAAGTGTCTTGCACAATAAAAAAAATATATATCTATGAAAGTTGTTTACATTTTACATTGGTCTGATATCTTACAAGCGAATGCATTGATAGGCAACATTACTTAATTAATAACATAATTGTGTGTTTGGAAAACACAACATCACCATCATATCACTCTGAAAACAATTGTTTATGTCACACGTTCCCTGATGATAAGCTGACTTGACAGAGCTTATCTGTTCCTCTGGTACTGTTCTGTAAAACGTTCAAGTTAATTCGAAACCTTGCCTAAGCATAATGATGAAAAGCCTTGGAGCCAAATAATGGTAAATTATTCAAGAACAAATTTGATGAATTAAATGAACTTCAATTTTAATCCATCTTAAAGATTCGTGCCATCCATTGAATGCAAGCATTGCATCCCGAGTGTATTCCTCGAGGGAAAATTAAGCATTCATTCAAGACAGAGCTGCTTCCGTTTATATCACGTTATTAACGTTTACACAGTTCGCCCACGTCTGCAAATAGATTTCAATAATGCAAAGTGACAGTACAAAAGCACATTCTGTCAAAGCCACTTTACCTTATTTCACCATTGATCTGTTAGACTTAATACATTCCTGATTTGATATTCATTGTACAGTTAACATTCAGCAAAACATTTACCCATGCTGAGATGTGTCCGTGTGAGCACGAAATTATTGTTCAGTTGATTGAATGTCCGTCTTTACACTCCAAATAGTTGCTATTTTTCAAGTTCTTGGTAAATGCATGAATCCAATCCAATCAATTTGATTTTATTTATTTTGTTTTGCCTTTGAGTCAGGCACTCGAGATCGAAGGGTTGCGGGTTTGAGCCTCACCGGAGGCACTGAGTTGTGTCCTTGAGCAAGACAATATATTCTCTGCTTAATAATGGTTCAGCAAAGGTAAATCCGTCCCGACGTGACTAAAATTGGTGACTTGGACTAGGACTGGAATAAAAAATTTCAAAACACAAAAAATCAAATCAAATTGATCTGATTGGATTCGTGCATTTTACCAAGAACTTGAAAAGTTGCAAATATTTGGGGAATCGTCGCGAGAACACGCGACCTAAATGATAGGCTACTGAAACTAGCTTTGGTATTGAAATTTTATCTGTGACAAGTGTAGCTTGATAGCATTTGCTTTCCAGAGAACTACTAGCAAATGACATGGGTGGATCCAGAGCCTGGGGACAGGGGTCCAGACCCACCTGGAAAATCACAATTGCTATATATTTCCTTAGAATTGCTAGTACGGACCCATCGGGTTAAGATGCTTCTCAAAGAAGGTTCGTACAGCCCTAGGCGTACAGCTCTCTGTAAAACACGTTGATGACTAAATAAAGTTTTCGTGGGTTTCTGGATCTGCGCATGACGGTCCTAATTAGAGCAGTGTGTTGCTCAAACACATTATAGTTTAATGCTCCCATAGTTGATAACTAAATTAAATTAAATTAAATTATATTCATCTAATCGTATACTTAACATAAATTGATTGATTATCTTTGATGTTACTTTTCTATCTATCTAATCGTATATTTAATTCAAATTGATTGTTTATCTTTGATGCTACTTTGATTGCATGTACTTGTTTATCTTTGATGCTGCATTGACTAGTCATTGTAACATCAACGATAAACAATAAATTTATGATAAGTACACGATTAGATAAATAGAATGTAATATTTCTGTTTCTGTATTACTGATTTTATGAACTAGATATATATCTTTTCTTCATTGACTATTACATGAGAACTCGTGTAAGATTCTCTATGTCAATTAAGCTACATGCGAAGACGGGTTGATAAGGAAGGCAATCAAAACAGGCCTCGGAGATTTACCGCCGGAAATTAGGCGGAGAATAGACAGGAAATCGCAATCCTTCGATCTTTGCCTGACAACCGATACAGAGATGATTACTAGACAGAACCGCCTAATATCCCGACCATGTCGTGAGAAAACACTTTCTTCTATGCCGTAATGTATTGGAAGTGTTTAGCCTATCGCGTATTCTAGAGCTGATTTGAGCCGTGACATGTGATTTCTAACATGTGATTTCCAACAATTTGGCATTTTGGCAAGCGTAGACTCAGGAGAATCTGTGCAGCTCAGAAACTCCAAATGGTGTTAGGTCAGTAGCTTAACAGTAATAGAGTATTCAAGCGACTAGCAAAGACTCTGATCAAAATGTGCGTGTGCGAAGGCTGGTCTGAGCCATTGTTGGTTGCACATACCACCTTGTTGGAAATATCATGTCGCGGCTCATTTCATTGTTACATGGATGAGAAAGAGATCAGGTCTCGCGGTTATAAACTTTTTTCGTGTCAACATATCTGAGCTACTCATAAAAATTACAACGGTGATCCAATGAAGAATAGTCTGAAAATCTGCGTGTGCTGTGCGTTTAGTTAAACGTCACCACAATGATAGTAAAGCATCTTAGCAATTCAGGAATAGAACCTGTATGTTCGTGATTGTTCAGTTGCCATTGTAACTGGATGTTTGGTGGAATGACTTGAAGATGCATGGCTACATTTTCATTACTGTTTTGCATATCCACGGTCATTCAAAGTATTTTCTATTCGAACACAGATAGAATCTAACCTCTTAGTACCATTTATTCTATGGAACATTCTAGGCGTTAAAAGAAGAACCAAATCTGCATATTATTTTGGGGTTGCCTAGCAACCACTTTTTTTTCGATATTTTTAGAAACACACTACTTTGCATTATTACGGGTTTGTTTGTTTGATTTGATTCTTTACGTCCCAGTCAACAATTTTTCAGTTATGTCTGGAAGAGTACTAAGCAAGGATTAATGTGTCATTCTCAAGGACACAACACATTGACGCTGGTAAGGCTGGAACCCGCAAGCCCTCGATCTCAAGATAAGCACTCAACTATGAGCCGCTGGGCTCCGGTTTCTACTTTACGACCGTGGCCATTTTAGTGAAGGATATCCTTCAAACTTAATGGTAATGTGCAGCTGATTTTAATTAGGTTTACATTTATTAAACTCTGTAAACTTTAATTGCCGTCGACCATTGGATATTACACGACCCTTTGGTTTGCACTATTATCACTACATGTATGTGCATCGGTCTGTCCGTCCGTGGTCAATAAGTGAAAATGCTCATAACTCTTGAACCACACGGTATATTTTGATCACATTTTGCATACATATGCATGTCAACATTCCCTAACCACTGGCATGCAAAACCATCTTTTGTGAGGGACATCAGTCCAGGCTTTTGTTGTCATTTAGTGAAAATGCTCATAACTCTTGGACCTTATGGGCTATTTGGATCAAACGTTGCATTAATATTGTCGAGCTACTGGTATGCAAAATGGTGAGCATCATTTTGGCCTGTGGAGGTCTTTTAGTGAAGATGCTCATTACTCTTAAACTGCATGGTATATTTTAATCAACTTTTGCATACTAATACATTTTAACATATCGAGACATACACAATGCAGGTATGCAAAACGGTGACTAGGCTTCGCCAAGAAAAATGTCGCTCGAAGAAACTTTAAGTCAAAAACTCTCCAAAATATTATTGACCTTTTATGTGTCAGCAGAAAGCAAATAAATGTTTACCTATCGGACGGCCAATCAGCGTTAACGTTTAGGCTCTATTTCGGTAAAACTAGTCCTGCTAGTGATTTAGCTCTCTTGCATAACTTGTAATTGTCATCTTATAGGGCGTGCTGTAAAACAAAAATATTTTATTTCGCGAGAAGCAAACAAATTTGTAAGTAAACATGTAATCGAAAGTAATGATGTTGCATTGTATATATTGGGTGAAAATCACAGCCTTGTCTCGATGAATACTAGAGGCGATCCCTGTTATTCCGAAAATAGAACACCATACGGAATTAATGTTTGTGCACTTATGTGTATTTAGGCGATATGCGGTCTGGGCCATCTTCTTATCTTTACATACGAGCAGTAAAGATTCTTAGAGTTGTGTGGATGCGTAGGCTTGCACGAGTCTTAGCTGCTCTCGTGGTCAATAAGTTCCAGACTATCGTATGCAGGCTCAAGTTTCCTTGTGGAAATTGTCTGAATCAATCGTCTGTCTGTAACAGTCGCAGTTATTTATGATTATGTCTTCTTTATACTTCTAATATACCTACACTTTATATCTCAAATGGCGGATTTTGCACCTCATTGCATGTTTGTCTCGCGCATATCGACAATTACAGACCAGCCAGCATATATTGACTCGCCAGCGAATCGCCATTTGAATGGCGTTTCGCTGGCGTGTCGATAATACATGTAACACTCTTTAATTAGCTGACTGGGAGCTTATTTAGAGAAATACGTAATCTGTTCTCCTACATGAAAACTGATCATGTAATAATTTCTACGGCCATTCTCCTTCGAAGTACTTGTTAACCGCCTAGTCAAGCTACAGCCTGTGTTCCAGTCTGGTCATTTTTTTCGTTTCTTGGTCAATAATGACAATATCTTCCGAAATTATTAACGGACTACGTGTTAATTTTTTATTACCTCAGTAGACAATATCGGGGCGTAATACTGATATGCCCGCCAAATGTCGACAGCGGCGTGAAATAACTATGCTGGCTTGGATATTATATTGAACATTTACTTGTATAGAGTAACCTAATTTATTTCGTTCTTTTTTGAATCAGTATAGATCAACCCTTTGGACGTTCTAACATAGGGTAAAGTCGGGTATATTCGGACAGTCAGCTAAATTCGGACAGCGACCTTGTTTAGTTCATAATTCAAATATTGGAATAAAAAAAACAAATAAGCAAACAGTGAAAATCCTGATGAGACGGCTCAAAAGGATCCGTCTCATCAGGATTTACACTGTTTGCAAATGTGTACACGTCCAAATTTACCTGATGTCCGAATTTACCCGACTTTACCCCAATTGTACATATAATCGATCACAATCCCAGAATTATAACTCATTTTTCCAAGATAAGGTAATGCACTGGAAAGACGCAGTCCCACAATATTCCATCATATTCCATAAAAATGAAGAGAACCGTCATTTAATTAAGTGATAGTATTGAGGAGCTGCAAAATGACAGACCTCCATGACGTGGGTGTTTCGAGACGTGTTAAATGGCACATTGTATAATCAGAATGAATGTCATTTTTACAGTAATTATAAGGCACTGGTCTAGCTGTCATCATATAGTCGATGTTGATTTCTGCTGGAATAAATGGAATCACGTTTCTAGGAACACACAAGGATTTACCCCTAGTTGTTTTTCAAACGTGCTGAAAATTCATTTGATTACATGCGCGGATCCAGAAAGTTTTGTCAGAGGGGGTCCAACTATGATAACTTTTTTGTTTTGTTTTTTAGTTTGATGATGGGAGTAACGATCCAAATACCACTATTAGCGGGCCATCAAATGCCCACCAGCGTAACGCCATTTCAATGGCGTTTCGCTGGCGGGCCGATGATGGCCCAACATGGAATGCTGGCTTGCTAACTTCGTGATTTTTCAGGGGATTCCAACCAGTATTGCTAAGGAACCCTATATGTTTGTAATTTTCTGGGGGGGGGGGGGGGGGGGGGGCAGACCCCTGTCCCATCTTTGGATCCGCACATGGATTACAATGTTGTTTTTGTCGCCTGTCGTGGATGTAATACTTTATATACATGTGACTCCTAAATAAATGTGTATTAAAGACCCAGATGAAATGCCGCATAATGAGGCAGTTCATCTTGGTACAGTGAGCCACTTTAGTTACGCGCCACTATTTCAGGGCCCATATTATTTGACAAAAATGCTGGAATCGAACATTCTCTATACATGTTATAATTTATTTATTGACATTTTATCTGTCTGATAACATCAAAAATAAATAATTGGAATCACTCATGCGAATTATTCTGCAACTCAAAGGCAATTTTGACAAAATTTGAAAAATGCACGTGCAAGCGGAACGTCTATATTTTCTATTTTTGTTTTGTGCTTGGCATAATCCATGGTGATCGTTGTGACAGAAAAACACCAAAAACAATGTATCAATTCAAGTTCAACCCCTTTTTTCGGTCGTTGAATTTAGTAACACCGTTACTTTTTGAAGAAATGCTCGTTTTAACGTCATGTTAACGTCAGTTACAATAATCAAACTGGGTTTTCTTCGCAAAATTATTTTGTAATGAGTCACTTGTGGACATAGAAGTATCGAAACACTAAAACATCTTATCATTGACACGTCTTATAGCCTTGGTAGTATTGACGTCATCACGAACGTCAACATCAAAACGCCAATGAAACATTATTTTTTTTACGAAAATAAACGGCGGATACATGGTTGTTTTAAATGAAATCATAAAAGAAGTATTTTGGTAACTAACTTACTCAGAATCGTACGAAATTTTAACTAACTTAAAAAAAAGTACTAAATCAAACTTTTTTCGAACCTTGGTCAGCTGGGAACCAAAATAGTAAAACATTAAAAAAAACTATGAAGTTAACAATCACATACCAGTCTTAGATATTGTCAAGAATAAATCGGCTCTTATATCTGGCATAGCAGAAATTCGACCCTGAAAAAGTGCAATATGATCTGAGTTTTATTCGAGATAATGCAATGTGAAATGGTTTTTGAGGGTAGTGCACTTTAAAATCCATTTTCTCTTTCGTTTCTGATCTGATCACAATGAAAATTCAATGTCAAATGCAAATATAGATGTGCTTTACGTTGGTAGTCTCAAAATAAAAATATCACATTTCTTTTCCGAGAAATTTTTCATTTTATAAGTGGTGCGTAACTAAAGTGGCTCACTGTATACACTGTTTTACTAAGACAAAACGATATTTAGAGTAAAACTAGAATTGTAGGAATATCTGGCCATAGCCCCCGCTGCAGCGCTTTTCATGCTGTAAGAAGGCAAAGTCCTAAAGATATTAAGTAGAAACAAAACTTATAATCTAAATCAAGGGCAATGAAATTCTATCCGTTTGTTCTCCAGATATTGAGCGGAAATGAAATTCCGAGATAAATCAAGGGCCATAGCTCTGTTACAAAAAAGCAAAAAATGACAGGAAACAATCCCAAACTACATTTAGCTCTTGTCAATATCATTGCATATATAAACTTTGGTGAAATTCTGTCAATTTTTCTCAACATATTAAGCGGAAACGAACTTCTGACGTCAATGAAAGGCCATCCATATAGATTATTACACGAGTTTTTTTTATCCCAGCCCTGATCTAAGCCCGAGTAGACCGTATCAGCCCTAGCCCGAAGGGCGAGGGCTGATACGGTCTGAGGGCTGATATCAGGGCAGGGATAAAAAACGCGTAGTAATATTTTTATCATATACTTATGCGTGTAAAAGAGCTAATGAAATAATCTATCAATTTCTTTATTTTGACAATCACTAAATTAAGTGACTTTATCAGCCTCAAAGGCTCAAAGGCATTTCGTCGATCCTTTTGTTCTCGAAACGTTGCGTGCGGCTATGACGTTATGAAGTTATTGCGTTCGAAAGTTTGACGCTGACGCTATTTTGTATGGAGGGCGGTACAGAAAAATATCAGCCCTGATATCAGCCCCAGTATCAGCCCTCTACATGAGTTTTGGATCGCAGGGCTGGACAGCTCTATTTGACTTGGTCGATACGGTTTGGCCAAAAGCCTAGTATCAAGGGCAATACGAGTATAAGTATATGATAAATGTAACTCTGGTACAAATTCGCGGAAAATGCAGGTAATAATTTCAAGCTAGATCTTGTCAATATGAATGCATATAAAAATTGGTGAAATTCTGTCAATTTGTTCTCAAGTTATTGAGCGGAAACGAAATTCTGGAGTAAATCAAGGGCCAAAACTCGGGTACAAATATGCGAAAAATGATGTGTAACAATTCCTAGCTAGATCTCGTCAATATGAATGCATATATAAAAGTTGGTGAAATTATGTCAATTTGTTCTTAAGATATTGAGCGGAAACGAAATTCTGACGTCAATGAAGGGCCATAACTCTCTTACCTTTACAAATTTGCGAAAAATGACAGGTAATAATCCTTACCTAGATCATTTCAATATGAATGCATGTATGAAATTTGTAGAAATTCTGTCAATTTGTTCTCAAGATATTGAGCGGTAATAAAATTTTGGCGTAAACCAAGAGCCATAACTCTGGTACAGATGTGCGAACAAGCTAGATCATGTCAATATCAATGCCTATACGGTACAAAATTTGGTGATATTCTTTCAATTTGTTATCAAAATATTGAGCGGAAACGGAATTATGACGGACGGAATGACGATTTGCCGATGCTTAGTAGAGAAATGTGTGTACACGGCTGTCCATCACTAGTACAAATAAAAGATGAGTGAACCATATGTCGGGATAGGAGCGACTCCAAGTAGAGTGAACTCTCTGGCTTTTTAAGACCAACTCCTTAGCGGCGATCATGGTATAACTATTACTTGGAGGTATAACCATTACTTAGAGGGTTAAATTGGGACGCATGCTGCAAGACAAGCATACAATGAACTAAGTCACCCACGCATATTAGCACTAACACTTAAATGGTGTTAATAAATAATCAAGCTCCATGCGTCAAGCAATTTGTTGATTTAACAAAATTCTGACTATTAATTAATCTGCACAATCAAATTATGGGAAACAATTTAAATTCTGTCACTGGAAAAAACTGAATCTGAGCGGGGACATTAATACAAGACTAGTCATCAATAAATATACCAGCAAGTACACAGCCACGCATTATATCCAAGCAGATGAGCATGGACTTTTTCCTGCCCATAAACGTTAAAATTCCGACAATTTGACATTTATTTCCAGGATATATACAACATCTGAGAGTTTTAAAGCAAAGAAAATCTTATTTTTTCACCACTTAACGTTTAGGAGAAATTAAATTGTCATGCTCAGTTGAGTTGAGCCCGACAAATGTATAACCTGTTGACTCTCTCTCTCTCTTTCTCTCTCTCTCTCTCTCTCTCTCTCTCTCTCTCTCTCTCTAAGCTTGATATATGCCAAATTTCATTTTTAGCTAGCCTCTGTAGCTGAGCAGACTGGTTTGAATCTCAATTTGTCTGAACCCCAAAGACAGGTTTTGTCGCGACGAGGCTAAAATAATCAGGCCCTAGTTGCAAGACACCCTGTCTCTGAGATTTTATTTAACAACATGGTACATGTAAGCTTTAAACCAGCCTACATAGCTACAAAGACTAGCTAGGGAAATATATTTTGCAGGGTGGGGTGTACCTTTATGCTTTGCAAATAACAAAAATCAGTTTTACTCGCGACACGGCCTATATTATCAACTAGCATATCTGTCTTGTTTGAAAGCAAATCCCAGGGGTCGTATTAGTTTTACTATTATCTGCACTAAAGCTGGTTCTATGATGATACAATTCCTTGACGTCTTCTATATTTGTAAATTGTTATGGAAGAATAGAAAATTCATTACCATTTAGTTTCCCAAGGAGGATAGTTTAAAGCGTCTATTCTGCGATATAAGTCGCCTCGGATTGACATAATTCTTGCAGTGATACTGCTGGTAATGCAGGCTGAGCGCATGACAAATCATGTTTGTGTATGCTCTTGAGTATCTTTTGGTATCAAGTTTACCAGGCAATGCTTTAAGAACGCTTGTTGAATCGTGAGGCTCTGCCATGGTACTACGTTACAATAAACTGTTGTAAGGTTTAAAGTGTCCAATTTTCTACGCTCAAAATATAGAGCATACATGGTGAGTGTCTTTTGATATCACGTTTACCAGGCAAGGCAAGCGTTTTGATTGCAGTTTTTATCAAAATGAAGTACAGGAGATTACAAACCCGTCTAGCCGACTTGAAAAAACACCAAATACTTGAAGATTTGCTTATGACAGATTTTTTATGATTTTTTTAAAACAAGCTCTTTTTCCACATTTTCCGATATTTTTGAAAATCATCAGCTGCACATACTAAAATCATTGTTTTTTTATGTGAATATGTTTGACAAACACATTACAGTTTGATCAGCCTATTGTATAACGATACTTTTTTCAAAGTGAGAAAGGAGGTAAAGATCAGTAAATGATACAATCAAGTACCACACCTGACCCAGGATACCACAAGGAAAAGTAACAAAAATACAATTAACATCACTAACAAGTGCATTAGGTCAGCTGACCACAAGGCAGCAATGAACAGACGCAAACGCATGAGAAACACAAGACACAAACACACAAGACTGGTGTCCACATCCGGTTTTAACATGAAACTTCATAGGTCATTTAAATAGCATTGCGTTTTTTTTTGTTTTTTTATTCTTATAAGTAGAGTAGTGACGTCTATTCATACTATATAACCGCTGAAAATTCCACTGCCATGCCGCAGAAAATAAAACGTACAGAGCAATACAAAGTTTGTATGCAAATTGCATGGTTAAAGCTAAAACTGCTGCTAGTGGCTGTCTTCATGTCTATGTAGAAGAAAACTGAAGAGTTCAATTGTCACATAACTTTTGATTCATTTTATCTTATACACGGCCACCAATCCCTCTCCTTCATCGCATAAAACCAATACTGTGTTATGAAGAAGAGGGTCCCGTTTCCTATGAACGAGGGCGACTTAAATTACAGCAAAATCGTTATTTTTTTAACAAATACAAAAGTTTAAAGATCCGAAAATACTATTCGATGGCCTTGATGTGTACCTTTGACATACTTTAAATAGTGTGCGCTGACACATAAACTGATTCTATAATTCGTGTTGAAGTTGAAAAAATGCCATTTGTCTTCAATAAAACCATTTTAATCTGTCAAGTAGAAAATCCTTTTAAAACCGATATCAATGTCAAAAAGTTCAATGAGTGTCTCATCGAATAGCATTGCCCGATTTCTAAATTTTGCTTTCAAAATTAAGAAACAGAAAGTTTAATCCAACTGGTATAGGCAATGAAGGAGATGGATTGGTGGCCGTGTTATATCACCACTGCAAACTAATTAAAATATAAATGGAAACCGTATCTGAGGAATATTTTTATCACACTAAAGTCTGACTTTTTGAAGTGAAGGTACCTTTACTCAGACCTCGTCTGTGCAAGAGTTACAAGTCATTTCGAAATGACATAATGTGCAGAGTCTCGACAAAGCCTTGGATTATTTATAGAATTAAAATTTTATAAGAGCGATTTTTACTCTCTGAACAGGCACAAAAAAGTAAGGTGGCCACTTATAACTTCGGTTCAGTATATGGTTACGTGTTAAGATAAGTTGTCTCAAAGTTTAGTGACCTCCATTGAAACTATGTTAAGACAAGCTGTCAGAGGTGTCAGTGCACTTCTATGGTATTAATAGACTTTTCGCTTACTGTCAAGGCGGCAACTTTAATATTCATATCTGGGCGTGGTTCGGCTATTTCATCCGCTAAACAAGGGAAATCAGGTTCTATTTATAATTTGGTGAAGAATTAATAAGTTGCTTGGGCCGCGCAAACGTGCGTGTATTACATGAAAATCCTAACCGTATACACACTGAACTCACATTTATTAATCCGTAAAGCGCATAATCACAAAATGTATGTTTTTGTCGTCCGCTAAAATATGTGAAGCCTCATAGACAAACATTGTGGACCCAGATCAAACGGCTCCTGTAGGAGCAGTATGATCTGGGTCCACAATGATTGCCTCTATGCTTATGTTGAATAGACATTTTCAGATGCAGTTATTTTGCTGGCGTTTTAAGGACTAAATACTGTGTTTTTCGTCTATACTGAGGTATACAGTTATTTTTGAATAAAACCCTTCTCGTTTTCAGCTTTTACCTATGTCTAAGGTTGATCAGTTCTTATTACGCATCCATGAGGCGCCGTCTTTACAGAAAGCGAAAAGTTAAAGAATACTATTTTAAGACTATTTGTTAGAAAGTTCAATGTCCTCCTATGGTACTAAAATAAGCCACGTTGTCTTAAAAGTCTGTTTCATCCTATGGCACTATGTTAGGGCAAGTGGTTGAAATGTTAAGTATCCTCCTGAGGTACTATGTTGAGATCAGTTGTTAAAAAGTTAAGTATTCTCCTTTAGTACTATCTTAGGACCAGTTGTTGAAAGTTTAAGTGTCTTTCTAAGGTACTATGTTGAGATCATTTGTTGAAAAGTTTAGTGCGCTCGTGAGGCACTGTGTTAAGACCAGTTGTTTAATACCCTCCTATTGTAAGTTGTTAAGACAAGTTAGTGAAAAGTTTAGTGTCTTCATATGTCACCACTTTAAGATCAGTTGTTTAAATCTCAAATGTTCTCCTTTGTCACTTAGTTGTTAAATAGTGTGTTCTCCAACAATTACACATGGTCCACGTACAAACTTGTATCTAGATTCCGCATACATCACGGAATAGTGAGTAAAATGTTACTGTTTGCAGCATTGTAAGGCATTAACCCTTTTCATTCTAAAGGATTTTTCCAAACATATAGATAAAATAAGTATGGGATAATTCATTTCGTGCTAAAATGGTTCACAGTCGAAATTTCTAAATCATGATGATCTTATCTCCCTAAAATTGTTTCTTTCTTAGCAAGCAGTGCAGAACCTGATGAAATGTCGCCTAATTGTGAGGTTGGTGCACCGTTAAACCAGTTTATGCCCTCAAGTAAAATATTTTACTGACCGTTCCAAGGCGGTGCTTCTTTTGTGTATCATTTATGTTATTTCTGTCTTGTTTTGCTATGCACGTCTGTTTGTTGATGCCTTGTGGTCACCTGCTGGGAAAGGGCTGACCTCCTGGCTCTCGTCTGTGATGTCTTATTGTGACGTTGTCACTTACCCATTGGTATCCCGGGTCAAGCAAGTGTGGTGCTTGATTGTATCGATGCCTGACCTTTGCCCTCTTTCTTACTTCTCTGTTTTGCCAAAGTATCTATTTATGTTCTGGTATCCAGAATGAAAAAGAGTTAACCAAATTGAATGATATTTAAACTTTGAACTCGACAACGTATGCAGATCCCAGATGAACTGCTCGTGGACAGAGTTTTAATACTGTATGGGTAATGTTTGAATTCGGTGGGGGGCACTATTAAAGTATGTTTACTGTTTGAGGGACCCTGCATTTTTCCTGGAAGAGTGGCAAAGGTATTGTACAGAAACACAGAACAAAGTAAGTAAGGTTGCAAAGATCAGGAATCGATACAATCAAGTACCACACCTGACCCAGGATACCAATGGGAAAGTGACAAACTCACAGAAGACACCACAAACGAGAGCCAAGAGGTCAGCCCTTTCCCAGCAGGTGACCACGAAGCACATATAAACAGACGCGCACAAAACATAGCAAACACAAACCTCCCTCGTGTATTCCTAATAGATACACTATCATCAGAGAAATTAAAGAAATATCTCTTTCAATTCTGTATATTCAACAGAATTCGTCTCCAAATTTCGCCTACATAATTTGCACAGACACATTTATTTCGATTAAATGAGAATTTCTTTTTAATTTGAACAAATAAATAAAGCGCAGCAGACGGTATTTTATAAACGTTGACAGGAGTATTTTTTCTCATGCCATCATCCCTCGGAATAAGATAAAGAAAGACAATTTATTGTCCTATACACGTACTATAACAGTACTGCTGACAATTTATTGTCCTATACATGTACTATAAAAGTACTGCTTTTGGTAAACTTATATAAGCCTAGCGTTTTTTTTTTTTTTTTTTTTTTTTTTTTTTTTTTTTTTTTTTTTTTTTTTTTTTTTTTGGAAAACATTGCAGACCAAGATCAGACGCCGCAGACCGCGGCGTCTGATCAGGGTCTCCAAGATTAACTTACAGAAGGTCCAATTAATGATAGTGGTAAATTCCATTCGGCTTAAATGGGTTAAGAAACAAGTGAGTATGACTAGGAAAATGACACAATCCACAGCTTAAGACAACCCACGACACCAGTAGGAAGAGACACTGAGCACAGACACACGCGACAACTAGAGCACAATTAAAGTAAATTAACCATAATGATTGCGAAACTGGAAAATGTTGATACTATTAGCCACGTCACAAAATAAGGATCCAATACAAAACGTAAAGCCCCCATTGATGATGGGGGCAACAAGAACATCAACAGAAACACCACCTTTAGACATTAAAGCCGGGACATAGACCGACCAGATGCGATCGAACGAAGCGTCTTCTGATTTATTAATTTGAAAAAAAGACTTAAAATTACACCAACAAAACTTAAACTTGAATCGGTATTTTCCATTACATGTAGCTTCGGATTGGAATGTCCATTTTGATATTGTTGCTCACCTGTGTAATAAGTAGTTGTTATACCATGGACTGTCCGCCTGTACGTGGAGATAATCCACGAGCTTTAGCGAGTGGATTATTTTACGTACAGGTGGACAATCATGGTATATTTATTTTATACCACCAACATCAGTGTAGACCTTGCATATCACGAGATATTTCATTCCAAAGACGGTAAAGGTGGTATAAGTAGTAAACCCCATGTGCTTGCTCATATACCGGTGGTGCACATTAAGCCTCACTTAGTTCCAGTCCTATAGCACACCGGAAATACCGTTGTACATGCTATTTGTGATATATCTACTCTCATAGATTGACAGACTATTTTCATTCGTCATGGGATTTACGTAATAATGTTTTGTCTTATCTTAATATTTGCATTTAAGTGCATCTATACGAACATAGGTCGCCGTAAGTCTCCGCTTAAGTCTCGCGAGAGATATGGTTAATTGCTGTATAAAATGTGTGCTGGAATATTATAATGCCTTTAAAAAGCAAGTGAGTTTATACCAGGAAACACCACAATTACACACGGCACTGTGCAGATGAAACAAAACCCGATAACAGCACCATAACATCAAGAAGACAATAAGTCAGGCAACCAGCACTACCTTGCCTAGTGGGATAATTGCAAGACTAGAAAGGACACAAACTAATGCACAACAATACATATACCAAGCACAAAACTCCCACAAATAATGTGAGCAACATAAACAATGGATAAACAACAACAGAACATGTTGCTTGCCAAGATACACATGCATACATTATACGATAAAGGCCTAGTTCTAAAACTCTGACGTAATAGATGCGCGCACGTTTACACCCTAACGGCTACAGTTGCAACTTTAGTAGGTTGGGCAGTAAACAAATATGACCGACGTGAATCATCAGGTTCTACCAGATCTTTATCTTCATCGAAGACGAAAAGTTGCCTTCTCTAATAAACAATTACGAAATTCATTTTTTTTCGGTCGGTCTTTCTAGCGAATGTTATTTATGAAAGCTTAAGCACTTATCATGAGGTTTTATGTTTTAAGCATGGATTTCGTGAGTATGTTTCTGGATATAGTAATTAAGTCACGCTTTTTCTTAGTGAGCTTTCATCAGACTCTATATAAGGAATTTCAGGTATTTTAACCCAGTCGACGTTTCTGCTTCTTAAAAGTAAGAGCATTTCTTTTTGTTCGTCGAATATTCAATGTAACAGATTTTTACCTTTTTTAAATTCAGTAGCTACTATTCCACAAACAATTTATGACGGTAACTTTAGGTAAATTTCAAAACCGTTATAACTTCCAATAACTGTATGGAATCTATTATTCATTTGTGACCTCTCAGTATTGACCTTTGGTCGAGTCCATTTTTCTGGGTTGAGCAGATAATTTACCGTTAAATGTTTGTTAAATTTGTTGATATCCTTAAAAGCTATATTCAATTTATATCTGTCTCATTGGTTCAGTGGTTAAAACGCTCTTCTGAGACACGCGCAGTCGTGAGTTCGAGCCTCAATTCGGTCTTGTTTTTTTTTCTTGCAATTTTCTTGCAATCTTATTGCATGTATTGATGTTTAATTATTTTAATATAGGAAAGTAAGATTTATGTGTTATAAAATGATTTTTTCGTGCGTTGGGTACCCAGCATGGAGTATGGTCATTCTTTCAAGTAAAGCATATTAAGTACCAATGAATAAGTTAATTTTATTTAAAGTGAAATCAACAATCAATATACACGGCCAACGTTGGATGTTTGCCAATTTGAATGAAACCCTCTTCCATAAAAGTGGTTTAGCATGCCAGTGGTTAGGGAATGACATATGCATGCAAAATGTGATCAAAATATACTATGTGGTCAAGAGCTATGAACATTTCCACGAACTGCTAACGGACGGACGAGCGGACGAACTCAAATAGTGATTATAGTGCAGACCCCAGGGTCATGCAATTCCACTATTCTCAAATTACCTTTAGAAAAGGGTATCTTTAGTTCGGTAGTACTATCTTGCCAGCATTTCGGGACAGCGTGATTGATATGAACGTAAGTTCCATCTGTAAAAACGACTGTGTTACCCGCCTCTCTCAACTCCCTGACAATGCGAAGATATCTGATCCTGCTGAGGGCTACATCTTGTCTCTTCATCAGAACTTTTTGATTCACCCCACAGTGTGTGTAAGCAAACTTCATATGAAGGAGACGACCCTTGCTGCCAGTGTAACCAATACTCTGTTTGAGCTCTGTTCTGATGTTATCAAGGGTTGGCAGAACCTTCTTCAAGGAGTACATGCTGGCGATGGTCCTCCGTACAACACCCTGGTCAAAGTCATCCAGTGACACTTTCGACGTAGATGAGAGTGGTTGCTTTGGTTGTTGCTGCTCCTCCTGTGCCTTCTTCTTCTCTTCCACAATTTTCTGATAGGGAGCGCAGTGGCTCAGTGGTAGAGTGCTTGACTCAAGACCGAAGGGCCTTACCGGCGTCACTGCATTTTGGTCCTTGAGCAAGACACATTTATCCTAGCTTAGTACTGGTTCAACCCAGGAAGACCCGTCCCTGTTTAACTGAAAGTTTGTTTATGAGACGTTAAGAATCAAATCAAACAAACAAAACAAAACAACTTTCTGAGCGGTAGATCTGCTTGCGCCAGTGAGTGCTGCAGTCCTGTTCCATACACGATTCAGTGACAGTTTCATTCCATGCTTCTTTTCCTTCATGCAGAACTTGTACACGTTTTCAATAATAGCTCCTGCATCGTCGCTGTATCTCCATACAAGCTTCGTCATTTTACTTAGTAAAGTCGCTTTACATGTGCATAATACATACTGATATGCTTTTTTCTGCAAACATGTAAATCACAAAAATGTTCCTGCATCTTTGCAAAAGCAAAAAAATAAAAAAAAAGAATAAAAAAAAAGATTTACAGTGTCTCGAGCCCTCAACCTTGGGCTCGAACCCTCAACTTTGTTTTCAGATTCTTTGAGTGCAACCGTTATACTTACTGCGCCATCGAATCGCTCGTAAAAGTTCACTTGTTAATACGAATAATTGCATGGCATAACTTTGTAACACCCCTATTTTATGGAGCAGTTCATTATTGTTAGTGCAGTCACGCCCTGATGCTTTTAAGGCTATTATAGTGGTTACTTAAAAGTACCAAAACATATAATGACCCCACTGTAGGAATCTCCTTGTTTAATTGTAGATTTGCTTAGTCAGTTTCAGTTTATCGATCATGACTCAGTTTCTGGATTTTTAGCTTAATATGAAGCTTGAATATTTTTTTTATATTTTGTAAGATGGTTTTTAGTCAGGTTCTGATTCATGTGTTGGATTTTTATGTAAAGTTGCTTTCAAGAGTAACTTATTTTAATTGAAGTTTATAACATCACGTTAAGTTATAATTCAGTTAAGTATGTTTTATGTCATAACAGTGGTCTTGAAAGTAATTCTAAGTTTTCAGGCTAATAATTGATTGGCGTGTACATTGATGGTAGTGCTCTGGTTGTTAGATTTGTTGGAAAGACGAAACTGCTCCTACAGGACGCAAAAGGATGTAGAAGGTATATGTATTTCATTTGCTTGTCAAATATTTCAGTCCACCAGCGTATGGTTTCAGCTTGTAGCTTCAGTATGTCGTTTATGAAAGTGTGCAAAGATCAGGAATCAATACAATCAAGTACCACATGACACCATTTCAGTTTTAAGCATAATATAAAGTTTGGATATTCATGGACTGTGAGATTTTCATATTTAAACGGTTCTGGCTAAGTAGTTTTCAAGAATAATTTTGCAGCCAATTATTAACTTAAAACTAATTTTATATATTAAAGAGTAATGGACAAGACACATTTATCCTAGCTTAGTACTGGTTCAACCCAGGAAGACCGTCCCGCATAACTGAAAGATTGTTGAGTGGACGTAAAGAATAAAATCAAACAAACAAAACAAATAAAGAGTAATGGAACATTTATATCTTAACTGAGCTTAGATATCCGATATTATAGGGCCTTAAGCATTTCAACATGTGAAAAAGATTGGGTGTAGGTGCTTTATAATAGGAGAAATTTAGTTATACACAATTAGTGAAGAGCATTTTAGTTTCCCCAAGTGGAATAATCTATCTTTTTGCAAAACAAAGTAAACTTAAGTTAAAGAATGAGTAAACACTCCTGGGACGGGAGCATAGAGTTTAAGTTCTATGTAAAAAGCTGTTTTGAACGTACGGACGAGTTAGGGAACTTTCAGGGAACTTTTCTGTATGTTTAAAATTCTAGCTTGTGAACATGTCTCTGTGTGAACGGCCTGCTGGTCAGAGCATGGAAAAATGCTACCTCCCCCTCCCACAGGGAGTTAAGGTTGGGTAGCTCGCTTGTAGATTTAGATATGAGCTTTAAAAGATACAAGGGCGTATTGGGATTATAATTCTGTGAAGTGTTGAGATATGTTGAAACAGCGATTTTGAACAGGATTTCTAAATTTTCGACAGACTGTGTGGCAAGACGAACAAGAAGAATCGATGAGAATTTGTTGTTTATGTGTGTTTTGTTTATGTTCTAATCATAAGTAAATACCTGTAAAAGCAATGTCGAAAATCTGAAGCAGAAGCGGCATTCCAAACAAAACATGCGTTTTGTTTCTTTTTCTCTAAAGAATGGTTTTTGAATTATAAATCTGGTTTGCAATGCTGAATCTAACAATTTAGAGCGTTAGAAAAAGACAATATTTATTTTCGGACGATCAAAGAGGGGGAGAAAAAATATGTGTGCTCGGTTTTTCAATTGGGACCGCTGAAAGAGCACAGAAAGGGTTTATTTTGTAAAACGCTACTGACAAATCTTGCTAGATATGTCTAGGAAGAGAACCAGACCAGCTATAACGGTGCTCTGACCTACCGTTGATCCCAAGAAGGTTCATGACGTCACTATAGTAGCTACTTCGATCCTCGAATCGAACATTAGTTACTTTAGTAGGAACTACAGTTCGATTCGAGATGGACCTTAGGCGCATTTCCCATCACGTAGTTACACACGTGCGTAATAAAAATTGTACAAATTCAACGAAATGTGGAAATTGTGTTTTCCATACCATAATGGACTGCAATTTCCTCCCACGGGGAGCAAATTGTTTCATAAAAAAGTAGTCCCCTGTTTGGTAAGGGACATAATTCATTAGTCTCACTGCTCATTACAGTAGTCTCCCTTTTATAGGCGTTCTGACTATGCCCTTCGTGCTCATGATGCCTATTAACCCTTAAAGCGCCAATCACGACTGCACATATTGCCTAATTTACGAAAAATAAGGTATGTTATTTCATGAGAATCGTCTGCCAGCAGACAAATCTCTTAAATATTATACAATTATTGACTTATATTGAGGTGGACACGGAGTGTTATTGAACAGTAAACGTCATATTAACCGACGTGGTCAATATGATTAAATTTACTGTTCAATAACACTCCATGTCCATCGAAACATTAGTCAACATTTTTTTTGTATATGTTATGCATTTTCTGCCATTTTGGGCCATTAAAACCATTGACGGTATGGATAGATAATGCGAAATTACTTGACGTTCTGACGTCACTTCTCGTAAGCCATGCAATATTACACATTGTACTTCGTGTCGTGTGCTTTGCAAAAGCATGCAATATAGTTATATCAGCGGCAGTGGACAGGCATCCCATTGGTATCCTGGGTCAGGTGTGGTACTTGATTGTATCGATTCCTGATCTTTGAACCCTTACCTGCTTTTATTAAAATTTTATAGATTATATTATCACTGATAATAACATGCCTTATTTGTTATTTTTAAAAAGCAGCGAAATTTGAAAGTTGTACGCTGCAGCAAATTATAGGTGGCGTTTAATGGTTAAATACCTTTAGGTTCTTTGTAGTGCTGGGAATGGTGACCATGAAAATCTTGGGGACCACGGAAGCTGTGATGTTTTATCGTCTGTTGATTTTTTTTATTTCAAATCATTTTTTACATTCTTTCAGGAATAGCACCGAGCGTATAGTAGTTTTATTCATTTGTCGAGCATGATCGGGGTCTAAACTGTTTGCAATCTAAAGGTTGTTAGCAGGCGGCACCAGCAGGCTATGAATTAATTCTGTTTCGAAAATAAAATTTCGATGCATTAGATATAGAATTGGAAGATAGTGAGAGAGCTATCTATCTACTCCCAATTTACCAATTTGTCACAACGGTATCTGCTAAAAACGATCTGTCATTGTTACAGCATTTGATTTACCATTGAAGCACCCAGACTATATGCATGTATAGCCAGCAGTATCTAGGCCTTGTTCACTTTTTTACGTTGCTTCTGAACATATATTTCAAATTCAATGAATTCGAAGAATTGATGCTCAAGAAATAGATTACATTGTAAAAAAGCAATAATATTTATTTAAAACAGGCCTTTATAGTTAAGAGTGCGAAACAGAAAAAAATATTTCTCAACCAAAACATATGTTGTAGGACCTCATAAGAACCGTATTTTGAGCACCCGAACGTATGCCAAAAAGTATGGGTAAGAAATTATTACAATTTTACGCTGATTTTTTTTTTTTGTTTATCTAAACCTGTTACATGTACAAAAACAATTGCTAGATATATGGCCCTTAAGCACTTCACTATATGAGCCAGTGCATGAGATTTCCAACAATGTGTTTTGTGCGACCAGCAAAGCCTCAGATCAGCCTGCGCATACGCGCAGTCTGATCAGAGTCTTTGCTAGTCGCTTGAGTATTCTATGAGTGTTAAGCTACTGGCTGAACATCATTTGGAGATTCTAAGCTTTAAAGAAGGCTGCACAGGCTCGCCTGAGTCTACACTTGTCGAAATGCCACATTGTTGGAAATCACATGCCACGGCTCAATTATTATTATATGTGAACCTCCTTCACTGTCCTACTTGCATTTGAAGGTAGAAGTACATTTTAGCAACTGTAATACTGTGAAAGCAAAATGAACAGAACATGGGATTACTTATTATGAAAAAGGCAAACAAACTACTAAAACATTCTGTGGTAAGATGTTTGGCTCTTTCGCACACGAGGTTCTCTCTACACATCTAGTTACACGTCAGTGGCTGTTGAGTTCAGAAGAGATTGCTGAGCATGCTACAGATGGAGAAAACTCTATTAGCAACAAAGAGAATAATGACGTTACAATAATATCTTGCAACGCGAAATTGATAAAAACTACATTTTGGCACAAATCTTTCTGAATGCGACTGAGGCTGTTGTCGGTTCTCATGAGTTGATTATGGGAGAGAGAGAGAGAGAGAGACAGACAGACAGACAGACAGACAGAGAAAGAGACAGAGAGAGAGAGACAGAGAGACAGACAGACAGATCGACACACAGACAATGACAGACATTTTTGTTATAGTGTTTCGTCAGTTTAATTATGTCATTGTGGCTCTAGTTCAGGGGCGGATCCAGGATTTCTGGAAAGTTGGTTCATATGTATATATAAATGTGTGTGTGTGTGGGGGGGTTCGCTTTGCTGATTTTATTTCATTGAAAATGAAATAATCTGGTCTCACTGAGACCAGCCTATTTCATCTGGTCTCACTGAGACCAATTCATTTTATTTTCATTGAATATTTAAAACTTGGGGACGGGGAGGGGGGTTCAAGCGAACCCCCTGAACCACCTCTGGGTCCACCACTGCTACATGTAGTTTTAGAAGCTACAGTTAGGTTATTACTTGAAATTATGGCTTTTCCCAACCGAGTTCTATAGAATAAAGAGTAGCCGTTATACAATAGTGTCTCCTTGGTGACAAGATCTGTGAATTATGTGGAATACTAGATATAATTGAGCCGCAACATGGGATTTCCAACAATGTGTAGTGTGCGACCAGCAAAGGCTCAGACCAGCAAGCGCATACGCGAGGTCTGATCAGAGCCTATGCTAGTCGCTTGAATATTCTGTAAATATAAAGCTACTGACTGAAAATAATTTGAAGCTTCTAAGCTTAAAAGGAGGCTGTACAGGCACGTCTGAGTATATTCATTTCAATATGTCACATTGTTGGAAATCTCATGTCGCGGCTCATATGTCTATGTAGTTATTAAGAAAATATTTTCACAGCCTACATTGTATGTCCGAAGTTCTGATTGTTGCCACGAAACAGACACTCTGGAAGAAATTAAAAGCAATAAAGCTAGCAGCATAAATGTCATGCAAGCACTATCCCAAATATGCAGAAAGATCAGGCAGGATGAAGATCAAATCAGCTTTTAACCCATTTAAGCCGAATGGAATTTCGTGAAGTACTCCGACGTTAGTCATGCTTTTACCAGGATTATGAAGATAATGTCAATTAACAGATAGCCTGGTGGTCAGTTGACAAATTACAGATCAAGCCTACTTGAATCTAAACTTGGAAAACCTTTTTTTTATATAATTGTCAAATTGCATCCTTTTTTACTTTTCATATTTTACTTCTGCTTTTGTATTCATTATTCCGTAAGTTTCCTCAGTCTTTCCTTGTCAATGGCGACTTTTATTGTTTGCTAATTACCTTCGCAAACAGTTTGGACCAAAATAAGGATATATATATACTGTCAGACGGACCAAAGATTGGACGGGTTTACGCAGTAGCACGTGAAAGGTTTTTGAAACTGTAACAGTTAGTTCTACTTTTCGTGCTATCGACGTTGAACTGAAAACAGGTAAGATATAACCGTTAATTCATCCAGATTTCCACATCTCGTGCCACACCATGGACTCGTCTAACCTTTGATTCGTCTGAAATTCACCAGTACTTAGCAATTGTAAACAAAATAGTACGTAACTGTCACTCTTGTTTGGCACGACAGTAAGCATGTGTTTCGACATTATTATGTGTTGTATGGCAGCGCCGAAAGGAGGACATTTTGTAATTAAGCGATTTCGTGTGTTATTTTCCAAGATTTAGTAGAAGTTGCATAACACTCTAAAGACACTCAAACTGGGTAATAACTGGCTATATAAAAGTGTCTCATCCCAACTAAATCGGTAGTCTCGAGGAATTTATTTCTTTCATTTGTAGGACCGGTTAAAAGAAGCCTTGGAGAGAGAGAGAGAGAGAGAGAGAGAGACAGAGACAGAGACAGAGAGGGACAGAGAGAGAGAGAGCAGGGCCGGATCCAGGTTGTTGTTGTTGACTTTTTGTTTATTGTTACTCCCATTGTGGGAGTCTGTAACTGTGCTATGTTTTGTTGTACGTTACTTTATGTCCGTTCTAGTATTGCAATCATCTTGATGGGGAAAAGAGAGCTGGTTGCTTTACTTAATTTGTCTTCCTGGTGTCTCGTGATGGTTTAGCGGCTCTTCCTCGCGGTGCCATGGGGTTGTCTGCGGTTTGTGATTGTTGTATTTCCTGATCATACTCACTTACTATTTTCTGGAAAGGGGGTTCATATGTATAAAGGGGTGAGGGTTCGCTTTGCTGATTTTATCTCATTTTTCTCAAATATCCCATGAAAATGAAATAATTAGGTCTCATTGAGACCAAATTATTTCATTTTCGTAGGATAATTAAAAACAGGGGGGTTTCGAGCGAACCCTCTGAACCCCTGGATCCACCACTTGAGAGAGAGAGAGAGAGCTGACTTATGATTGGCTTCAGTATTTCATGAGCCCTTTTTTGAGACACAACAGCAAGTTGACTTTACACCCACACCCAGTGATTACCCAGAGCATGTATACTTAGACTGGCATCAGTCCACTAAACGAATATAATTACATTATTTAACTTTGAAAAAAAATCATCTTATAAAAATTCTATCCTCTCTGATAGTCAGATTTAGTGTCCAAGCAAAGAACTGCTCCAAGTAAAGTTTATAAATAGAGATATTACCAGTTTTACTACAAAAATGACATTAGAGACTGGGGCCAGTCTAATGTACACTCAACATTTCCAATTTTTCAGATAATCGAATTATTTTAACGTAAAATTGTAAATTAATTTCTTACCTACATGTAATAATAAGTATCAGTCTAAACATTTGAGCTACGAAATGTGATTTCCAACAATCTGTCATTTTGACAAGTGTAGACTCAGACCAGCCTGTGCAGCATTCTTTTAAGCTTAGAAACGCCAAATGATGTTAAGTCAGTAGCTTAACACTCATGGAATATTCAAGGGACTAGCAAAGGCTCTGATCGGACTTATGCGCAGGCTGATCTGAGGCTTTGCTGGTCACACATACCACATTGTTGGAAATCTCATGTCGAGGCTCATATGTTTCGGCCACTCAAAAGAACCGTTTCTTAGAGAGAGTTCTTTTGAGTACCAAAAATATATGTTTTAATTGAGAATTAAGAAAAATAAGTTTAAATCACGCACTCTTGTCTGGGGAGGGGGGCTGCAAGTCTTATTGGGTGCTTTGTCGTTAGCATGAAGAACACCCGGGTCCTAGCTTTCCATTGAGCACAAACCAAAGGCACAAATCAGACTGGGTAAATACTGGGCTGATTTAAGTCTTCGCATGGCAAAGACCAAATATTAACTTGACTGATCAAGGCTTTCGTGAGAAATTGGTCTAGTTTTTTTTTTGGTGTTGTTGTCGTTGTTTTTTTATTCGAATGGATAACCATCATCACAGTTATCAAACTGAGTGTATCGTCTTTTTCTGATCAAATATTATTCTACAAACTTAGGCCCCAAAGTGATCAAACTATTTACATGCTCAACTCAGCTGAGCACGAAATTTGTCCTGCTCATAAATGTTAAAATGCCAACAATTTTTGGCATTTTTAACATTTATTAGCAGGATAAATACAACATCTGAGAGACTTAAAGCAAGAAACTTCGTCATTTGTTGGTATTTTAGTTGTTATGAGCAGTTGAAAGGGGTACGTGCAATAAGGGGCAATTTTGGCCCCCTTCCGATTTTTTAGGAATTAGATATCAACACAGCTAAATACTAAAAAATCCTTTTAATATGTTGTGTTCCGAGGTAATTCTCAGCTTCTATTAATATATCTTTTTTGGCATTTGCTTGTGCTTTATGTTAATTTCTCTGTCAAACCTCTCAGTTTTGCTCCAAAATGGTCAATTTCCTATTTCCAGCCTATTTTGGTGGCCATTTTTGTTACCATAGCAACGGTAAAAGTCAAAGTAAATTTAGACTTTTACACTTTGGTTATTTTTCTGATAAACTAATAAGAAGAAATTGGTGAAAAACATTTTTTAGATTTTAGCCTCACATGAGGATTTTAGCCTCACATGGTGCTAAACGCCCCTTAATGCACGTACATGTAGCTCTTTTGCGCTCAGTTGAGATGAGCATAAAAAAGTTTTATACCTCGGGGCCTGTTTTTCTACGAACGTTACTTATATTGTTTCTATAAGTTCACTAGCTGACAATTCTTGCGAGCAAGATGCTTGCTACCTTTCTAGTATTGTATTAGCTAACTGAACCTATATAAGTCTAGCGTTCTCATTGTTGGATATAGACAAAAACAGTCCTTACTTAGATCAGGCGCTGCATAACGCGGCTCCTGATCATAGTCTCCACTGTTTGCTTTCAGAGATTTCTATTAAAATTTGTATTAAATGAAAAATACCACCCAAGAAATGGACTGGTCCAATTGATAGGAGTGGGAAATTCTATTCGGCTTAAATGGGTTAAGACGTTAGAGGATTGAAGGAGTCTATCTCTTTGAGACGATCAAGATAGCTGTTGCGTTGCAAGGGGCGATTGATCAAAGACAGCACTGACAGTTGCTATGTTTGTCCAGACCCAATGCATTAGTGATAAGTAATGTTGGCAGGACACAAGACACCAAAGTAAACAGTAGCTGACATATCTATAACTCAATTAGGCCCGTTTGCGTGGCGTGAAATGTCAACAAGAACGGATAACTTCTGTTATATTTTCATTCATCAAAGTTAGTCTATAGTTTATGTCTGTAGCTTCCTCAATATATGCGATTGACCATCCCAAGTATATTGTATCAAATCAAAAGGTAGACTCCGTTAGTGCATTTAGGGCTCTGTTGTTGATTAATTGTTTATTGTACATGTTGCTCCTACTGTTTTGTGGGGATGTCAGTTTGTTCCTTGTTTTGTTGTGCAGTACTTGGTATCTTTTCTGTTGTTGTAATCATCTCGCTGGGGAAAAGAGAGCTGGCTGCTTCACTTTAATTGCCTTTTGGTGTAATGTGACTATTACATGTAGACCTAATCTGTATCTACTTCCGTATTTAGAGTTTAGCAATTATGCAAAGCTCTGTTCATAGCGAGCTGCTCGCTTAGCGAAAAGTAACCGATTTTATTTGATATTAATTGCCATTAAGAGGGTCCAATTCACAGTAAGTGATACCCATTAACTCTGAACTAACTACACCCTTTGCTTTCATAGTCTCCAAATGTCTGAACTTGTAATTAATTCTTATAGCAAAACTTTGGTTTCTCTTTTGCTTTGATTCAATAAATGTAATTTGAAGATTTTTTTAAAACTCTTTAAAACCCATATTAGCCTCGCGTCCTTTTTGGGGGGCATCGGCAAACAGTGCAAAACCAGACCAGACACGCCAAACGCGGCGTCTGATCAGGTTCTTCACCGTTTGCTTATAGAAGTTTTAAAATTTGAATAAAAATGAAAAATACCACCAACAACCCTCAACTTCCAATTCATAAGAATGGGATAAAAGAGTAGCAATACACCTGCCACGTGCACGATTAACGAAGAGAGAGTCAAATATGGAACGCAAAGCCAATAAAGATTACAGTACGGTACTTACATAGCCTACAATGAGGTATTTTCTTAATGGCATTGACTTACATTGTATCAAACATTCTCCTCTCTTTATAATATACATCTCATAAACGTTTAGTACTAAGCAACGATGACCAACTACGGCTTAGAATAGCTTACGGCCCGAATGCGATTTGCTTCGAATTCGTAAGTATTGACGTGTATTATCCATGAACATGTATGCCAATACGCGTGACTTTGATACATATCGCGCTGTGTGTAAATGCTGGCCTGAGCCTCCAATTGTTATTGTCTTGTTTATGTGAACAGCGTTAGTTCTAGCGAGCCTGTGCATATGTGTCTGCGCATGCGCTGCTTCTTGATGCGATAATCACTGAAATTTCGTAAACTAGCCCATACTGATGTCTTTCGCATGCAAATAAGGTGCCGTTAAACATAAATTTTGGTGCCGTTTAGCGTGTTTAAGCCCTTAAGTAATATCTTACTGACCGTTCCGAGGCGGTGCTTCTTTTGTGGATCTTTTTTGTTATTTATGTTTCGTGTTTGTCTTTGTTATGCTGTCTTGTCTGTTCCTTGCAGCCGTGTGACCACCTGCTAGTAAAGGGCTAACCTCTTGGCTCTCTTGTGTGTTATGTTTTATCAAATTTCAGATGGATAAAAGTCATTTTGTCGGAATGGTTTTGTTAGATCTGCAGAAAGAATTTGATAGAGTTGACCATAGTATATTATTGATGAAACTTGAAGCTCTAGGTCTCAGTCAAGACATAATAAGATGGTTTCAATCATAACTTAGTCAGAGACTATCAGATCGGCAACAGCTTTTTGATGTATCTGGTACTCTGTCTTCATGTTCTAAAATTACTTGTGGGGTTCCTCAGGGGTCAATACTTGGGCCCCTGCTGTTTATAATATACATGTATGTCAATCATATGGCTGGTGTTCTTGATGAAAAACTACTTTTGTACGCTGACGATTCAGCCATTTTGGTTTCAAAATAAAGATGTTACTAACATTGAGTTATTGTTGCAAAAGTCTATTCTATTTGAAAATTTGCACATTTTAAGATATTGTGTATGTATTTTAAATGCGTATATAATATCATATTGTATTTTATGCTTCTGATCTGTGATACCAAAATAAATAATAATCAACGTATCCTCGTGTTTTTGTCACTTTCCCATTATGCTGTCCCAGGTAAGGTGTGGTACTTGATTACATCGATTCCTGATCTGTGCCTACTTTTTTGCTTTGATGACTTCACTTCTTTTTCTTTTGTTAATGTTTTAGGTCCCAGTTGGCAAGTGATTACTCATGTTCAGACGTTTTGCCGTCTCTTCCTGGGTTAAAACCGTTTTAAATAGAGGGTGAAGTGTCTTGATCAAGGACACAACACAGTGCCAATGATGAGTCTCTAACCAGTGATCAACCCGATCCCAAGTCTGACACTCTACCACTAAGTAACAGCGCTCCTCATACTTCACTTATACACAGTGTACCATTAATACATATGCTGGTTAAAATCGAAAAAGTATATTTCCGATAAAGGATTGTTCATTTTGTGGGTCGTAAGTGGCTTATTGAAAGCGCAACATGAGCATGCACATAGCTCTAGATAAGACGGTGCTTCTTAACAGAAAATTTGGTAAGATTCCCTTTCTCTCTGTGAAAAAACATGTGTTGTAGTTTCTTGAAAACGCCTCAATCAGACTCTCAAAGATACTGTGTTGAGAGAAACATAGTGGCTTCGATACAGCCACAGCTCTGTAATCTCGGCACCATATTTAAGTTGTAAAGTGTTTCGTGATTGGTCAATAATAAACATACGTGAAAGAAATATATTATGTTTGCTGCACTTTTCGAAACATCTCACTGCTTTTTCTTGATTTAGTTTACAAAAAGGACCTTGTATTTTTATGGGTTTTTTCAATGAAATGTTCTTTCCCCATTCAGGGGCCGCAAGTAGTAAACATGGTGGTTACGGGGTATCTCATTCTTGTTTATTGATTGAACTAGGCCCAGTCTATAATTCTATGGCAGCCTCATTATGTTTTAAGAGATTTGAGGACCACAGCTTACTTAAAATCTATAATGAAGATCTATGGAAAATATTTACGGGTCTGGGCTCTTTTATGGCGAAGATGTGTTAAGCTCTTTGCCTACTAATGCTGTCTGCTTATAACGTTTGCAAACAGTTTGAATCCAGATTAGGCCTAACAAAGTGTTCGGCCTGATCTGGATAGAAGTTTTTTACAACTCTGAGAGGCATTTCTGAAAGAATCGTCCAAAAAATTGGATTTTGAAAAAATTCCGCTGACGTCAAAAAATCATTAAAATTACCTAGTAGGCAAAGATTTAAAGGAAACTTAAATGCAAGCAGACTGAAGCCATACTATGGTATGTATCTCCATTAGTGTCTGGTTAAAATAGGAATAATGCCCCAATTATATTAATGTCGTTATATCAGAAAGTCATACAGACACGATCTGTAAATGTACATTGTATATTAATTGTGCTTACAAAGAATTGGAATATCCCCTCGTTGGTCTGTTACTGTAAAATTCATATTTGAAGGGCGTTTTAATATGGCGCTAGTCACAATATAAACAAATATCGCCAAAATAAGAGGCCGCGAAATACAATTTTTATTTAAAGAACACAATAAAAGATTAATGGGCATTCATCCATAGTTGGCACATCTGTAACTGTATCAATAAAACAACTTTAGAACATTTGTCTTGAGTATCGTTGTCGCGAAAACCCTGCTTTAAGGTTTATAAAAAAGGAATACTCTTAAAGGCAAGAGTACATTATTTCCCTTATGAGTAGCCTCTATTTGAATTGAAAATAGCTGTAAATGTCAATAAAACAAGAAACCGCCAGAACTAAACTACGCCAATATGTCATGGCCGAATCGAAATATGGTGCTGTTGCTCCATGTCTTTAAACACAAACCTCGAGATTGAGAGACACAACTTAGTAATTAGCCATATATCTTATATATTTGTAATCTACTTTATACACAAATAATGGGCATTAGCATAGCCACTAGACCATTGAGGATATTTCGACATGTAATTTTTAAGCGATGCAGGTCCAATTTAAAACATTTGTTTAAAAATATTACTTGCTATATGAATATGCCTGGTAATTTAACAGATATTTTTAAAATTATATTCATCCTTAAAAGAAGTTCTATTCCCCCATCCCCCAGATGAGATGTCTGAACTTCGCATGAAATCGCGTTTGCATAGTGCAGGTAAGCATGCCATCCGACTTTGGCATTATTCACAATAAAGCATTTGGTCACAGACTTACTTTCATTGCTAAGCAATCAGCGATACCTTTTGCATACTTTGTTGTATAATCCACAAATTATACAACCTTATGGCTACATATGTGATGAATTAATGGTAGAATCGCTTACATAAGAAGGAAAATCTCTCTATTTGATGATTTTCACGTATATCAGTTCATAACAATGGAAAGCGAAACAAATCATTCTTTAACATTTCTTAACTGTGCCTTTATAGTGATAAACCCCATACTGTCTGTCTTGTATTGTTTATGGTTTCGGATGCATGTGAGCCACGACATGTGATGTCCAACAATGTGGCATTTTAACAAGTGTAGACTCAGGCGAGCCTGTGCAGCCCCATTTCAAATGATGTTCGGTCAGTAGCTCAACAGTCATAAAATATTCAAGCGACTAGCAAAGGGTCTGATCAGGCTGCGCGTATGCGCTGGCTGATCTGAGCCTTTGCTGGTCGCACATACCACATTGTTGCAAATCTCATGTCGCGGCTCATGTTATCTCAATGCTTAGAATATCACAAAAATACCTTTTTACTACCAATGCTGCCAACGATAATGACACCAATCAGTCTGCAATCAGGCTCTTGTGGGTGTTTGCTGTTTGATGCATGTTTTTTCCTTTGACCTGGCTAAACTATACTTAAAGCCAAAAGTAACTTTACACTTTGAACTACCGAATATATCTTTACTGTTTTTTATTTTAACCAAATTAAATATTGCAATGAGTTGCTGGTACCCGCCCTAACCCAATTCACAAAAAAAACTTAATTAATTAATCTTCTTTCGAGTTATCTGTGCTTTCATTAAAAACACAAAATCAGCATTTCCTAACAAAATCCAAAGTAAACCTAGGATTTGAACACTCTATTTTAAGGGTCATCGATTTCCCATTAAAAATACTGTTTGGCATTTTGTTTTCGACGTATAGTTACTTTTAGTGTAGGGGCCAAACTGAGATACATGGCCTATTTTGCGAGTTTGTTGCACCCCCCAGGAAGAAAAAGTTGGTTACTATTTTCAGTCAGGGACATGTCTGGGGGGCCTTAGAAACCCATGTTTTACTAAGTTTTCTGTGGTCATTTTTCTGTAAATGGCCTGTAATCAACGTTACCCAAAAACATTGAAAATAGTAGTACACAAACAACAAGACTAATAATATATTTTTTTGATAGTATCAATGAATTTGTTTGAGGTTTAAATGTTTGATCTAGTCATAAACATTAATAGCAGACATCTGTGAGATGTTTTACCGCTCATCAGCGTTACGTATGTTACATTTTATACGAAATTGCAGAAAATGACTTTATAGTTTGCATATAAGAATGAACCATGTTCCCCAGCCACAGGAAGAGAAACTTGGTTACTATTTTCAGTCTGGGGCATGCCTAGGGGCTATAGAAACCCATGTTTTAATAAGTTTTCTATGGTTAGTTTTCTTTAAGTGAACTGTAATCAATGTTACCCTAATTTTGAAAATAGCAGTACACAAACTACAAGACTAGTAGGATAGTTTACAATAGTATTAATGGAATTATTTGAGTTTTTCATGTTTAAGCTAGACATAAACATCAATTGCAGACATCTGTTAAATGTATTTCTGCTTGTCAGAGTTACTTACATTACAATGTTTTACGAAATTGCAGTAAATAACTGTATAGATTGCATATTATAATAAACCAGGTTCCCAACCTTAAATGTGCAATAAAGATCCCTATTCTAATGATGAATTTTCATTTTGCCATATTTGAATCTATTAATAATTTGTAATTGGAGATAATTTGTAGTAAAATAAATTTTAAAATATGCTTTTAAGCATATTATTTCTACTGGCATACAGATTTTCTATTTCAACCATATACATTGCATTGGAATTGACAGTGTCTTATTTCATCTCTGTCACAATGAAATGAAATAACAGCATTAAAAACAAGTTTTACTACCATGGGCATTTAATTTCTGTCAATACATAAATAAGGTAACGTAAGTAACAACAATGGTGTTTTGCGTAAATGGATATACTTAAATTTGTGGAGAGTAGACTTATATTTTTACCTAAGCCTGACGACACGCATATTCTACTCTGCATATATTTCAATAACTTCATTAATAGACAAATTATTTAAAGTACCGTAAACATTAATCTAAGAGAGTTTTGTAATTTTGCTTGACCCTGTTACTTTGATACATGTATGGTAACTTGCAGATTTTTTTATCAATTGTTCATAGCAATAAACATGATATTTACTTTATGATTCAAATATTGGACTGAATATACCGTACCTCAATAAATAAATTTAAATAGAAAAGCAATATTTCCTGCATCTGGTGGCAAGACATGAGGATATTGTGGGTGTCTTCCAGAGCAGGGACTTTCTGTCGACTTTACACAGAGGTCACATCTTAAAACTAGTAAAGTTTTAGCTGAGCCTTCTTTGAATGGGTAACAAATTGGTCAAATTTGATGATTCACTGTTTTACAAGATATTAACCCTTAACACTATATGCATATATTTGTCAAGTCCATAACATATAACAGCACACTGTCATTATTTTAGCATGTTTTCCTGTGACAACTTGCTCCTTTTTTGCCAGTAGAAGTATTTTATCATGTCTGAAAAAACTATGGTTGCTAAAAAGTGAGAATGACCATGAAATGTCACAATCACAGACTGTAGATCAAACAAAGGTATCCTGAGGAAGAAACACAGAACATTTTAGGTCTTGGCTGCATTTTGTTATAAAATAAAATTCCTCTATCGTTTTTAAAAATTACAAATATGATATCAATGTACTTATCAGTATAGAAATAGCACGGTTTATACCAAAATGTACCTGATGTTTTGTAGATCTTGCATTTACTTTTTTTTCTTTTATGCTTAATACATTAATTTTCACTGTTGAAAATTACATTTTGAAAAAAAAAACAATATATCGCTAGGCCTCACAATTGCAATCGTCTGTTCTCTTGTTGAACACGATTTCATTGTATCATATTGTAAAATGCTTATCATCTTATTATATTATACAGCAATTTCGAATTTTCAAAGAAATTTTTGTGTTTGTTAATCAAGCAAGTTTGAGGTAAAGCAACCTGAGCGATACGCACAGACTTAGAAGCATATTACGTGGTAACATTAATTACAAAGCTATTTCATGTTAACATTAATTGCACATGATTTGTCTTTTAGTGAAGCTTTATTTTAAATTCCATTTTGAGGAGTTATTCTTAAGCTTTAATCATAAACATGACACACTGTAATTCAACAACATGGTTTGAATATCTGAAACTCAGAGATTAAATTGTCGAAAGAGTGTCTGTTGAAAAAAGAAGTGCCACGACTCACGCGCAGCTATTAGCTTTCTTACATTATTCAAAAGAAAGTTTTTTTTCTTTCTTTTTTGCACCATTGGGTCTTGTTGAGCTATTTGTAACACTGATACATGTTTACACATGACAAGTAAGAGATTTCTTTTGCTCCGGTATTCAGTTTAATTTACTGTTGAGTCCTTATCCTTGCTTTATCTCCTTGTTATATCTTGATTTATATGTTTTAGGAGATGATTTATATGTTTTAGGAGATGATGCATTGATAAGTTAGGGGTCTTTCATGCAAACCAAATATCTATGTGTCTTGATCCACATCTGAATTAAGGGTGAGGTTGGTGCCGTTAAACCGGTTTAAGCCCTCCAGTAAAATATTTTACTGACCGTTCCAAGGCGGTACTTCTTTTGTGGATCTTTTATGTTTTTGTTCTGTCTTGTGTTTGCTATGTTTTGTGCGCGTTTGTTTATATGTGCTTTGTGGTCACCTGCTGGGAAAGGGCTGACCTCTTGGCTCTCGTTTGTGGTGTTTTCTGTGAGTTTGTCACTTTCCCATTGGTATCCTGGGTCAGGTGTGGTACTTGATTGTATCGATTCCTGATCTTTGCACCATTACTTACTTTTATGATCAGTTTGTTGGTTTCAAAGATTTACTGAATTAGCCTTATTGTGAGCAATACAGCCAACAACAGCTCGTAAGCATAATTTTAGTCATAAACTGACTCATTCTTGCACCCATATCCATGTATATATTTGTCAATACTAACATTGTTTGAGGGCAGTTTCTGGTTAAAGGAAAGTATGCCAGTTTTATTTTAAGTGTAATGCCATATTAAGATTACAAATTATGAGTATATTACAAAGTACAAGCTAATCTCGTATATTGCACTCGTTTATACATGTAGTAGATAGCTTTAATGTAAAGACCAACCTTATATGCAACAAATCTCTGTTTCAGCAAACTAATATGGTTAAAACACAGATGCATTTTTTATATGTAAGGAAAGGCGAGTTTCCCACCTTAGGTTTTTTTTTCTACATCAAGCAAATCAGACATTAAACCAATTGATTATGTGCGTAATTTTGTATTAGATAAACATTTTGTGATGTAATTTCTCCAAACATTAGACATGACCTCAGATAATATGATAGACTGGGTGTACACTTAGGTTATTAGCTGCTGCAATATGGTGAATGGCAGATTTTTGCATAGCATGTGTATATTATTGAATAACCTTGTTAAGAGCCTTGGTCACCAAAAGGCCAACCAAGACACACTTACCTAATAGGATATTTTTCAATAGTATCAATGAACTTATTTTAGCTTTACTTGTGATGCTTATGTTACGTTGTATACTAAATTGCAAATAATGACTTAATAGATTGCATTTTAGAACAAAACATGTTCCCCAACCTTAAATTTATAAGGTAGATATCTATTCTAATGGTAAGTTTCCATTTTTACATATTTGAAGCTGTTAATTACTTGTAACTGTAGTGAAATTAATTTATGAATATGCTTATTAGCATGAAATTTGTACCGGCTTACAAATTTTCTATCCTCATTTATTAGGTAACGTAGTTTACAGGCCTATTATGAAACTTTGACAATAGGAAACGTAGTAAAACAGACTACAGTAAACGTAGTGAAACATTCAGTCCAATTTTTGAATTATGAACAAAACTCTCTCAAATAAGTGTTAATTTAGAATAATTTGTCCATAATTGAAAATATTTAAATAATATGTCGACAGAAGACTCAAAATATATTCTGAGCCTGGCTTGTTGGCAGGCCCAGGTAAAATTTGAGTCTACTTTCCACACTTTTTAATTAGTATTTTTATCCATTTATGCAAGGGACACTGTTGTTACCTACGTTACCTGATATATATCAACAGCAATAAACTATCCATCGTAGTTGAATTTGTTTATAGTTATTATTTCCTTTCATTGTGAAAGTGGTGAAGAAGACATTGTACATTCCAATGCAGTGTAAATTGTCAGATTGAAAATCCCTACACCAATATTAGAAATGACATGCTCATAAGCATACTTAAATATTTATTTTTCAACCTCTATTGCCAGTTTTAAGTTGTAAATAGCCTAAAATATGTGAAAATTGAAATTCATCATTAGAATAGAGATCTTTAATACGTATTTAAGTTGGGGGGAAATAATTTATTCTAATATGCAATCTATACAGTTATTATCTGCAATTTCATAAAAATGTAACATAAGTAACTCTGACAAGCAGAAATACATCTCACACATGTATGCAATTGATGTTTATGACTAGCTTAAACATGTAAAGTTCAAATAATTTCATTTATACTTTTGAAAATATCATAGTCTTGTATTTTGTGAACTGCTATTTTCAATGTTAGTAGGGTAACACTAACTACAGGCCATTTACAGAAAAATGACAAAAGAAAACATAGTAAAGCATGGGTTTCGAATACCCCAAGACATGTCCCAGACTAAAAATAGTAACCAAGTTTCTCTTCCTGTGGCTGGGGAACATGATTCATTCTTATATGCAATCTATAAAGTCATTATCTGCAATTTCGTATAAAAAAGTAACATACGTTACGCTGACGAGCTGCAATACATCTCACAGATGTCTGCAATTGATGTTTATGACAATGTTAAACATTTTAACCTCAAATAAATTCATTGATACTATTATAAAATATATTATTAGTCTTGTATTCTGTATACTTCTATTTTCAATGTTTGTGGGGTAACGGTGATTACAGGCCATTTACAGAAAATTGACCACAGAAAACTCAGTAAAACATGGATTTCTGAGGCCCCTTGACATGTACCTGACTGAAAATAGTAACCAACTTTTTCTTCCTGGGGGATGCAACAGAACTTAAAATTTGAGATTTGGCACCTAGACCATTTTTGACAGCGTCTTAAAGTTGGTTCACATTGAAATTATCTCCCTTTGAATTAAAACTATAGTAAACTTTAGTCCCTGCTCAAAGCTTTATTTCAGATGGCATTTGATTTTTTTTAATCAGCGAATTGTTTGGACTTCTGCCCTCAATATGTGACAAGATAATCTGGTAAAAATTCCCATCAGTTTGGAAGAAAAATGGCAAACCATTTCTTATGGGAAACTCCATTGAAAGCACTGAAAAAGTTCACAAAAAGGGGTATGGACGTAAAAACACCACTCTAATTTGTGTTACCAGAAAGGTGATCCGGGCTGATTTGAACTTAAAACAACAATATGATAGCTTGCCTTTCAGACTGGTTCTTTTAAAGTGAAACTGTCCAATCGCAAAGCTACAGAAGCACATCAAAAGTGATGCGTTGTGGAAAAGTTTATTTTGCCCCTTGCCTCTCTCATTAGGGCATTGTTGTTGCATTTATGACACCAAAAACATGAAATTCAATTTCCATATGAATTATTGATTGAACTTTAATATGAATTAAACACATTTAAAATACCAATCACCAATACCCAGAAAAAGTATATATATTAACAGTGTAAAGTTACTTTTGGCCTTAAATATATAAACCAGTGCTGTGTTGGCATATTATGTATCTTTGTTTAAATTGAGATCAATTTCTTGTGTTTATCTGTCAATCAATTGGAATTCTTGATTGCAGTCGCGATTATATTTATCAGTAAACTGATGAAGCCATATAGCTTCACATTTTAGATTGATAAATCAGAAATCCTTCAACTGATAGAGTTCCTGTTGACGTACGGAACTTTTGCTACTTTAGGATAGATAGAAGGATGGCTGGCTGGATGGATAGATAGATAGAACGATGGACAGACGATCGGACGGACGGACGGATGGACAGATAGACATGCATACAGACAGACAGACAGACAACAGATAGATAGATAGATAGATAGATAGATAGATAGATAGATAGATAGATAGATAGATAGATAGATAGATAGATAGATAGATAGATAGATAGATAGATAGATAGATAGATAGATAGATAGATAGATAGATAGATAGATAGATCAGCAGCCAATGACAAAGAGGCTGTTGCAAACACTAAAGAACAATGAAGACATTGTGATTCAAGGATTCAGTATTAAGTTTCAGCCAGCAAAAATTGTGATGCAGTTGAAAACAAACAAGATTCCGACAAAGTACATGGAGAATCTGTCAAGGTTAATGAATATTCGAGTCGTGGTAAATGTGAAGATGTTGGCGACCAATGACATTGATATTATTGTCCACCAAAGACAAGGTAGATATTTTCTTAGAGAAAGGTAGCAAAAAATATACCAAAGAACTGAAACCATAGAGTGTGCAAGATTTCTGGGCCAGACTAGCTACTATGGACGTACTGTTTACTGTCATCGCCCTGGGTGGTATTTCAGCTGGGTCTTCACTGTTTGTCACAGGAACCTTTTAGGGGTCCCCAGTCCTCAAGAGGTTGTTATCTGGACCAAAACAGATGATTTATTCTTGCACACCGGATAGGGATATCTGAGATTTTACCCTGGGATAGAAAATCTTTTCTTGCACACCGGATAAGGATATCAGAGATTTTACCCTGGGATAGAAAATATTATCTTACCCATCATGTTATCATGGCCAGGCCGTCACGCAAGGGCTGAACATTAAGTGTATTGGAACTTACGCGCATGGTATTCAAGTGAGGTCATTGTTATGTTAAAGTGACGTCATCCTGTGAAAATGCATCTAAGCGTATTCAGGGACTTCTGGAAGCTTATTTTAAAATAAAAAAAAATGGTGAGCAAGAAAAAGAAATCATTATTTGTGTAAGGGTAGAATAGAAATTCCGGCCCCTCGGGATAACCGTTTGTCATCACTCGGCAAGCCTCGTGATGCCCAACGGTGATCCTCGGGACTGATTTTCTATCCTACCCTCATACTCTTGATGGATTCATATATTCTTTACCTGTCAGTGCTGTCTTCGGATAAACATTGCAATAGTATGGAGCCAGAACAGGTTCGACTTCACATCGGGCCCCGAATCCAAACTGTTTGCCACTATGATCGCACATTGTATTACTGGAATATTTTTTTCTAAAAGTTGACTTTGAAAAAAAAATCAACAGACTACAAAGGGCATAAAATATTTCCAAGCTTGCAAAGAGTTAATAGATCCCGAAGTGGTACAATATCGATATACGTCATCTTAATACGCAATGGCGTGACTAGATTTACTTACAAGACAAAAGTTGTCTTAGATAATGACTCTTTAAAAACTTCCAAGATATATTGTCACCAAGTGAATTAGAAAATTCGACGTAAGCCTTCTAGTTTGAAATGGGTAATGGATTGAGCGACTACTACATAGAGTGCGTTAAACTGCAAAGAGAAGAGAAAATGTCCTATGACCAGCGTCAGTCTTGGTTTAACCCTTAAAGCGCCAATCACGACTGCAGCAGACGACAATTTTTGCGACACCTTTCCCAATTTTCGACAAAAAGAAGGCATGGTTTTACATGAGAATCGTCTGCCAGCAGACGATTCTCATGAACTATCATGCCTCATTAGTTATTTTTGAAAAAGCGGCAAAATATGCGATCGTCGTCTGCCGCAAATTATAAGTGGCGCTTTAAGGGTTAAACAATATTTTATTCACAGTAACTTTAACATATTATGATAATATACATGCATACAATATTTCTAGAATTTGGCGGTAAGCGTTGTGCTTATATGTAGATATTTAGATGTACAGTGTTGCTGAATAAATGGGAAGTAAACAAAATAAAGGTAAAGTCCAAAGTCTTTGGGAAATTACTTTTGTTGGCTTTATTTATGCCATTTGGGTGCAATCTTCCAATCATTTTGGTGAAAGGTTTATCTATGTTATGCAAGAAGCTCTTTGAAAGAAAATCACACGGACCCAGCTTAGCCTGGTGGGATTACCTATTCTAATCAATTGGACAAGTCAATTTCTGTTTGAAGGTATGTTGTGTGGTATTTTTCACTTTTATTCTAATTTTAATAGGAAAATCTGTAAGCAAACAGTGGAGACCCTGATATGATATCGGTTGGCGCTGTTTTCCTATGTCCCACAAAAAGGCCGCAAGGCTTACATGTAAATGGGTTAAAATCACGACCATTGAAGTTCAAGTGCCATAACTAAAACGTCAACAGTTGCACTGCACAATCTTACATGCGCATTTCAGCCCAATGCATGATCATTTGGCAAGCTATTTATTAGCGTGCTATGAAACAATTAGCTTACTATGTTCCGGTTTTACGATGTTAATTGGCCACACAGTTACGCCTAAGAAATAATTGGTATTGAATTTCTAGTCAGAATGGTTAATTATAATAATTGGCATATTATTGGGTAACAGCAGCCAATCTTTTAAAGATTCAATGTGCAACAAATTGCTCCAGTTCAGTCAAATCTGGCAAATTCGAAGTTCTCAGGACTAGAGATTTTATTTCCAAATTTTCAGTAGTTCGAATTGTAGAGAGATAGGCATAAAATAATTAACCCCTCTTCCCTTACCTCGTCCCCCCCATTTTTTCAGTATTATCTTAGCAAGCAAACGTGCGTTTTGTGTGCATAGAAGAAACGTCTCAGGGAGTCGTTTCTTTCACGCACCCAAAATATATTGTTTTTGTGGACTGTTATTAAAATAGTTCATTGATAATTCCTATCCACTGAATTCATTGTCTCCACTAATTTAATTTGAATACCTTGTAAACCAGGGGTTGCAGGTTCGATTCCCGGCTTCTCCCACTCTGTCGGATGATACTTTAAGCCGTTGCCCCGTCTTCTGAGACGCTTTAAAATCAGAATCACTGCCGGTTGAGCCTTCGGGAGTTCCTGGACATAGAACCACAAAAAAATAAACCCACCCAGCCAGTACTGGTACAGCCAAGGAACACGGCCACAAACAATCATTTAATTCGAATAAGTGAGAATTTGATTTTTCGCGGATCTACTATATTGTACCAGACCCCCAGTTGATGCATTGTTGATACTACGTTTTCTTTAATTGTGTGTTTGTTAGTTTATTATCTTATTCTTTCATGTGAGTGGTTCCTATATGGTCCTGGCTTTAACCGAATAAATGTTCAGTAAAACCTGTCTAAAACGGCCACTCTCGAAAAGACCAAAAATTGGGTTTCAAGGGGAGCATTCTGCAATACTTTCGACCTTCATTAAGCTACCATTTTTCAATAAGCTGGTTCCTTTACTTTAATTGTCTTCCTGATATCTTTTGTCTGTTAGTGTTATGTATATCTCCCTCACGGTGCTGTGATTGGCCTGCAGTGTGTGATTGTGGTATTTCCTGATCATACCTACTTGCTTTTTCTATGAGGTAAAGGGTTAAGGGGCAACACAATCATCAGCCAGCACATCAGATATTGTACATATGGAATAGGGGGAGCCTTGAATACTACAGATTATTCACTAAAACGCATTGTATAAAAGTAGTATAGAGACAGATTAATAAAAAAAACAGACTCTAGCATTACTGCAGCTTGAAATTCAGTTTTGACGAGTGTATATGGTACTAAGACCGCATCTTGCAGACTGTCTGTGCATGTTCTTTTTCACCTAACACGAAGTATTCTGGAATTGGTCTTTCTAATAAGCCTTCATTTGCAAATGAGGTCAGCTCCCTGTCGGAGAGCCAGACTAAATTAGCGACGTTTTGTGCTAGTCTGTATGAAGCTCGAAATCCATATGGAAAGATGCGAACATGTAGTCCGGTTACCTGTTGAATTAACGACATTTTTGGCCATATAATATAAGTTTAAATTTTACTGTTCCTGTTCTTGCAGCTCTAGGTTCTGTGGTAACTAGGCCAGGTGTCTGACATACATTTGAGGTTTGCACTTGGCTCGGTGCAGATTGAAGCAGCGCCCCAGATAGCACCCGTACAGACGTAAATTACGGGCCCGCTTTCGCCAAATACGGATAGAGTTGAACTTAGTTCGTACCGAATAAGGGAATGTTTGCCCATAACCAACGGCATTGTTTGACTGCATGCATCGGAATCACAATGGATGATTTCCGTTTGCATGCAATCTTTGGGTGTTGGTCATGTATGTATGTATGTACGTTCGGATTTGTTTGTTTGTTGGTTGGTTGGTTTGTTTGATGGTCTCTCATAATGTTACATCCTCTTGGTTTTATGGGTTGGTCAATGATCTTTACATTTATGCAGATCCAAATAAATTCAACGTCTCTATCAATTGTAATACCATGTCTCTATCAATTGTACTGTGACTTCCAGCAGTGTCTACACTTCATGACGATATTGACATACAATGGCCAACCAGCCAAATCATAAAGTATGAGCTATTAAGATTAAGAGTTTGAGAGAAGGGAAACATAAAATAATATGGCTCTGATAAGTCACTGAATCAATATTTTCTAATCATAGTAACTGTATGGAACAATAGCAATTGACAGATTCAAGAAGACGTTTCTAATGATTCTTACCGTGTCAAGAATAATGCGCCTATGATGTGGTATTTACAGTGAGCAATCTACTTTGTTTGCTGATCGTATAAGCATTTGTTTTACCTTTTCGCTGCCTTACACAACTGCTGCAGTGGCTGCTGCTACTGCTGCTGCTGATGATGATGATGATGATGATGATGATGATGATGATGATGATGATGATGATGATGATATCTGTTGTTGCTTTTAACCCAATGGCATATAAGCCTGGTGTCTTTTTTGTAGGACATATACAAACAATGTAGATCCAGACCAGACGCCACAGACCGCGGCGTCTGATCAGGGTCTCCACTGTTTGCTTGCAAAATGTTTTTATCAAAATTTGAATTAAAATGAAAAAAATAACACCCAACAACCTTAAAACGGAAGTGGACTAGTCCAATTGATTAGAGCGATAAATTCCATTCGGTTTAAACGGGTTAAGTGTACAATAAGCTGTTTGTACCACAACTGTGATATGAACTATGATTGAAGTATAGAGTTCATGATCACATGCTCTGTATGAGTCTTCCCATCACTGACCCTTATTGAAGCATGGGATATATAGATTTTTACACGGTGTTTTTGATCCAAGCCCTGATCTCAGCCCTTGGACAGTATCAGCAATCGCCCTTCGGCCTCAGGCTGATACGGTCTACTCGGGCTGAGATCAGGGCTTGGATCAAAAACACCGTGTAATAATCTATATTTATATTAGTCGGTATATGTTATCCTTTGACCCTTTCTTGTTTTTTGTTTCGACAAGATCGGATCTAGGGATTTACATACTTAAAGTCTAGAAGCATCCTTTATCTATTAGTCGGGGAACCAAAGTCGCCTATCGTGCAAAACACACATTTGTTGCACCCGAAAGGTATACGGCTGGAATTTTGTATACTGATAGTCTAAATAGTGCTTGATATGAAACCACTGTATAGCAATGCGACCAGAATTGCATTTCGTGGAAAAAAAGCATTTGTGTATGCCACATAGGTCATGTTAAGCAATCTTTCATAGCATAGAAAATGTGATGTTTCCCATATCAATAAGTTAAATAGTGTGTTTTAGTCTTCAAAAGTACCGACTCATTTAATAGATCCATTTAAGTACCCACAACATACGTTTTGGTTGAGAAATAACAAAAATAATATTCCATTACGCACTCTTATCTGGAGGATGGGTATGAGAAGCCGTTTGACTGTTCGATAATACAATAATACACTATCAAATGCATTTAAAGTATGGGCAGTCATTTGTGCACCAAAATAGTCTTCTTAGGGGCATTCTTGTCTTAACAAATACTATGCGTTTACATTTCTGCATCTCAGACGGGGACGGACAGTTTTTTTTATGGTGATATGATAATAGTTATACGAGTTTTTTTTTCATATTTATTTTACCACTGTTAAATGAAACTATTGTTTTTAGTAGATAAAAATCCACTTGATCCCTACAATGACCCTCTGTTTCAAAGCTGCTGTAAATATGGAAGATAAACATCCTTTAAACCATGATACATGTCATTTGTGTGTTAAACTGCCCTTAAGTTGCCCTGGTATTTAACTACGCAAGAGCTGGCATGGGATAAATTACTAAGTATCAAATTATCGTGGTTTCATATTTTTACTTTTCAGCTACCTTTTCTAGTTTGCCATAGAAATTAAAATAAATTGTCTTAAATTATGTCCCAAACGTCTGTCTAACTGTATGCAGTGTTTAAACACATTCAATGTAAAATTTATTTATTTATGTAAAAAATTTGCATTTCAAACCACTTCAGCGAGAGGATAAAAGTAAATAAGTAAGCACACAATTTTTTACGAGATATGCTCCCAAGCAATATATAAATGCTTATCAAATACATTTTTGGGCAATAAATGTAGTTAAATGAGATTTGAAGAAAAGAATTCTATAAATTTAATTTCAAAATGGGGGGGGGGGGCCCTAATCTACATGCTTTAAAAATCAATAAGCAGTATTCTTAGATGACCACCACTGCTTCTGAGGTCTACGCCGATGTTGTATTTTTATATAAACTCAATATTTTTCAATCCTGATCTTTTTTGATAAAAATATATAACATTTTGAAAAATCATATTTTGACTTGTTCTTGCTATGCTCCCGTAGAAAGTTGACTGCTCTGACGTAATGCAAGTCGATCGAGTCTGCTATACAGTGGTTTTAGATACACCATAGAATTACCTTTGCAACCATACAAAATCCAGCTGTATACCTTTCGGGTGCAAGGGTTAGTATTTTTTCTACCTTGGTTCCCCGACTATATGTAATATCTGATTTGTGTTTATTTGGAATTCAGTTTAGCACACTTATTCATTAACTTATCAACCATCAACACTTTTTATCTTCTTAACATAATAATCCGACTCAGCTTCCAGTTTGGGTACTTGTTTAGGTAACAAGTTAGGTAATAGTTCTGTAGACAATAAAATAAGTTACGTTTAAGATTGTATTCTCCTATAAAACAGAGTTTTGATCTATTGTCATGTAACTTTTATGGGAGCACATATATAGTTTTTCTTATATTGTTTTGCTGTGACCAATTTAAGACTTTGTAGTTAAATTCATGTATCTGATAAGAAATCAATGAAAATATATTCTGTTCTGTTCTGTGTTCTTATACGCCCCATGTATACATCTATTGTGACCATTTAAGAATTTGTAGTTAAATTCATGTATCTGACAAGAAATCAATAAAAATATATTCTGTTCTGTTCTGTGTTCTTATACGCCCCATGGCTTCATCTGAGTAAATCCTCATTTACTTTGAAATCGCATTTATGAAATGTCAATATCTCAACGACGTTACGGTCGCCATTCCATAGCGTTATTGAATATGTGTAAATCACTAGTGGTTTAAATCGATACATGGCTTTATAACATTCCCAGACGAAACGACGTGTATTACAATGATAGCTTGAACAAATTTTGTAAATTAAAATACTCAAATTGATTGACTGGAATCAAATTTAGAAACTATATATACATGAGCTATTCGGTAGGATAAGGTTTTTTATATTCACTAGGCATATAACCGTATGCAAGTACGAAGAATACACTAATATAAGTCGGTATCAAAGGATAAATAGATCACCATTGGCTTATGATAAGCCCTTTCCCGGGGAGTAAAGAATCTGTTTTCTTCTTGTTTTTATTTTGATATTCAAATAATTATTCGCAACGCAAAAATGTGTCCTTGAGATTGTAAATGAATTTAAAGTTCAACTTGTACAATGGTTAAAAGTGCAAGTAAGTATGACCTGGAGATTCCACAATCAGAGGCTCCTAACCAACCCACGGCAATTACAGAAAGAAACACATACCACAGACAGCCACAACACACGAATAAGCACAACACAAAACCCCCACACACAATTGGAACAACCGGGGTACAATAAAAGAGGAACCATTGTTATAAACCGGGATTGGTTGGGGACTGAATTATATCCCACCCGTGTATAACATTTGGGCCGCGACATGAGATTTCCAACAATGTGGTCTGTGCAACCAGCAAATGCTCAGATCAGCCTGCGCTTACGCCCAGCCTGATCAGAGCCTTTGTTAGTAGTTTTAATGATCTATGGGTGTTAAGCTACGGGCCGAACATCAGTTGGTGTTTCTAAGCTTAAAATTTGGCTACACCCGCTCGTCTGAGTCTACACTTGTCAAAATGTCACGTCGTTGAAAATCACATGTCGTGGCTTATATGGTCATCTTTTTTTTAATTGATCAGAAATAAATGCTTTTCAATTGTTATTATAAATTTATAAACGAAATCGTTCAGTTCGTTCAATAAGTACTATAATTCTAAAAATGACTTAAGGAGACAGACCTGGTTGCTTTCTTTCAATGGTCTTCCTGATGCCTTGTAGCAGGTGTTCCGTGTTTCTTTCTCATGGTACCGTGAGTTGGTTTGCAGTGTGTGATTGTGGTATTTCCTGACCATACTCACCTATTTTGATAGGTACATCTACTTTTTTGTAAGTATCGGTATTATTTATATACAGCTGAGGATACCGTTAAGAGTCTTCCGCAATGTTTCCCTTCCTCAACGTGGCGAAGATTGGGCTGCAGTCTGCAATTGTGGTATTTCCTGGTTATAGTCGCTTTACTTCTATCTGGTAGCAACACATGAGAGTATTTTTCGTGGCTCATTTAATGTAACTTATCACATATGCATAGAGCATCGTTCAATGTGTAGGACTAGAATACATGTAGCTGGTTTTGGCCTGACCATTTATATACCTCAATACCTTGTGCATGCGCGGATCCTCAGAGTTGGAGCCTTCACTGTTTGCAGATGCGATAAGTACCAATATTCCTGAACAGGCGCATATATTTTTTACAGATTAAAGTATCAGAAAGGTAATTATAAATAGGTCGATGTGCTTTTCGTGATATTCAGACGTAGCCAAATATGTAGGAGTCGAATATTGCGAGAAAGATTTTTTTAATCCTCAACGTTCTTCCAGTAATATGTCTAGTTTCTTATTTTAACCATCGTATTCTTTACTATAATGTGTTTTCGACCATCGAAGACACCGACTGAAAAGCATTATCAATATCCAAATCAGTGTGTGTTTTCAACAGAGGGGACACTGGCGAGACTGGATTTGGGACAAAATTTGCATCTGAAACATTAGATACACTCTTGTGCGTTTGACCAGTGAGGGCTCTGGTGATACCAAATTTGAGCTGTGACATGTGATTTCCATTAATGTGGCATTTTGACAAGTGTATACTCAGACGAGCTTTGCAGCCTCCTTTTAAACATAGAAACTCCAAATGATGTTCGGTCAGTAGCTTAACAGTCATAGAATATTTAAGCGACTAGCAAAGGCTCTGATCAGGCTGCGCGTATACGCAGGCAGGCTGGTCTGAGCCTTTGCTGGTCGCACATACCACATTGTTGGAAATCTCATGTCACGGCTCATTTAATTCACCTTTTCCATATGGACCAGGGTTTACTTGAGAGCTTGTATGAGACCGTCGTTGAATCCCTATTAAATACTTGTAAGTTTGTATACTACTTAAATTCATTAGCGGCATCAAAATTTGGCGATTTTAAAAGACTGATATATTGACGTACATTTTTTACAGTTTAATTGTGGCGGTTTCCGATTAAATGCTCTTTAAAATTATTTTCTATTCTCATAGTGACTACATGTACTCTTAAAGGAAAGAATACGCTCCTGTATACTCTTTCCGCTAACAGGGACCCCTTTAAGACGTGGTTTCTTCTATGTTGAAACATACCCAACCGTTCAAAAATTGGGTTTTGACAATACAGATTCCAAACTACTACTAAGGCTGCGTGCCCATTTATTGCTCATTGTGTAACTGAACTCAAAAGTGGTTTTCCCGGTCTCATATTTTGGCGATTTTCGTTTTTTCCGCCAGTGGCGCCAACTAAAACAAAAACGCCAGATATAAGTTGTTTAGTTAATCTTTACAATATTCCATTCTTACATGAGCTGGTTTATATGTTCCAATTCTTGCGATGTAATTATCTAAGAACTATTGCAAAGCTCTACCTACAGGGTATAAAGAACGATCATAGACATTGCGTCAATTCTTCTGTCTGCTATATAAGAACAGGGATGACCTGCTTGTACCTCTAGGTTTAATATCGAAGCATATTGCTTCGAGGTTTAACTACCATAGCTAAGATAAACAAACATGTGACCACAAATTTGCAAATGTTTTATCACCAATCAGTTTCAACATACGCTTTTAGTGCTAAGAAGAACCGTCTCTTTGAGACGGGTCTTTTGAGTACCCAAAACATATGTTTTGGCTGCGAAATAAGAACATTATTTTCTAATTATGCCTACCAGTCTTATCTAGGGGGTCTAATTAGTACTATATCCCATTATAACATTAACATTAAAAATGCACACTAAAAGCATTCTCTACGCATGCAGTGGTTCATCCATCAGCTGCATAGGGTATACGATGACCATCGTAATCCCCAAATTGTCAATGTTTTGTGTGATTGTATGGTCTATGGTGTCAACTGCAAGGTTCCTAACTGTATGTTTTAAATGGAGAAAAACATGTGAGTATTACCAGGAAATGCTACACCAACAGACCTTTGACTAATACATGGTACAAAGGGGAAGAGATAAGAGAACATAGACACTAAGTGCCGCCCTCACAAAGCAATAGAACTGCTGGTGACAGTTTGACTTAAAACTGCACAGAGCTTATGCTTATCTGTAGCTGGGCCCACCAAGGCTCAACTTGAGGTTTTCGCTAGCTCTGACTATTTGTTTTTGCTTGCGGCGCTCTCGCCGCAAGCATTTGTTTCGTAATAGTGATACCCTCTACCTGGTTGTCTATTTATATAACATACTGTTAGCATAACGGTCGTGTTGGGAACAAAACAATTCACCGGCAAGACAACTCACCGACAGCAAGCAAAACATAGGTTTAAGAGCATGTCTCATATTATATGTCATATTAACCCAAAAATTCAATTTGTGAATAAATGTTGGGGTCACGGAATGTTGCTCACTGTTTTCAGCCACTGCGACCTCAATCTCAGAAGAAAGGTCTTGAAAAAATGCATCCACAGCAGATCGCCTATTTTATTTATGGTAGCAGGTCCATATTTGGTATGTAGATACATCTTTAGATAACTGTTTGTGTTTTTCTTTTGCCAGAAGACTATCTTACCGACCGAATCAATAACTATTGTTGATGTTCGTCTATGACGTGGTTTAAATGCAGTGTAAAAATAACCAAATTTGAAGGTGTTACCAACATACAAGGTGCACATGCTGTTTTTAGACTAGGCAAGCCCTCATTTAAAAAGGAAAATTTATTCTTTGTTTCATCATAGTGTGTTAATTTGAGTGTTTCTCCATGATAATACATTGCAATAGTTAGGAAGCCTCAATGCGAGCTTAACATTTTTTGTGCCTCAACAACAGCAGAATCTAGAGCGCAGATTTTGTACCAGTAAAATGCATTTAAGCCCCCTCCCCCAGTGGTTTAGGCTGCTGTCCATTCTAAGGTGGTGGTTCTGTTGCTGCTAAATCGTTGTTGATTGTTACTGCCATTGTGGGATTATGTAATTGCTCTATGCTCGTTTGTACGTTACTTTATGTCCATTCAAGTTTATGGGGAAGAGAGAGCCGGTTGCTTTGTACAGTTGTCGTGATTGTTGCGTGGCTATTCCTCGCGGTGCCGTGGGTGTGTCTGTAGTTTGTGATTGTGGTATTTCCCGATCATACTCATTTACTATATTATGTACATGGAGGCTTTTTAATTCTGTAACATACACCTGTACCAAAACGACGAATCACGAAAACAGGCTAATTATATCGGCAAGCTGCCGAGATCCTGCTAAAATTCATAGCTTGAGTAATATAGAAGCAGCAGCCAAGATACATTTTGTATAAGATCAGGCCCCGAGGTTATAAACTTTTTCATGGCCAACTCAACTGAACACGAAATTTCAACTGCTCATAAAACTACAATACCGACAAATAAAGGAGTGTCTTGCTTGAAGTATCTAAGATGTTGTATTTATCATGCTAATAAGTGTTAAACTGCCAACTTTAACATTTATGAGCAGGATAACTTTCGTGCTAAGCTGAGTTGGGCATTGAAAAAGTTTTATAACCTCGGGGCCGGGCATTTCTGTTCAGGGGGGGGGGGTGGAGGGCGCTCTCTGCTGCAGCTTTCAGAGAGATGGCACTGTTTGGCTAGTTGGCAGGATGAACTTTGCTTCACCTGGGGCAAATTTGCATGGGGATAGGGGCTTTTTGTCTATCCAATTCCCCTTTTCTCAGAAAGGAGTCCCGACACTACTGATATACTGTTAACTGAAACTTGAATAAAACCATCATAAAATGTTGATATGACCGAAATCTGTAAGATTTACGGACGCATAAGGGTGTCTATGGGGATGAAATAACAATTAAAAGAATGTGACGCAAGTCAACCCTGTGTTTGTTTGTTAAAGGTCATTTATTTCAATGCCCAAAAAACACCAATATAACAAACCACTTTTGTTTTGGGAAAGAAAACCACAGTTGGGCGATAAAGATTTGCAACCCAAAGGCGCCCAGGCGTCGCTACCGTTTGGTGTATTGGGTTTCGCCTTTAAGCATTTGACCTATATCTGAAGAAGGTAGGTTAACATATGTGCGCCATACCAATTTCAGTTGTGTATTTAGAAACGTTTTAACATGGTGTCGCCCTTGAACGACCGCAATCAGTTTTTGAAACACAAGGCACTTATGAGTTCATGCCTTAGCGAATGTAATAAACACATCCAAGAACTGACAAGCAATCATTTTAAACTCCTGTTTCAAGGGTCTCCTGATCTCTCGTCATAAATTGCAAAGTTTATTGCCAATCTCAATATCGCTGGAACCGAATCAGGGGAATCTAAACGAACATACCATGCTTTACCAAGTAAACTTGAGATCATAGCGACAATATTAAGTTATCTATTGCTATAGTCATGACACTGTCTACTTTCAAAGCGATACAATCCTGTGCTAAACGATCATGTTATATATTCACTGAAAACTTCAGCGTAACACCAATTTAGGTGGCAGCTGAACTGCCAATGATCTTAAGCCTCGTTTATATGCACAATTTGCACCCCCTTATGAAGCGTTCATATGTCAATAAATTGTGTTCGTATGTTATTTGATTTGCTCTTTAAACGTATCACAAATGTTTCAGATTTACTTTATGGAGAAATTCGATGTGTTAAGTTCAAGATACCGTCATGTGAGAAAAACGCAACTCCAATTGGTTTTATTTGCTTTATTTGTTTATACAATATTCAAAGAGGATAATACACCAGTCATTTGTATCCACGGCCCCAACCTACGGGGATAGCCGTGGAATAGCCGGGATAAGGTGCTGGACAATTACTTTTTGATCGTCTCCGCAGTGCCGGGGAAGTGTGGGGGTTATAACATTGGGACACTTACCCTGCGGGAATTTTCTGTTGCGTATGGTTGGGCAAGGAGCAGGGTTGTTAGCATCAGCTTGTCCCCACAGGGCAGGGCTTATACCAGGGATCTGGAAAGTGAAAATCATTATCCCCGCCCATCCCCGTAGGTGGGTGAGCAGTGGATACAAATGACTGGTGCATAAGTGATAATTATAGAAGCTGTTGCAGCAGTACCATGTAAATATATGGCTATCTGGCCAAGAGTGGTGCACAAACTTAGTGCTTGAGACTTTAACATGTACTGATGACCCATGACTTCCGAATGTCACGGACTCTGCGACAAACTGCGCGCATAGCTGCAACGGAATGCGCGTGTGCGTAAGTTGTTTCAATAGAACTGCTGGTGACAGTTTGACTTAAAACTGCACAGAGCTGGACAATTGAGAACCTCTTCGTAATAGCAAAATAAACATCTTGTGAATGTGTGAAACGGGTTTGGTCTTCAATTGTTGACAACTTGACCGGCGAACTCTTCTAAATCTCTGTTAAGTTTCCGAAGGGAAATGACTTAACCGAGGTTATCATTGGCTACAAGAGGTTTGGGTCCCCAAATTGTGGGGGTAAGATAGAGGGTAGACATATTTAAATTATTGCTCTAATTGAATATCACGTTAATTACATGAATCGTAAAGGGTGGTACTCCGTTATTATGCAAGGGGAACCTTTTCACCGATGTGATGTGTACATCGGATAGCCTGGACTCGTGCATGGCGCCAGGGTTCTGGCAAACTCTGATTTCTATTGCTGGGGTTAGGAAGAGATATTGTTCGGAAATAGAATCGTGCAAGTCGAAGCCCATGGACCAGAAATTCTAGTTGTTCTGCGTGGCAACCCGGCATAGCCGATGAAGTAGTGACTACAGAAAGAAGCCATGACCTTAAGTTTGATAAAGGGACTATTTATATAGTTTATTTTCATACACATGTACATGTTCATATAGAAAATATGGGTAATTTACTCAAATCTAAGATCAAATTGTACATATGTGATAAAAAGTTGCGTTCATGTGCGCAATTTGCACCTAGGGGCAAATGTGCACCCGGGTGCTAATTTGCTCCTCTGTATTTGCACCACCTACAAAGGTGGAGCAAATCGCACCCGGGTGCAAATTAGCACCTGGGTGCATTTTCATATAACACCGTTTACATAACCAAAATACACCCCAGGTGCAAATGTACACCCCGGGTGTATATTTGCACCGGGGTGTATATTGTGCATATGAACGAGGCTTTAGAGTAATAGCCTTTCAACTGCTTTAAATTTTATTTTATTGATCCGGATATTTACTACAACAATAAAAGCGCTGCATGCATGCATCATACCCCGCCATGAAATATTTTTATTACAAAGACAATCCATTAATCAAGGGCCATATATATGACAAATTAAATGCATTAAAAAGTCTCAACCTGGATCTTATATACAAAATTTCATCATATTTTTATATCAAGGGCCGTAACTCTGTAGTTGTTTGACAAAATTAAACGACTTACAATCCCATAACACTCCTTACTAATATCAACTCTCATTCAAAGTTTGAAGAAATTGATGAAATAGTGCTCAAGATCGAGCACCGAAACCAATTTTCGTTCATAAATAAAGGGCCGTAACTTTGTGCTTATTTGACAATAATTACCCATCTATGATCCTAAACCACTCCTCCACAATATCAATTCATATAGAAAGATTGAAGAGAACTGGCCAAAAATTGCTCAAGATAGAGCACAGAAACCAATTTAAACATAAATCAAGGGCAATAACTCTGTGCTTATTTGACGAAAATTATCCATCTACAATCCCAAACAACTCCTGCCCAATATCAAGTCAAATACAAAGTTTGAAGAGAAGCAGTCAAAAATGCCCAAGACAGAGCACTGAAACCAATTTTCAAAATACATCTTGGGCAATAACACTTAGCTTTTTCGACGAAATTTACCTATCTACAATCTCAAACCACTCCTCCCCAATATCAACTCCTATATAATGTTTGAAGAAAATCGGTTAAAAAAAATACTCAAGATAGAGAGGGGAAATGAAATGGTGACGGACGGACAGATGGACGGACAATCAGCGCAGCTAGCCAGTGGAGCGAAATGTCTAGACTTCTGCACGAGCCTTCACGCCCCAACTGTGAGTGTGCAATGAAAGTTCTGGCAAAAGCGCAGGCTCACCTGGGCATTATCTGCTAGTTGATGCGATAACTACATGTATCAACATTTCACGTGCTGGCCCTTTTAATATGTGTGAAAATGCCGCTAAATTAATACACCCCATTGTATTTAGTCATTAGCGATATAACTGTTTTTGCTCTGACTCGGTGCAACTATCATTAAACAGTTTGAATATCTTTGGCTTAGGAATAATAGCTTTAAAAAGCTGCCTTCAGATAATATTTATGGCGCTTGCTGGCATCAATTCAATATCTTCTCAAATTTTACAGAGTGTCAGGAAATTCGGTAGACAAAATATATTAAATGATGATGTATAGAAGAATTATCCAATATAATGTCTTTGCATCTATACTTTTAACTCTTTGCCTACTAGTGACGCCTGCTGATGACCTTAGCAAACAGATTGGACCCAGATCAGGCCCGACGAAAACGTCGGGCCCGATCTGGACCCAAACTGTTTGACACGCTGATTGTATTTGTAAAATTCGTTTTCGAAAAAAATGATTTTGAAAACTTGAGCAAAACAAAAAGCAAGCAAAATTACCCACCAGGCAAAGAGTTAGTCATTTCTATACAGGCGCACATAGTAGAAAGGCTCAATATTGTAACCCATTAAAACCGAATGGAGTTGCCTACCCTTCTCAGTAAGGCGATTCCATTTACGATTTAAGGGGTGTTGAGTGGTATTTTTTTCATTTTGCCCAAATCTTATGAGACCATTCTGTAAACAAACAGTGGAGACACTGATCGGACGCCGCGTACTGCGGCGTCTGATCTGGGCTTGCACAGTTTGTCTATGTCCAACAAGAAGGACGCCATGCTTATATGGGTTAAGTGCGCATATTAAGCTTGCAACATCCCTACAACATAAGCATATTGCTACACTAACGAGCATTTAATTTCTACCAACATCCGTGCAAGATAAGTATTTTGACCAAATGCTGACCAAATAGTTCCCCTTGACTCTACCATGATAGTTAAATACTATGCTAACAAAGAAGCTTTCTAAATAAATCAACGTTTCGCCACATAGAAACAATCAACTAAGTAACTCAAACATGCTTAAACGGCAATTAATCGATCAATAGCAAACCTAGCTGAGAGATGAAGAAAATCATGATTTGAACAAACGCTGTCCCGGTTAAGATGAACATCTATTACCACCATACCATGACACATTTAGGTCAGAGATACCTTTGAGTCCGAAGCATGTCCCTCTCTTGTGCGATTATTTTAATGGCTCACCAATATCACAAAATGCTGCTAGTAGTAACCCATAAAACATTCGATATCTGGCCAACAAAACGAAAATGTTGATATGGAGATAATGCTGTGATCTAATAATACATCAGCTATGTAGCGCAATGATGACTTTTGTATGTAACATTTAAGTTTGGATTATGATACATGTAAGCATGAAATTAAGATATTTGCACCGATAATTCATTTAAGGACATATACCACTGTTGAAACCTGTTATACAGTTTGGTTTATGCATGGGTTATCCATTTTTTGAAATAAAAGGGATTTGTCACCGTGCTTACTTTTTATAATCTCATATGGATATTTTCAGCATTTGACCAATTTTCTAACCAGTTGAAAGAATAACACTAGTCCTAAATATCAAGCTAAACTAAATGTACTCTTCAGACAGCTTTTTTTTATTTTATTATGCTAATGACGCCAAACTCTCTAGAATATGTGCGAGTTTATTAGTTACATGTACCCCAAGCTGTAACAAGATGTCTGTCCTGGGCTTCTTTGACGATTTCAAATTCATCATTGAACGCTGAACATGTTGTGACAGTACAGTATGCTCAATTCATACGTGTACCCCTTTAACGACCATGCCAACATTCCCCAACCATTCTCATTAGTATGGTTGAGCAATAAAATTCAACATCTTGAATCTTTCAAAATTTATTTTTTTTCTACGTTCGGATTTGTTCGCAGAATCAAATGACAAATAAAAATGACAGATTATGAATAAATTGCGCTCGTTTCACTTTTCTGTTTTATTGTGCAAGAGATTGTTTACTGACAACACATCTGATATGATTTACACCAAAAACGTACTACCCATATCTTATTATAAGAATATATCATGAGTGTGAGGGTGGGATAGAAAAAATCCGTCCCGAGGATCACCGATTGGTATCACGAGGCTTGCTGAGTGATGACAAACGGTGATCCCGAGGGAGAGATTTTTCTTTCCCATACTCACACGAATAATGGATTTCTTTTCTTGTTCACCACTAAGTACCACATTTTATATTGGAAAAACATGAAAAAGGCTTCCAGAAAACTTGATTTCGCTGAGATGCGACATGGTGACGTAATTTTAACATTACAATGACGTCACGGATCAGCGTGCTGCCGACGTGCGGCTGTTCGTTTTTATCTTTCCCAGTATGTTAGATCTCACATGGGTAAAACAACGAAAATCCCGATCTGGTGTGCGAGAATTAGTGAAAGTAGTATTTAAAAAAGTATGTAATGAAAGTGAACATACCTGTAAAGGTAAGATATTGCTGTAAAAGGGCTGTAAACTGATGTTTACATGCCATTAATTTTTGAAGTATTGAATTTATCAATTACCTTTGATTAGAAAATGTTAATTGTCTGCATTACTGGAGTTGGTAGCAAACATGCCACAGTATAAACTGGAAAATAACCAAAAAGCATCCGCTGACTTTGCAGAATGGCGCTGGATGCTGGATGTGCCCATGTGACGTCACCAGCAACGCGCAGTCACGACTGATTCATGCCAAAATTTAGTTGCAGATTCAATCCTGCAATTAAAGTTTCGTCGCATCTAGTGTTTGTGAGAAAAATACAATATTTTGGTCCACGAGCCCCCTCTAGATCCGCCACTGAGCTTGATTAAAGTTTAATAATTTCTAGAATAATCTTTGTTATGATTGAAAGGATCAAGGGTTTATCCTTTATCAATTATCTAGTCAAGCAGAATCTTGAGAAAGAATGGATAGAATATAAGAGTCCATCATGAGTGTGAGGGTTGGATAGAAAAATCCGTCCGAAGGATCACCGATTGGCATCACGAGGCTTGCCAAGTGATGACAAACGGTGATCACGAGGCACGGATTTTTCTATCCCGCCCTCACATGAATAATGGATTCTTTTTCTTGCTCACCAGTTAATACCTCATTTTAAATTGGGAAAAAAAACATGAAAAAGGCTTACAGAAAATCCTGAGTACGCTGAGGTGTGACATGGTGACGTTATTTTAACATTACAATGACTTCACGGATCGACGTGCGGCTAGCGTGCGGCCGACGAGCGGGTGTTTGTTATTTATCTTTCCCACGGGCTGTTTCGTATTTGTTTAAACAACGGAAATCCCGATCCGGTGTGCGAGAAAAGAACGTCCTTACTAAAAAATAAAATATGACTGACACAGAAATGACATTGGACTGTCAGCCAAAACGAGTTAAGTTCACCAAATGCAGCCAATTTTTGTCCCACATTTTTTGGGGCTTAGATTATCATTTTTATGTAATTTTTTACTTATTGGTATAGGTCAATTAGATAAAGATGTCTAAAAAAGTGCGCATCCAAAAATTTCAATTTATCCAGCCGCACAAAGAGCACTACTGAATTTGAATGTGAACTACGTTACTTTGATGAAATATACTTGTTCATACCAAATTTCTTACACGACTGAAATATTTAAGAACTTTTATAGCATGCACTTATACTTGGATCTTTTGTTGATCAAATAAGCCTATTATGTAAGATTTATATCATGTTTTGCTTCTCAGCATGGTCTAATCAGGTTTGTTATAATTTGACAGTGAACTTCAACTGTAATTCTATGAGTACAATTATTGTTTTAATTGTATCCATCAAATTTGAAATGTTGACCAGAAAAATTATTGGCTTTGAAACAGTAGATGATGAATATTAAAAATTAAATTCTTACTTTGTATTAGAAATAATAAATTGTATTCTTGTATAAAGAGCATTGTGCCAATAGGTTGGTAACGTAATTCACATACCTTACACTCTTGTCTTATTTTCTGAGTAGAAACATATATTTTTCTGCAAAATATCAGGTTCTAGGGCGTTGCTTAACACGTTTTACATCATCCTTTGCATATTGGAAGTAAGCTGTTGTATCTAGTTTCATTAATCTTGTTGAAAAACACTTTAAAATATGATTATAGAATAATGATTTGAAATATTCCATATATATCAAATCTTGTTGTTATTCAATACAAACTAAGACAATGCAGAATAAATAATCTAACTTTTATAAATGCCTTTTCATGTACATATATTACAAAAAAAACTTTGCATCATTCACAAAGATACTCCCTTCTCAGAAAAATGGCAAAACGTGCATTGTAACATAAATCACATAGCCAATTTGCTCACTTCAATTGGAGATAAGAAGTTTTAAATTCAAGCTCACTATTTTATCTATCATATAAACCATAGAAGTTATCAACATAAGAACATTTTGAGGTCACTGTGATCAACTGGAATGGACCTGGATGCAAAAGCGAGAGTGCCAATTTCAAAGTATACACATAAACTCACCAATAAACCCCCAGTGGTAGCAGCAAAGAGATAAAATGGTTCGAAAAAGAGAAAATTACAATTTAACAACAAGTCAGAAACTAATAATTACCGTTGAGTTGTTCCTTTGGCCCTTTGATTGGACTAATCTGGGTTTTTGTAGAATGTGAATTACGTTACCTACTTGTAAATTACGTTACCTATGTTTAATCCGGCTCATTTCAAGAACCATAGAAACAATCTCTTAGAGATTTACACTATTAGATTTTGTTTATCAAACCGATTACTTTGCATATGTTGTGTTGATAAAATGAGTATCTTTGTAAGTTACATGTACAGGGGAGTTGATGTACCCAGAGCATATAGGTAAACCGTTGTTAAAATATAATGACAACTGTAATATGGTTTAAATTGATCTTAATTAACTAGGCCAGATTTGCTTTGATTTAAAACAAACATTTTGTTCAGCTAGTGTATGCATTTAGAGAGGTATTTGGATTTTAGTTAAATTGTAGTAACGTAATTCACAGTAACGTAATTCACAAATTTATGTTTCCACTTATTTTTTCTATGCAAACAACTTCTTGTTAAGTTCTTGTATGTTCGTTATATAGTTAGGTTATAGTCCTTACACTGGCTTTAATTGCAATATTTGTACCTATTCTTATGCAAATAATATACATGTATATAGGGTAACGTAATTCACAAAACTGCAGATTGTTTAGACATCCTCAGGTATCTTTTCATCTGCGAAAAATAAACAAATGTTTCTCCATATTCGTTTCTTTTGTCCATGCACATATCAGTCCACTTGACATTGAGATGTTTGGTTAGGGCTTAACATGCATGGTTTGTAATTTGACAGATGGTTGAATTGGTAACGTAAATCACGTTACATTGTGGGACATTAGTCATAAGTACAACAAAAAATTTGTTTTTTCACTTTAAAATCAAACGAGGGACATAAAATGAAAGGTATATACGTGTGTCAATAAAATAAAGCTGAAAACTGCTTCTAAAAACAACCATTTGAGCATAGTACATTCTTAAAATTACATACTATGACGACGGGACAGCATTTTTGGGCAATTTTAGGGGCATTTGCTCTTGATAAATGTTGTAAGGAACGACTATTGACCATTTCCATTGCTTTTCTTTTACTTGATTGTTTAGACATAAACCTAAACTGAGCTTATAAGCCTTAAAGCGTTAGAAAATACACTGTAAACATGCTATCATAGGGATGGGACACAAAAAGACCGAATTGGTGAACTTAATTCGTTTTGGCTGTGTATATACAAACATTTGAACCTTTGGTATAGAAAATAATAACCATATCCAATCTTAAGAAAGTGGTTCGATCCATTAACATAGCACCCAAGACAAGTGGTGTTACTTGTATGCATTTGTGGCGAAAGTTTTACGCAGTCAACCTTTAAGAGCATCAGGTCACCTTAAACATTTTCGCTGTTTTATTTTCATCGGAGTTGAGGTGCTTATCGGCGTCCCAATGGGAATTCTCAAAAAGATTCAGACGACAATTTTCTCATAATTCGCACTGCCACATACATTATTAAACAAGTCAAATACGTTGGTTAGCACGTTTAAAAGCAGCTTAATGTAATAGAAGAGAAATAATTATTGTACAACAATCTAACATTTCTATTTCAACACACACACGTTTGTAGAACACCCCATGGCATACACACTCAATCAGTAACAGCGCATTGTTTGTTATACGTTTATAAATAAAACATTAAAGTATTTATCGAAATACATCCAAAAAGTGATTATTGCAAAGAATTGCAGCATTCACAGACGATAGACCTACCAACGATACCGCGAGAAAGAGACACAGGCCACTGAACAGTGGCGGATCCAAAGGGTTCCTGCCCCCAGTTTTTAAATATCCTATGAAAATGAAATAATTTGGCCTCAATGAGACCAAATTATTTCTTTTTCATTGGGATATTTTAAAAAAATGAGATAAAATCAGCCAAGCGAACCCCCACCCCTTTATACATATGAATACCTTTTCCAGAAATCCTGGATCCGCCCCTGACTAACTGATCACAATTCAAGTACAGCGACCAGCAATATAGCCATGGTGTTGTGTCCTTCAGTTATATTCCACCTTTCAACATTTTAAAGCATGTATCACGCTTTCCCTAGGCCTAAATCACTCAAAAATCATTAATTCAAGACCCTGTAATTTTTATAATCTACCAATACCAAACGTGACCAGCGCAGACCCTGATGAGACGCCGCGTTTTGCAACGTCTCATCTGGGTCTTCGCTGTTTGTATATGTCCCTTTTTTCGCATGCATTCAGCCTGTTCCACAAGTGATTACTTTGAATTTTAGACTAGCTACGCCCCTGTATGCGCATCGTGCCAAGAGTGTTCTGCTTCTTGGGGTTAGATAGCCGAATGTTGTTAATAATAGTAAAATAAAGAGATATAAATACGATATACAATACAGCAAAGGAATTGCAAATTGACCTTTTATGTATATAGAAAACAGTAGATATACCCCTGCCTCATCCATATGAGGTCATTGACTATGCAATTGCGTTTGCATACCGTATGTATGCACAGGCAGGTGTGAACCTAGTTTGTATGCTCATAAAATAGGTATCTCTTTTCCCTGTCATATTTTGAGAACAGTGGGGTAAGTTCATTTAGATTATTTATGAGAATAATATTGTTTACATTAGATCGAAATGTAACCACTGTTTTATGCATTATGACTAAACCAACTCATAATCAACATAAAAACTGACACCTTAAATTCATAGAAATCACATAAGCTTATAAATGGTGTATTTGATATATCCCAAATGTCCTTTATATCCTTACAACCTAAATGATTGGTCTTAACCCTTAACGCGCCAGTCACGATAACAGCAGACGACAACTTTTGCGACATCTTTCTTAATTTTCGAAAAAAATAAGGTATGTTATTTCATGAGAATTGTCTGCCAGCAGACAGTTCTCATGAAATTCCATGCCTTATTTGTTATTTTTGAAAAAGCAGCTAAATTTGAAAGTGTCGTCTGCTGCAAATTGTAGGTGGCGCTTTATGGGTTAATGCAGACAACGTGGAGACATGTTATCTCTTTGAAATGTTGTCATGCATTACAGCCTGGCCATAGAATGAATGCATTTACTAGACTTTAACACTGATCCCCAATACCTGTTCTCATGTATAGAAGTGTCATCTAGCATGCTGTATCTCCATTTATCACATAACGTCGCGTCTGGGAGTGATATAACGTCATGCATTTATATTTACATTCTCAGTGCAGTTGCCTTAAATGAAACCAACAATTCCAGCTGCTACAAAACATTGAAATGTCATGTGATCTAGACCGCGCCTCTGGGCGGAGTAAAGTGAACATCAATCAAAACATTCTTTGTTTATCGACGTTTGTGTGACGTCATTCACGTATCGTCACGACGTTATGTACATGTACACGAGTTTTGCTCCCTGGCTGTTCCAACACCTCAATTGCAAATAAAATATTTCATTTTATAAGGATAAATAGCGGGGTAAGGTGGGAGATAATTAAGTAAATTTGATTAATAATATAGAATGTAAATATTATTATAGAAATTCATGTTTTCAGCTTGCACTGTATGATAAAAAAAACATTAGCTATTTTAATGTTTCCGAGAAGCCCTTGGGGCTTTACAGATATTAAAGTAGCTAATGTTTTTCAACATCCAGTGCAAGCTTAAAATATGAATTTCAATCCTTAAAAAATCGATTAACCACTGGTGGTTTACATATTTCGGGAAACTCCATGCAATGACTCTTTAAACGTCACGCATATGGCAAAACCCTAACGTTTCCATGCCAAAAATATGATTTCAAAATGATTTTAATGTCATATGATAAATGGAATCTAACATTCGTGCTTTTGTATTATTGAATTTATTAATCTCGTCGCGAAAAAGAGATAAAATGCTCTGCAAGCCTCGCATTTTACCTCTTTTCCCAAACTCGTTTAATAAATTCAATAAAACATGAACAATCATATAAGATCTTTTATTTTTGCAATTGTTTAAAAATCAAACACCTGTCTGAACCCTGGGGTACCTGCTGGAACAATATGGAAAAGTTGGGCCTCCGCGACATTTTTAAACTGACTGTTACCATATCACGTATTTGCATTATTAATAACCAACCAGTGTAGAGACCTAGAAACAATTTTACATTTGTAAAACGACATAATTAGCATAACGAAAATAGACAAACAACAACAGAATCAAGGGCGACGATTTGGTACCAGTAAAATGCATTTAAGCCCCCTAGTGGCTTAGGCTGCTGTCCTTTCTAAGGCGGTGGTTCTGTTGTTGCTGTTGATTCAGTGTTGTGTGCACCTCCCATTGTTTGTGGGGGTTCTGTGCTCTGGTAATTGTTTCGGCATACATTGCTTTTTGTCCTTTCTAGTTTTGCAATCCTCCTGACGAGGAAGAGAGAACTGGTTACTTTGCTTTAATTGGCTCCCTGATGTACTGTTTGTGTTAATGTTCTTTGGCCCTTCCTCACGGTGATGTGGGCATGTCGGCAGTGTGTGATTGTGGTATTTACTGATCATAATCACTTTTTAAAAAGAAAAACGAAGATAAAAGATAACTGACTTACCCGAAGAGCAGGGTGTATAAAGAATTCCACACAATGAATATATAATCCACTTCAAGTATAGCCTCAGAATAACCATGTTTAATTTATAACATCATATACTGTATAAATAACTTGGTGTTGTAGTTGTTCCTTCGATCTTGTTGGATCTTTGTATATGGTTATATACTCTTGGTGCAGTATGACCTGATCATTTTGTCTTAGTATGCTAATGAAAATTCGGAAATTTTCGCGAGGGTTTTATTTTCGCGAAACTTTGCATATGCGAAGTTTCGTGAAATTAAAATCCTCTCGAAGTGGTGAAATCACTCTGTCATTTACGTTTGAAGGTAAATCATGTCATTGTCGCGAATTTTTACGTCGCAAATGTGTCTTTTAACGCTATTCGCGAAAATAAGATTCTCGCGAAAATTTCCGAATTTATAGTATTTATCTTGGTGAAGTAATAATAATAACAATGAAATTTCCTTCTTTTTAACTCTGCGAATTTTATGTGTTCATTTTAGTGAATTTAGTACTTTTATTTTGTTCACGGCTAAGGTTTTATCCTCATTTTAAAGTCTGGATCAGATTTTTCATGGTAACGTTTTCCAATCGTTTATGTTGGTGAAGTATCTGATTGTCTTATCTTGTAAAAGTAGTTGTTCGACTGTGTTTGGTAAAGTATTTGTTCATATGCACCTCTTTTACCAACAGCGACACAGCAGCTGATGTAGCAAACTGAGAACCAGAAATCATTGGCGCCATTCTTTGTCAATGTTAAATAGAATGAGCAGTATCCTCTTATCATCAAACACTGTGCCCTTTCCCTTTATGCACTTATGGGCTATTTCCTCTAGTTTGATAGAATAAACTTGGGAATGTCCATGGAAAGGTCAAATGTTATAAATCCCAAATAATAATTGTATTTCTTTCGCTAAAAATCGTTTTGTCTTAGCAAGCAGTATAGTATCAAGACCTTGATTAAAGGCCGCACCCTGTGTCATTTCACCTGATTCTTCACTTTTAGGACAGATAAGAAAGCTAAAAAACAATAAAGTCATCTATCATATTTAAACTTTTTCAGATTTGTTTGAAAAATCATTTACCTTTACCCCCCCCCCCCCCTCCCTAAATTGCAAAACACCAATTAAACATTACATTATCCGATCGATAGTCTCTGAACTAAATCTAAGCCATCTTCTTTCGTGGAAATAATGCATAGAAGAAAACTCATATTTCAAAACGTTTTTAAAATACACTTGCATTCTCTGATGGCGCTGTCTGTATTTTCAATATGACCTCTGTATTTTTGAAACACAATAACGTCATCAACATCAATCAAATAGAGGATCGTACATTAGTGCTCATGTTTTATTCAAGTTATTAAACAAGTTGGGGAAAAGAGATAAAATGCGAGGCTTGCCGAGCATTTTTGTCGCTTTTTCGCAACGAGTTTAATAAATTCAATAATACACGAGCAGCACGAATGTAAGGTTCTATTTATCACATGACATTAAAATTACTTAAAAATCGCAGTTTGGGCGTGAAAACGGCAAGATATTGACATGTTTTACGCAACGTTATAATGAACGAAGTTACGTTACGTTACTATATCTGTAATTCTAACACACCTCGCCTATAGAGCCAACGGTAACAAACTGTGATATATCGCACAATAATTCACTGCTAAAGTGTGTGATAGCTGACGTCACTAGATAATGACGTCATTCATGGCGTTAGACGGTGTAACGTTGTTTTTACGCTTGAAAGACGTTACAATTACATGTAAAGGTATGCGACGTAGTCTAAGAATTGGCGGGAGTTCTTCAGTGCAATGGCGGAAAGTTGGAAGAAGCTGAAGACTTCGAATGTGTTTTCGTCGTTTACTGTGTGTTAGAATCGAAATAGGTCAGCTCCAGTGCGTGAATTGTTGAGTAATAATTCACTGTTTGTCGGTCAGTTGTACGACGATAAATCACTCGCGCTGCGCGCTCGTGATTTGATCTTCTTTACAACTGACCTCCAAACAGTGAATTATTACTCAACAATTCACTGCTGGAGCTGATCTATTTCTTAAATCACTAGTAGTTTATCGATTTTATTATATACCTTTGAATGATACATCTTTTGAACTGTCTGTTTTCTGGCCATATGATACAGAAAGCCGGACATTATATCACTCCCAGACGCGACGTCATGTGATAAAAAATTGTATTTTAAACGGGAGCGGAAACTCTCGAAATTGGGCGAGTATGTGCAGTCGCGCCTCAGCATTCACCCTACCATCACTGATTAGATGAGTATGCACAGACCCCTCCAGTAAGCTGCGTATCCATGTATTATGAATGACTTCACGCATATGCGATAAATACTAAATAGCTCATTAATAATTATTGGCTCAAATAACTAGTAACCACCGACTAAGAATAGCAACTATTTTACATTAATCTTTGGCAAATATTCCAAGTTATCGTTGCGTTGTTATCGTTTGAAACTGGTACACTATTTATCCTTTAGACTCTTTTCCTTGAAACATCAATGTTCAATCTATGTGTATAATTTAATCATCTTTAATAGCATCGGTTCCTTGCAAACAGTAAGTAATGAGTAGTTAATCTAGCCAGATGGTAGTTATTTTAACTCTTAAAGCGCCACCTATAATTTGCAGCAGACGACAATTGCAAATTTTGCCGCTTTTTCAAAAATAACAAATAAGGCATGATATTACAAGAGAATCGTCTGCTGGCAGACGATTCTCATGTAATATCATACCTTATTGTTGTCGAAAATTGGGGAAGATGTCGCAAAATTTGTCGTCTGCTGCAGTTGTGATTCGCGCTTTAAGGGTGAAAGATTTCATTCATCTCTTTGCCTACTAGGTAATTGCTTTTAAGTTTCAAATTTATGGGCCTTTTTTCGAAAAAATATTTCAGGGACATTTCAAAACTTTCAGTGTGACAAACAGCTCAACTGTGATTGGTTCTTACAGCATATAGGCTAACATATGTTTCAGACAAGCATGTGCATCCGTAGACTCTCACACCTGATGATATTTCTTTTTTCCGCACTAATCTTTCAGGCAAAGAGCCACAAAATATTATAATGCCTACAATGTTTACCGTCGTGAGTTGGCTCCCGGTACCGTTAGTTTAACAGGTGACAGGGCCCAGGGCGACGACAGTAAACATTGGGCTAACAGTAACTACTTGTTAGCTGCGATAATTCTTATGAAGTTCCTAGGCCAGCATACAAACTCGGGATATTCATCATCGGTCCACCAGCTAAACGGCATTTCAATGGCGTTTCGGCGGCGGGTTGATACATGATGTGACCCGCTTTTACGTGCCTACTGGATTGGTATTATAGCAGTCTAAAATCAAGATTCATCAGAACGCAAAACGCACGTACGTACAACTCGGTGCCACAAGTAATTTTCGCTACTTAGTTATTTGCCCCTTTGGAAATTTTGCATGCTTTGTCGTCTGCTGATTTTTTTTTCAAAATCAATTTTTTTGAAAAATTCTTTCAGGAATACCATCAGAGTGTCAACCAGTTTGGATCCAGACCAGACCCGACATTTTATCGGGCCTGATCTGGGTCCAATCTGTATGAAAAGGTTAACAGCAGATGACACCAGTAGGCAAAGAGTTGATTATTAGCAATCGCTGTATAACTTCATGCGTGGATCCAAAAGTTTTGTCTAGGAGGTCCAACTTTTTTTCCAACTTTGTCAACGTTTTTTGTTGTTTTTAGTTCATGAGAGGGAGAGAGAAACCAAATACCACTATTAGCGGGCCACCATCGGCCCGCCAGCGAAACGCCATTTAAATGATGGCCAAATATTGAATGCTGGCTTGGCAGCTCTGTGATTTTTCAGGGGATCCTGACCAGTATTGCTAAGAAACCCTATATTTTGGTGATTTTTTCAGAGGGTGGTCCGGACCCCCTGCCCCCATTCCTCTGGATCCGCGCATTGATTTCCTGAGTGAACAATTGTTATCTCTAGTTAGATAAGCAGATACACCAATCTTTTTGATAAATCCATTGCTGCACATGATAATCTAAATTAAATCTCTTTTGGAAAAGCAAAGAATCGTATGCTGCAGCGAACCTGGGCCCTGTTGCATAAACCGTCATTAAAGTTAAGCTATCATTAAGGTTTAAGCTGTCATTAAACTTTTACCAGTCCATTAGTTAAGTTGGCATTGTTTTTGTGTTGCATAAAGCAATTTTAATGTCAACTTAACTAATGACGACTTAACAGACTGGTAAAGCTGACATTAAGACCTTTTCACGTGCAAATGCTCCAACAACAGCTTCCAATATGGCGGCTTATCACAGTCACAGTGACGCTTCGACAAAACCGACGGCTTGAGCTTTGTAAACTATAAATTGTAACTGGCATGTATAGCGAATATGGAAAAACAAACTTCTTTGCAGAAAATCAGTCTAGATCAAATCCCGAAAATGTCAGTTTATGCCATATTGCGCCGTAAAGATGTTGTTCGAGTTAGAAGACTAGGACTAAATCAGTAAGTTTAGTCTTCTTGTGACCCGCTTCTTTCGTTTATTTCACTTTTAGAAAAAAAACACGGCTTTCACCCCATCATCAGTTCTAGATCAAGATGTTATAGTTTCATAAAAGATATGGTTGAAACGCTGTAAGCCTAATGCACATGCGACGATGTGTCTCTTTTATGAAAAAAAAAACGTTTTTAAAACCATCGGCTGTTTTGTTTACATCCGTTTCCATGGGACATGCAAGTTGACATTGTTGTATTTTCCGCCAGTGACTTAAAACGGCGCACCCCTTCAAGCCACAATTTGTTTGATTTGCATCTTTACGTCTCAGTACACAAATTTTTCAGTTATGTCGGGACGGGTCTTCCCGTGTTGATCCAGAACTAAGGAAGGATTAGTAAATGGGTCTTGCTCAAGGACACAAGGGAGTGACGCGGTTGATGTTCGAACCCGCAACCCCTGGGTTTCGAGTCAAGCACTCTAACACTTCGCTGTGCTCCTAAAATTTCATCAGAACAAAATAAGATAGGACCCCAGATATAGGGCTTTCTATCTATGACATTCAACATCCTGGCACAATACAGACAAGGTCGTCACAGCCTGTTTGCGTGGCAGGGAAAGCCGGGTGCTCAGGGAAAAAACACTACAAACTGTTATTTATTTTTATTTTATTTGATTATCCATTTTTTGCTATTGGACAATAGCATTGCTTATATGTTTATTCACACAGCGCACGCATATGCTCACATCTTACGCAATAAAATGGATGGCATGGATGGGTTTAAGAGAAATATTTTAAAAGGCACCGTTAAAGGCAACACCCCCCCCCCCCCACCCGGCAATACCACACCGTGTAGAAGGTGACCACGAATTTTCAGGGACACAAGACAGTGACACCAGGCGGCGTAGCGCAGTCGATATCGTGTCTGACTAGGCCAGTGCGTGTTTGACTGCAGACCCAGGGGTTGCTAGTTCAATCCTGGCCCGGCCCCATACTTTCGTGAAATAATTTCTACGGCCATTCTCCTGTCGTTGATTCAGTGAAGAAGGGTTGTTGTCAGTTTATATAATACAATCGAAAGTACGTGCACGAAGCAATTGCTCAAGCTTGCCCAGGAAAAGAATTGTGGTTAGGTGAACTCATTTTCCTAACATGACATGACCATAGCTATGAGGGCCTCAATGGGATACCAGCGGGCCGCGTAGCGCAGTCGGTAACGTGTCTGGCTACAGATGCGTGTCTGACTGCAGATCCAGGGGTCGCGAGTTCGATCCCGGCCCGGTACAATACTTTCGTGGAGATTGATCATGAAATAATTTCTACGGTCAATCTCCTGCCTTCCGCTGATTTATTCAAGAAGGGTTGTTGTCAATTACAAGCGAAATTATGTGCACACATTACTGGTTAACCGCTTGTTCAAGCCTGCCCAGGAAAAATGTGGTTAAGTGAACTGACCGTCCCGCAATGACCATAGCTGTTGACATGGAACGTAAAGCAACAACAAAACAAACAATCAATTGGATACCTCTGAAATCGCTAAATAGTAACACCCAAAACCCACAGTGTCCAACCGTAACGCTGGAAAAACGGTCGAAACGCCGGAACTTCGGTCGTATAACGCCGAATTTCGGTCTTTTTAATTGATTCGCCGCCATTTTTGGTGTTTTGACTGACGGTAGGTAGAAACTATCGTTTTTTAAAAATATTAGGATACGTTCATCGAACATGAAAAGTAGCTTATCCGGATCTGCATGCATTATTCTAACTGCCAAATCTTCAACTGAAACATAAACTTTGCTGAAATTGTCAAACACTTCAAAAGAAAATTTGTGTTCAGTTTCGTACCATGCACTATGAGAGCTTTCGTACTGGGAAGTTTCGTACTTTTTTAATATTTTTGAAATTATTGATCAGTGATGAATGAAAATGTATTTGAGACTGGCCTTATATCATGAACTGGCCATTGCTTAGATTTTTCAATCCAGAAAGCAAGGAGAGAGGCACAATTCACGAAATTTAAGGTAACGCTGGATACAACGGTCATGCATGCTTGCGTTTGTAGGTGAGTGGAGCAAAAGACAGCTTTGAATGTGACGTGTTCCGTGGTCCATGCCATTGGAACACAAATTTAATTTTAAAGGAGATAAATAAGCTCATTATGCTCCAGTCACTGACCAGAATTTTATGCCATTCTTGCTGCTATAGTCGGACTTTGCACTTGCTATTTATAGCAGCTTAGGCTGTTCTCCATTTTCGGCGGTGGCTCTGTTGCCGTTGATTCATTGTTTTTTGTTGCACCCATTATCTATGGGGTTATGTGTTTACACTTCTTTCTGTCCTTCTAGTTCTGCACTCATTTTGATGGGAAACAGGGAGCTGATCGCTTTAATTCTTTTGCTGGTGTCTTTTAACTATTAGTGTTCCATGACTCTTTCTCGTGGTTCCTTTGGCTAGTCTGTCTGCAGTTTGTGATTGAAGCAGTTCCTGATCATATTCACGTCCTGTTTTTATATTTACAAGTCCATTAAATATTCAGGGAGACTTGTTCTCAGGGAAGAACTCTTTAAAGAGACCCAGCCTTGAAGAACATTGGACATAATTCAGAAGTACGATAGGCCACCCCTTGACTTGTTTAAATTCACTGCTCTGTTGCTTCGAATACACGTTCATTTGATTCAAAATGCACAACTGTCTTCAGGGGTTGAAAACTGCTTTGTGTAACCCAGTCTGTTCATTTGCTTAGTCCTCACAGTGCTGGTTATTTTAGAAAGGAGAGTCTCTCAGTGGTATAGAGTTCAGTTCTACATAGATGGGTTTCTAGTTCGAGCCTCTTTTGGGGCTCTGTATTTTGTCTTTGAGCAATATACATTATACTCTGCTTAATACAGGTTCAACCCAGGAAGCGCCCAAACCTTACTGAAAAATTGCTGATTGTGACAAATATTGATGCAAAAAGCGGTGGTCATGTGATTCAGACTTCGCTAAAATGTAGGGGACTTTACTGGGTATAATATGCACCTTTAACAATCTACATCACATATGCCATTTCTTTCCAAACTGAAAATGACCATTAATAATATCTTGAGAAACACTTGGACCAAATAATTAAATTACGAAAAAGACATGCTCGCATATGGGGGGGGTACATTGATATTTTCATAAATTCGTAGGCTCAGGCCTTTTTGGGGTGTGATTTTTTTTTTATTTCAACATCTTTTTGGGGTTTTAGATAAACGAATATTTTCAGGTATGAAGATTTTGTGGATATTTTTAAGAGGTCATTACAAATTGGACTAGATTTAGGGCGCATTTCTATGTATTTTAGGGTATCTTCTAAAGGTTAAGGTACAGAATTTTCGATAATTTTGGATTGCTAAAATTATACGTATGAAGAAAAATGAGAGTCCCCCCATCCCCCTTGGTTGACCAATATTTGTTTCTGTATATACAGACCGTCAATGGAAACATTTGAAGTAAATATTGTCCTTGAATATTGACTTCTTTGGTGCCCAACCAAACAAATTTAAATCATAGCAGAAAACAACAACCAAAAACCCCAGGGAAAATACTTTAAAATCTCAACAATTCCTAACAGTTGTCCAGAACGTTATCAAAATATCACCCGAAGTCTTATAATGTGACGTAGGTTGTCGTCTTTGTGTTTGCCATATGCTGTATACAAATATGGGAAAATTGCATTGACAAAAGTAAACCCTTACTATAAATCAAACTTGTTCAGACAAAGACATACCAAAGTCAAACAATTCAAATAAAGTAGGCAATAGAAAATTTGGAACACGAAGGTAGCTCAGGTGGGTTTAGCGCTTAACCATTGTTCTGAGAGCTTTAAGTTTGAGCTGCAAAATCTATATGACTGCCTACGTACCTGACTTTATGTATGTCTTTATGCCTGTCTGTATTTATATCTGTCTGTCAGTCGCAAACTATGGTTGCTGTTTGGGTTAAAACAATGGAATGGCAATTCTATGTATGTTTAGCTTTAAGCTAACTTTTTGTAAAAGCTTATACTTATATGAGTTGTAGACCATTTGAAATAAGTAAACAGCGGGACTCAGTCGAATTTGGGTCACAGTGCACTGTCCGTGCGAAGTCATTAGATCTGCTAAAACCTCAGACTAAAGCTTGGTTCATTTTCGTTTTATCTTTTTATATATTGGATTATATTTTTATTTAGAGAACATATACATGTATAGTAATTCGCTACCAAGTTTTAGGATAATTAATCGCATTATACAGGCCTACCAGCTATTCTATTGGCTTGTAACCTAATAATTCCATGGCTCAACAACAGTAATCGTGCATCATACTGTGTTGCAAAAATATTGTCTTCGCGTCTGGCGTTGACTATCTAAGATTTCGTTTATCCGCCATTTTAGAATATCATGTGAATTGTCGCATTCACGTGAGGGATTGACCCACACCATCTGAAAGAAAATCACAAAGCATTAGGTTTCCATAGAAATAATGGTCCAGATCACCCTGGAAAATCACAACATGGTCAGCCAGCATTTGTTGTTGGGTTGGGATTCTGTTATTGTTCAATGTTTAGTCCCATCTAGCTTCTAATCATCTTGATGGGGAAGATAGAGTTGATTGTCTTACGTTTTTTCGTCTTCCTGGTGTTTTGTGAATGTTGTGTGGCTTTTCCTTATGGTGCCAGGGGATTTGCCTGCAGTTCGTGACTGTGGTCGTTCCTGATCATACCCAATTTTTCTAATAATAAGGCCCTTATGGTGTTTACTTATTACCAAGAATACTGGGTTAAAATCGTTAAGTGCAAGAACCTATTAGTCTTGAAGTTAGCCCCATTCTTGCATTCAGCCATTACGCAATATTCCAGCTATTTCCAAGCTCTTAAATTTCAAAATTCATGTAACAGCAAAAAGGTTGAACATTTCTCTTGAATGTTTGCAGCACGCCAGCATGATTATTTATCTCCATTAAAATTAAAATTGTGTTCCAATGGCATGGACCACGGAACACATCACATTCAAAGCTGTCTTTTGCTCCACTCACCTACAAACGCAAGCATGCATGACCGTTGTATCCGGCGTTACCTTAAATTTCGTGGATTGTGCCACTCTCCTTGCTTTCTGGGTTAAAAAATCTAAGCAATGGCCATTTCATGATAACAAGGTCAGTATCAAATACATTTTCATTCATCACTGATCAATACTTTCAAAAATATCAAAAAAGTACGAAACTTCCCAGTACGAAAGCTCTCATAGTGCATGGTACGAAACTGAACACAAATTTTCTTTTGAAGTGTTTGACAATGTCAGCAAAGTTTATGAGTTAGTTGAAGATTTGGCAGTTAGAATAATGCATGTAGATCCGGATAGGCTACTTTTCATGTTCGATGGACATATCCTAATATTTTTAAAAAGTGATAGTTTCTACCTACCGTCAGTCAAAACACCAAAAATGGCGGCGAATCCATTGAAAAAGACCGAAATTCGGCGTTATACGACCGAAGTTCCGGCGTTTCGACCGTTCTTCCAGCGTTACGGTTGGACACTGTGAAACCGCTTATCTTTAAAGTTTAGACCCAAACATTGCTAGTCAGTAAAATGTATGTTCAGAAATTGCTATAGAGTGTATCTAGAAAGCATACCAATCACATTAGAGGTACAAAACTGTGATACACGGGTGCTTTTCACTATCCCCTATTCCGCCCCCCACCCTACGTCGCGTAGTTTATGCATTGCAACAACAAAAAATCGCACCATTTATGCATGGCCTGTTATCTAGGAGATCAGGCTGAATGATTATCAAGAGATAAACGCTGTTTCTTTACTCGGTCGCGCCGTCGCGTATTGATCAGGTTATCCAGTGTGACTTATTGCACGTCACAGCTTACGTCACAGCGCGCGTGCCAATACTGTTGCTGTATACACCGACACTCAAAAAAAGGTCAGTTATATCATTCTTACCCAGTGATATGATGCACGTTCATTTTGCGACTCGCAAAGTAGCAAGGCCCAAAATGCCAATTTCTAAGGGACGTTAAGTATCTTGTTGTATTATCTAAGCCATGTGAAAGCCATCATTTTCAGCCAATCCCAAGCCCCTAGGTGTTATAGAGTCACCCCCCCCCACGAGCCTGGTCCTCCATTAGGCAATCTGTTCTAATGCATTCCAGTGAAATAAATTGCCCCCCCCCCCCCCCCCCTGCGCGAAACCAGGAAATTTCGTCAGGGGCGGGAGGAGTTTAGATATAGATCTACTCATATATCGTGTAATCTTCCGATGGGGTCCAGACCCCCTGCCCCCCCTTCCCCCCCCCCCATCCAACCCCCCACCGATCCGCGCATGCCCACCCAATCCCTTGCTCCCCATAGCGTATTGTAGTTAGGCACTTGAAGTCAATAGTCAATTTGAAATAATAATGAAAATCATTTAAATGCTCATTTTTAGCTGTTTTTTTATGATTATGATTACTAATTTTCAGTGAATTACAAAATGATCCAAAATGGCAGCAAATCATGGAAATGCACATGTACAGCAGTGAAATCCATACTAAATGACAGCTTTAAAGTACCTCCTGAGGTACTTTAGTTAATGACAGCTTTAACGAGAGCTTAATGCCGACTTAAAGTTAATGGACTTTTATGCAACAGAGTTAAAGTCGGCATTAAGTTAACAGCGACTTAATGACGACTTAACTGGCAGTTAACTTTTAATGACGGTTTATGCAACAGGCCCCTGGTATCAGGAAACATTAGCTTCTGTCTGTGTCTATACACTGTAAAAGACGATTAAAGCTGTATAGAACACAGTTCTGTTGTTGTTTTCAGAAAGCAACCATTTTTCTCCTGACGAGAATATCGCATAACAAGTGTGGGCCTTATAACTCTTTGCATGCTGGACAATTGCACATGCTTTTTGTCATCTGTTTTTTTATTGTTTTTTTTTTTTTTTTGTTTTTTTTCAAAATCATTTTTTTTTCGAAATGTTCTTTCAGGAATGCCATCAGTGTGTCAAACAGTTTGGATTCAGATCTGGGTCTAAACTGGCTGCAAAAGTTATCTGCAGACGACACTAGTAGGTTAAGAGTTAACAAACGTAATCTTTCATCTTTTTTTTCTTTAAAAAAGCACCCATAATTAAGTCAGTTAATGTTATTCATATGGAAGCAACGATGGCTAGAGAGTCGTCCCAAATCCTTGGTTGTTCGCACACACAAAGATGCACGGCCACTACACTCGGTAGCTTTGCATACAAGTTCAAAAGCAAGTGAGTATGACCTGGAAAGCCACAATCACATACAACAGGCGACCAACACATGGCATCACAAGGAAGAGACACAGAGCACTGACAGCCACACGACAAGAATACAATTAAAGTAAAAAGACCACACCTGTCTTCTGGGTTTCTGAAAATGCGAGACTCCAACGAGTCTCCTTAGCTACAGAGACCACCTAGAAAATTAAAAAAAAAAATGCTTGTAATAAGTTTAGGTATTATATTTTCCAATAAGCGAATAACAAAGAAAATTATATATTAAGTAGGATCTGGGCATATCGAGGTCATCTCATAAACGTTTACCTTTTACAGTGTTATAACATGGTTTCGGTGATTTTACTATAATTTTCAAACAAATTCTAATATGTCTGGACCCAGACACAACAGTAACACCTAAAGCTGTTTGGTCATATCTTTGCACCAAAGATTGGATGCCATAAAGCAAGTATTAGCTTATTTTTCTGCTGTTAATTATGGTCGGATCAATGCAAGTCCAGACAGACTGCTCTGGACAGTCTTACGTTATCAATCCGATCAAATGTCATCGACAGTTCTTCATCGAACAGAAAATTGAATACTTATCACATACATTTATATCCGATTCGGAGATTACCAGACTAATATGTGCATATTTTGTCTGTATAAGCCCATTTCACGTAACTGCCCTTTGCATCATATTGCTCTGGATCCGTCCTGGCTACCATCTTATTTGCAGCAATGGGAATATTTGTACATGTATAAGGAATGCATTTACTTTTTCATAGTGGCTTATTTTTTAATGGAATCATTAAGTTAATTTAAACCCTTTTATACTAAAATATATTTTACGTATGGAAATCCAGGTTAAATATGACTAAATGTATTAAATGTAATGCTGAATGTCTATACCCATCACTGTTTTATTCACATTGATTTTTTATGTGCGTAGCTATCATCATTTACGCAAAAACGCATTTGCGTACACGTTTGAACCGTAAATAAGGGATTATTTTACTCCATTTCCGAAGGGTTCTTGATCACACGCATGCAAAAAGTGTGCGGAAAAGTAATTCTAATGTGTCTAATTCCAATTTGGGTAGGGGTAATTATGGTGGCATTATCCGCTCTAAAACCTCCTTTACTCATTAACGAGGTGAAAGAGGTCCTGATCCAGTATTGTCCACCATAACAAAGACTGTGCTTAATATGACAAATAGCATAGACCCTGATGAGACGCCGCGTTTTGCGGCGTCTCATCTGGGTCTACGCTATTTGTAAATGCTCCCTTTTAGGAATTCATTTTCATAAGTGCATTAACCACGTCCCAAAAATTGCGTAAATTAAAATTTAGGCAAGCTACGCGCCTGGATTTGGGATTGAAAGTGTCTCGATTGCTAGTAGACCATTCACACGTATACTGCTGCATTATACAAATGTATGGTATACACAGGGCACTTCTTTGTTCTGTCGAAAGCAATCCAGTGCATACCAGTACATTGTAAAACTATTGCCACTTTTCACATTTCGATAAGACCATTGCGAAACAAAAACAGGTGTGCAGCGAAGAATTAGTATCCACATAAACTGATCAAAATGTTCGCATCGCTGTCCGCATAAAAAGCTTGGGATATTTCCTATTCTTTGAGCGCACAGCGAAAAATGGTCAAATTGGGCTGTTTTTCAGGCTGATACGAGTCTACACAGTTTATAACTTTGTCTTGCTGCGGCTCAACTTCTAATTATACACCGTACTGCAACTCGTCATTCCCTTCCATCCAGTGTACAATCACCTTGCCTTTCGAAAGATACATGTATACCACTAAAAGAAATATGTCACCAACAACGTTTTATTTTAGTTTTCTGTTTCGCACAAATCCATCCAATATTATCAGCGAATAACAATCGCGTAATTACCAATAATGCCTCCGTCCCTAGAAGTAGAGATGTAACTAAAGACGCTTGTGACCAAGACAATGTGTATGTCTCTTTTTGCAATATTGGAAAACTATGAAAGCACACAGCTGTGCCAGTGGCTACGATTCCGTTATCACCATCCAACAGATAGGCGCTAAAACTGATAAAACAGAAGACACGAACACCTCTTGCTCTTATATACTGTTAATAGTACATACAGTCTGCAAGTATAAATGGGTATGATCATATGTTAAAATGCTGTATATCGAGTGTTTGCACACATTATCAAAAATTACTGTGATCAAAGGATCACAAACCAACCTATGGAAATAAGGGAAATTACACTAGAGAAACACATACGCACGCACACACACACACACACACACACACACACACACAGAAACACGCGTGCGCGCAATCACATTCAATTATGGCATAAGCACAGTAAGCAGCTGTCTATACTTAAGGAATCTTCGAACGCTTACATTAAAAGCATAATTATGTTAAACATTTCAATATTCTGTTGTAAATAAAAAAAATCAGTATTATTCACATCATTTGTGAAAATTTCCGAACAATACCTTGGTTACATTGTATTATGCAAAATACAGCTTATTTGATTTGAAAAGTCACAAAATATGGAATTTAGGCTCAAGTCTGGGTTTCAACAGAGGTTATTTTATTTTTATTTGTTATGCTGAACAATAAAGAAATGTAATTTGGAATAAGAAATGCAAAAATTCAAGGTGAGTCACTTCAGACTCCATGTCGATTATGGCATAACACTTTCATCGGTGGGTCAGCGCCTGATGTTTGTCTTTCGCTTGGCCCACCGTGGTCCAACTGGGGATTTTCTTTACCTCTGACTGTCAGTGAGTTGAGAGCCCTTTTCTTTGTGTCCTGGCAGTATGTCTATATATTTGATTGTTTCCCCGTGGTGATACATTGGATAAGTAAGAAAGACTCCACGCGAGCTTAACACTTTTTCTCGTTTGACAACAGCAGAATCTAGGGCGAATATTTGGCAGTAAAATTAGCTTAAGCCGCAAGTGACTTCGGCTGAGCATTTCAAGGCGGTGTTTTCTTATATATTGTTGCCTCCATTGTTTTGTGGGGGTTATGGTTGGTCTTTGTTTTGTTGTGCACTACTTAGTTTCTCGTTTTGCAATCATCTCGCTAGGAAAAAAAGATAGATGGTTGCTTTACTTTAATTGCCTTTTTAGTCATTTGACAGTTAGTGTTCTGTGTCTCTTCCTCACGGTACTGTGGGTTGGTCTATAGTGTGTGATTGTGGCGTTTCGTAGTCATACCCACTTACTTTTTCATGTGATTTGCTCAGTTCAATTTTAAAAATCCCCACTGAAAACACCATCCGCACGGCTCTGCTGTAAGATAGCAGGATATAAATGTGTTACCATGGCCATCCTGCTACTCTGATTGAAGCTCAATCGAGCACATATGCGATCCAATTGTCAGAATTACCTAATGACTTACTTGTGTGTACGTATTTTCTGTACAATTTTATAGATAAAGGAGATAGAAAATGAAAGAGTTTTTTTTATTTATGAATAATAGAATGCGAACTGACTTACTAATGCTTAATGTACTTCCAATTGTTTGTGGTAGTTCTGTGTTTGTCTTTGCTTTGTTATTCATTGCTTTGTGTCCATTCTAGTTTTGCAATTTTATTGAAGAGGAAGCTGGTTGCTTTGCTATTTTTGTCTTAATGATGTATTGTTACTATAAATGTTATGTGGCTCTTCCCCGCGGTGTCGTGGGTTGGTCTGCATTGTGTGATTGTGGTATTTCCTGATCATACATACTTACTTTTTTACATTTGACAATAATTCAGAATCAAATCTCATAAAAAATGGAATACAGTGGCAAAGTGCTATTCTGTTATTTGTATTGGTTTGTTTGAAAAATGGTAATTTTGCGACTTTGGTTTTTTGAAGATTCAATTCAAACTTCCATATTATAAAAGCTCTGAGTCAGTTGTGTCTAAAAATAACCATATATTGCCAGAAAATATTGTTCTAATGTATTCCAAAATATTTTGAAATTCAAAATTCACGTTTTCAAGAAAATACCAAAACAAAAGTATATGCGTTAGAAAATTCCTAAGGTGTAGTTTAGTCTGTAATATTCCGAGAGACCGCAATAGGTTTAATCAAGTGGTTGAGGTCAAAAGGTTTGAAGATGTTTTCGTATGTAGAAAAGTGTGCTGAATTCAAAAATCAAACTCTTAAAAAATCGGCTGGTACACAAAAAACTATGCGCAACGGAATACCCCCTGGGTAGGCCATATCTCTAAATAGCACTAAAATGGGGGTGTCCTTGTAGGCTTATAATTTAAACCATGTAATATTAGTTGTAAAATGCAAAGTTTTGCAGTAAACAATACGTAATGGTCAATGTTCAATATAAAAAAGAATAAGACATGCCAATGAAGCTTTCTAACACTTAAATATAGCAAATTATAAAGCCCACAAAAACTAATGACTTTGGCTCTGGTTATCGGATGATTTTTAATTTTTTTTTAAGCTAGAGCAGATTCAATCTTATACGATACAATGATGTTGTCGTCAACAATTATTATAGTGTCAAAATTTATAGGGTATGGCCAACAAATGCCCCAATCACAGACAGCAAGCCAACACGGCATGGCACTGTGAGGAGGGAACATAAAGTAGGCATAAACCAAGCTCTTACAGTATAGTATAGGTATATTTCAAGTTCCTTTTCCTTTCAATGTGAATAAATTGTGCTCAGATAGGACTAATACTTGCTTGGATATTTGCCTAGCTCTATTAGTTTCTAAGTTGTGAACACTATGTATAGTTAACGCCACATGGCCAGCCACGACTGACCAGACTGTGCTTGTCATTATTCTGCATGACTTTTATTCTATGTTCTAGGAATTGCATGATAACCCCTACCCCCACGGAAAACCCCTATCACCAGCTTTTGCTGAATCTTAATTAAAAGAATGGATGAGTATAAAAAAGTAAGTGAGTATGATCAGGAAATACCACAATCACACACTGCAGACCAACCCAAAACAACGCCGTGAGGAAGAGCCACAGAACACCAAAAGTCACCAGACATTTATGAAGAGGTATGAGCAATAAACAGATCTTACTAGGTCAGGAACCACTATAAATCAGCGGCCTTCTGGATTATGTACATTGACTTTGTAGAGATCTGTCTTCTTTTTAACAAATCCTGCACCACAAATGATTTTAAAAAAACTTTTCACTTTTCACTTTCTGCCTATGTAAATTGTGTGCAATTATATTCTTTGCTACAAGTTGGCATAATTATGTTCAATGGATGACGAGATATCACATAGAGCTTCTTTACACCGAAGAGGCACACCCAACTGCTTGTGCAATGTTGGAGACAGGGGCAATGTCCATCCAACGAATGAACAAACCATTCCATGACCCCTGTGGATTGGAATTTAGAGCAGATAATCTCAATGCTGATGTTCCATCCAGACTAAAGGGGATGTCATCATTAAGTAATCGTTGAGTGCAAGAAGGACGTGGATAGTGACTAGATCTGTACTAAGTGAGCTAGTAAGCCATTTAATTGAAAGTCAGGACTGAAAGGGAATGCAGATGACACCTAGCCCAATTAAGCGTGACAATGCAGACCTGAACAAGCTAATCACTGGGATCGGGACTACTAGTGACCCTTTTCTGACAGACTTTCTGGATGAAAAGCTCTACTGCATTTAGCAGGTAAGATGATATCTGTGAATATTGCACTGCATGGAGCATTTTAGCAACTCAGACACAGCGACAACAATGGTACAAAGAGTTTAATACAGGATGCTCCCTTATGGTGACAAATTAAATTTGAAAAACGTATTCGCAGAAGAAAAGTAAAACCATTTGCATGCAATGCTTTGTCAGGAAACTTCGGACACAAGACAAGAATATAAAGAACAAAAACTTGTTTGGCCGTTTACTTTATCTGCCAATAGTAAGAGCCAGATCTGAAAGGGTGTTTGCTTATCCCCTTAAATCCGTTCCTTTGACTTTAGCCCATATTGATGGACTTAAATATCTACTGACACATCAATTCTTTTCAGTATGCTCAAGGCGACGATAATCACAGATGCTCCCAGAAATGTAGATGTTTGTATTGCCGATGGAATGTTTCTGGTACAGTTTCATGTAGATTTGCCTTCAACTTTTGGTGGTCAAGCAGATGTGACTCTGCCTCGTCTTGTCAGACGTGCAAATCATGTAGATTTTGCATGTGTCATTTGTAAATATCCATCAATTAATGATGTTATCAGAGAAGATCATGGTTTGCTATAGGGAGAGGTAAATGTATCTATACCTGAAAAAGGAATACCGAAATATTTTACTCGAGCTTTAAAGTGTGAATCATTTAGGAAATCTCAGTTGAGATTACTGGCAGAAATTTGTGGTGCCAAAATGAGCATGCTAACGCAATGTGAGCTGTATTTTGGATTGATGGTATCTGCTACAGATACAAAGTATTCGATGGACAAATGACACGTCAAGATGTCTTAGACCTAAATTGACACAATTTAGAAGCTAATACCTGTACTGTCTTGCACGATACGCATGCTTGTGAACTAATTTTTCAACCTAGTATAGTTTTCAAAAACATCTATACTGACGTTCTCACTATATTGCTTTTCCATACAAATAACAAGGAAGGGGTTTGTCGTTCTAAGGCGGCGGTTTTGTTGTTGTTGATTCATTGTTGATTGTTTGGGTTCTGTGTTTGTTCCATGTTTTGTTGTACAATGCTATGTGTCCTTTCTAATCTAGTACTTTTGTCTTCCAGGTGTCTTGTGTTTTTATTTAGCTTTTCCTCAAGGTGCCATGGGTCGTTCTGCAGTGTGTGATTGTGGAATTTTCTGATCATACTCACTTACTTTTTTATACTCATCCATTCTTTTAAGATTCAGCAAAATAGTAGGATAGGGGTTATCACGCCATTCCCAGGACATAGGATATAAGTCATGTGGAATATTGGCCAGCACAGTCTGGTCAGTCGTGGTTGGCCATGTGGTTATAGCTAGCTATACATAGAGTTCACAGCTTAGAAACTAATAGTGCTGGGCCAAAGTCCAGGCAGATCTAAGTCTTATCTGACATAATATATTCACATTAAAAGAAAAAGGAGCTTGAAATATACATATATTGTACGTGAAGAGCTTGATTTATGCTTACTGTGTATCCCTTCCTTATGGTACCATGGGTTGACCTGCAATCTGTGAGTGTGACATTTCTTGGCCATACTCTATCATTTTTCGAAACTATAATAAATTTTCATGACAACACCATTGTATAAATAAGGTTGAATTATAAATCTGTTCTAGCTTAAAAAATAAAAATCATCTGATAACCTAAATCAAAAGTAATTAGTTTTCTTCGGCTTTATAATTTGCTATCTTTTTGTGTTAGAAAACGTCCTTGGCATGTCTTTTCTATATTTTGTGTACCAGCCGATTTTTTAAGAGTTTGAATTTTGAATTCAGCAGACTTTTCTACATAATAACACACCTTCAAACCTCTTGGCCCCAACCACTTGATTAAACCTAATGCGGGCTCTCGGACTATAATCTGCGATTGTGGCATTCCCTTGTCACATTCTCTTATTTATTGGTTCCCGGTTATTGCAAAACTGTCTCGTTTTAAATGAGGCCAGAATTATTCTCTCATGCAGCTTTTATTATTTGTCAATAATGCTGTATTTGCAATATTAAGACTTTTCAAGATGTGCCATCATCGTGGAGTGTGTAAACAAGGAGCCGTGAGTGAACAATAATTCTGTAATAGTTTAATGCCAGTCCATTAGTGGTAGAATGAACATCATCGCAAGAAAATTTCTTTTTTGGGACTTGCGACCGGTCATCACTGTAACCATTTATAGTAGCTAGAATCACTAATCGAATTCAGCTAGTATTGCAAGAATTCTATAGATGCAACGAGCAATTTTGACGCTGATCGGACATTGTGGTAGAAAAGCCTTGCCCTACATACATGTATCGCACATGCCGTGGGCACGTATTTATCGTGAATCGGCTTTGTACGCAATAATTGCTGAATAATTATTTATTTTATTTCTCGTATTGTTTGACGTCTGAATCCAATCATTTCTGATAGTTTGCCCAATCCTGTAAGCTTTAATTCTGTAGGGACGGTCAGCTGATATCTATAAAAGAACGGCTGATGACAGATGTTGAGCGGGTAAATCGCTGGTGATTGCGAAAGGTAAAGTAAATAGCTGGTGACAGACGTTTGTCAATTGAGAAAGATAAGGTAAATCTCTGATGAATGACGGCCGTCAATAGCGAAAATCGGCTGAATCGCTAGTTACATACGTCTGATAATAGTGAAAGGTCTGGTATAGTTGGTGAAGGGTGTCTGTCAATTGTGAAAAGTCGGGAAAATAGACGGTACCAGACACTTGTTACATGTTAAAGCTTTAAGTTGATCAATACTGCCGACAGACGTCTGTCAATAGCGAAAATTCGACTAAATCGCTAGTGGTAGATGTCTGTCACTAGCGAAAACTTTATGAATTCGATGTTGACATATTTAATTCTTTGTTCCAAAGATACTCATGGGAAAACTGTGGCCATCCTTTGTAGAGTATGAAGAAATTTAGCATTAATATCGCCTAGTCCATGATATATTGAAACTGATCTCGTATCCGTAACGCCATAATTCAATTGAACATGCGTACATGTAGCTAAACAGTGAGGATTGATATCATGGATGAGCTGATAATCATTCCTTTACTTTATGAGACTGTGCGGACTCGTATGATACTCTTGGTCTTGGTCGCTTATTAGACAATGTATATATACCTACATGTTAAGTACAGTGCCTAGCGGTGGATTGGACCACGTCCTCTTTAAATTGCTAGATCAAGGATACCGAGTCAATTCAGACACGTAAAAGCTTTACAAAGTCAGAGCCAATCATCATGAATCTCAAACACACAATGTGAGCAATAATGCAACCAAAAAAAAATAGAAACCTGTTCACAATAGGAACAGCCAAAACAAGAAAAACAAACATTATTTTGTAACTACAGAACCATTGCCTTAAGGCAGGCAGTGGCCACAGCAACTGATCAACACATAAAATGTTTGCACGTATCAGACATGTGTAAAGTAAACGTGTGTGAACATTTGACAAGTTATACTACAAAACTGCAATTTTGCCAGAGCTTTAATATTTGTTAATACTTTGCGTATGCGAGCAGCGTCTGCTTTGGCGAGACTGTGCATTTACACAGTCTCGCATGATCCATCACCGTTTACCAATGCGATCAGAACCATAATTTCATATGCCGAATCAATAATGACTCCCCTAATGCATGTACATTGTAAGTGGTTATGAAATTTTCATGCCGAAACTCTAAATATGCCTTTGTAAAGAAATGCATAATGCCGCTATACCAAGAGATCTATTTTGGTCACATTACAGCTTTATTTATGATTGAATGCAGTATGCTGTCAATAGGTCTTTTGAAGATGATAACAGGCTGTAAGGAATACATGAGAAAAGAAGCCATTCAATGGAACAAGCATTCCGCATTTGGTCAATCTTTAAAAGTGCATGCTCCGCTATCTAGTGGGAATCGAGACCTGTTCTTTGGCCTGAACATTTATCAACTCCTACATGTTACACATGCTAGCGGTGAAAGCTGCGGCTCGTCTGTGTATCTGCACAGGCTTGTCTATGCCCACGCATGTCGCTTTAGCGATACGTAACACTGTATAAGCCAGTACATGGTATTATGGTACTTATCGCATATGCCCTAGATCCTCCTTTAAATGCCTATGCTGACATATATGTAGCAGGGATAGCGGTCTAATCTTCGGCATGATTCTTCATCTACATCCCTACTTTGTGTATGCGAGCAGCGAAGGTTCAGGCGAGTCTGCGCATGTGCGCAGAGCAGACTCGCCTGAACCCTCGCTGTTCGTTGATGCGGTAAGTATCGTGATCTCGTTCCCTGGCTCATACATGTACCATGAGCTGCTTCAATATATTCATTGTCATGCTTTTCAGTTGTAGCACATTGCGATAGAAATTAGCCAAGAAAAGAAAAATTAGCATGTTCAATATGTGCCGGCTTACTAATTTAATCCTGCGGGAATTACAGACTAATCAGTGGGAGACCAAATAACTAGTGCCTTCTAGAATTTAAATTCCCTGAAAACGAATACATCTAGAAATAATGGCAGGTTCAATTGAATTTTATCAAGTTAGCAAAGAGGTCGCTTAGATTTGAAACACATGAAACACATGGTACGAGGGTCATCCAATAAATTCTGACAATGACTCCATAAAACAAAACCTATTTCTGTAGGACATGTTTCAACAACCTTCACATGTTATTTAGAATATAGGAAATTGAATCACCTGTTCAAATATTTTCTATGATGCAATTGCAATGGTTGCTAGGCAACTAAAGAACACAAGGTAAAGGGCCATGGACGGGAGACTATATGCGGTATATATGCCCAAATTTCTAAGAAATTACAAACTCCTCTTTAAAACTTTTACATAGATAAATAAAGACATTATGTATGTTGATTCTGAACGCCATAGATAATGGTCTAGCTTGCGACTGTGGTGTAAGCAGGGTTTTGATTATGACATATCACCGATTTTGCAAGAAATATTTTACTTAAAAATGGGTTGTATTATATTTGGTATATAGCATTTATTGAAAGATATTTTGACATATGCGTTAAGAAGACTATAGAACGTATTTATCAAAACATGTATCTTTTAATAAGCAAACTGATCGTAATGGCTTTTTAAGCGTTCACAATATACTATTTTATAATTAACGCTTAAATTTAGGCAAAAATGTATTTTTCTGTTGTTGCTTAGCAACCAAGAACATTTAAAGCAACTTGGTTAATGTCATTGTGGTATTTGCTTTTATGGGTCAAATATGTATTCAGACAACATCACGAAACACTAATATGATTTTCCAAAGAAACATACTGCATCTTTATATAACTCTACCCCCAGCAGAAAGTTTTTAAAAACGTAATTTTTCGCGGCCATGAGCTTTCACAGTGTTGTTTTCAAATTTGTATCCCATAAGGTCAGGATGTGATAAAAACTCCATCTTTCAAACATGAATAGGCAACACCCATTGCCACATGCAATGGGTTATAGAATTTGGATTTCAATAACAGTTTCTGAGATATGAGACCATTATCAGAACTTATTGGATGACCCACGTATGATGTGTTTTGGGGTAGCATTTTCGAAAGAAATACAAGGGTTCCCATATTTTTGGTTCTACGTATATATAAAGCAAATCAATTTTACATACTGTGGTTTGAAGAAAAAAAAGCATTGTCAGGAGGGGGGTTCTGAAATTGTCTATCTCCGCACATCACTAATGACTACGTTCATTTGTCCAGTTCTAAAAGACAGAATGTATTTTAATCATAAGTAGGCAAAGCTTGTGAATAATGAATGGCTTGATTAAACTAAGGGTCGTATTTGTTCTAGCTCCAATTAAAAAGTGAATTTCAAGACGCAGTGTTGCCATCTAATACATTCTGTTAATTTGTTTCATCATATGTTACTTACTTACTGATTATTCTGATTTTGGTAAATTTATTCCTGGCTGTATGGTGATTTGTTTTTCTATTTATTCTTATTATTGGACGAATCTAGATAAATTTTCCTCGTCATGAGAAAACCTATCTTCTGGGCCTCCGACCAAACAACACTTGAACCAGTTTGCTCAGCTAAAAAGACTAGATAGACTAAGAACGGGCAGCAGCCGAAGCTTCGTGGTTGGGCCATATTATTTTACTGACCAAATCTTCGCCCTAGTTTCTGCTGTCGTCAAAACACAACATTGTTTAGCGCGTGTCTCAGTTGCACTGCAGATGCAGAGATTAAATGAATATTAACCCTTTGTATTCGGCAGCCCCTAAACGAGTATTTGCAAACAGTGAAGACCCAGATGAAATGCAACATACTGCTGCATTTCATCAGGGTCTTCACCGTTTGTAAAGGCAAAAATTAAATAAACATCCAGACAATAATAATACAATATTATAACCTGACATCCCTAGATATGTACAATGTACTATCCCAAGCATATTGTATCGAACCAGAAGAGAGAATACATTAGTATACAAGGGGTTAATGCTGAGCTGAAAATTAGCTGTTTTGTGCAGCACATCAGTTGGGTTCCTATTGTGATATACAGAAGTGTTAGTCTCTCTGTTGCTGATGCAGAGATGATATGAATATTAATAAGATATCCAGACAGGTGTCACAATCACAGGCAGTGTTTAAAGCTGCATAGTCTGTAACTTTTGATATTCTAATTTTAGAAATAAATTTTCTATTTTTTCAAGAATACAGTAAAAATACTCAAATTAGGGTAAACAATTTACCATTTTCGTGAATTTTAACAAATTATCATTATCAAAACAACAGCATTTATGTTAAAAAATCAACTGTCTATGATTATTGGATGGACGTAAATAATTACAAACAAGAGAAAGAAACACCCGTTTTTATATAATAATTCACTTCCCATGCAGTTTTCAGCTGTACTGAACATATTTATTATGAAAACATAACTTAATTCTATTTTTACAAATGATTTAAAAAGAAAATAAAAAAATCGAAAAATATTCATAGTTACAGACCTAGTCTCTTTAATACAGTTTATCTAATTCATTTGCAAGCAAAACAACCCTTGCTGAGCTGAAAAATTAGTTTTAGTGCAGCACATCATTTGGGTTTCTACAGGAGCCACGTGTTTCAGGTTAGTATCCAATCAATTCATTCTGTTACATTCTGTTATTGCTACTATGAATTTGATTTTTGACTTCCTGAAATAGCAAAGACTTGCATTTTATTTCATTACCTCGACTCATAAACCATTGTATTCGGGAAACCCCTAAACGAGTCCTTTGTAAACAGTGAAGACCCAGATGAAATGCGGTAAATGCTGCATTTCATCAGAGTCCACACTGTCTAAAAAGGCATAATGTTGCATTTCATCAGGGTCCACACTGTTTAAACACTGTTTTTAAAGGCATAATGCTGCATTTCATCAGGGTCCACATTGTTTGTAAAGGCATAATGCTGCATTTCATCAGAGTCCACACTGTTTTTAAAGGCATAATGCTGCATTTCATCAGAGTCCACACTGTTTTTAAAGGCATAATGCTGCATTTCATCGGAGTCCACACTGTTTTTAAAAGGCATAATGCTGCATCTCAGCAGGATCCACACTGTTTGTAAAGGTAAAAAAGATCTTCAGACAAAAGAATACAATATTTTTAAAAATTATAACCTGACACGTCTAGCTATGTACACTGGACTATCCCTAGTGTATGAAACCAAAAGAAAAAAATCATTAGTATAGAAAGGGTTAATACATGGGAACTCATGTAGGAAAATGTAATCAGCTCCAATAACTGCACTATTAACAAGAAATATCGTCGGCGGAGATTAAATGGATTGGTATTTGGTTATATGCAAAACAGGATGAATACTTTTTTCAGAATTTCGATATTGTCTGCATGTAAAAATTGTGTGACCATTTTCGACCATCATAGCAACATAACTGCTGCAGTATTGGGATTAGAAACTTAAATTGTCAAGTAAGAACTTAGGGTAACAACAACAGTGCATACAACGCAATCGCGGAGCATTGGAACCATTCAGACGCTGACATGATCTGACCTACACCAAAATAACCACTGTTTATCATATGACGTCGCGTCTGGGAGTGAAATAACGCCATGCAATAAAATCGATAAACCACTAGTGGTTTATAGATTTACGGGAAACGTTATGACGTCCATAACAACGTTGCGTACATAATGACAAAATTATAACGTTTTTACGCCAGAAATGAGATTTCAAAGTATTTGTCATATGATAGATATAATCTAAAATTCGTGCTCTTGTATTATTGAATTTATTAAACTCGTGCAAAAAAAGAGATAAAATGCGAGGCAAGCCTCGCATTTTATCTCTTTTCCCCAACTCGTTTAATAAATTCAATAAAACATGAGCACTCATGTAAGATCCTCTATATATAACTGAGGGTCAGGAATGTGGTGGTGGTGGTGGTGGAGTTGGTGATGGGATCTGGTATTTTCTAATTATTAAATATTTAGCCCATTGCTCACTCTCATTGACATTTTCGCTTATCCATTAAAATGAATTCCACTAGTCATTTACAAAATTATTTTTATATATGAGCCGCGACATGTGATTTCCAACAACGTGGTTGATCTGTGACTTTGCTGATTGCACATATAGATGGCAATCCAAATCGAAAAAAGATTCATATTTTTGGTTTTGTTGGCATTTTTGAGTACATTTGTTAGACCACTTTTAACATAATATTTAGCATGTGTACGAAGCCATAGGGGTGGATGCCAAGTCTGAATTTCAATATGAAGGCCAGAAATTAGGTCAAAGGTCATTGAGTGCAAAAATGAGAAAATATGTACTACTGTAAAACAACTTTATCTTTTTATATGTAAACATATTTCATTCCAAGCCAAATTTTGTATGCTTATAGGTATAAGTCTGAAAAACATTGAGAAAATGTTTTTTTTAACTAAATGTTCATATGTCGACTTTAAAATGGGGTCAAAGGTCATCAAGTGCAATAATCAGAGCATTTTTTACAAACTGTGTTTCTTTTTTTTTTCTCTGGTCCAACAACAATATGCTTTTTACACTCTAAAAAGGGAAGAAGTCTTTCAGAAGGCTTAAATTAACATGTTTATCATTACAGAAACCCCTTTGAAAGCTTCCTTATATGGATTTTACAAAACAAACATCGTAAGTTTTGTGCAATTCTGACGGAAATTCTCCCTCAATTGGGCTTAACTGAGATACGAGGGCTGAGCAAAAAGTTCGTAGAATTTCTTCATAACTTTTTTATTTGAAGTTCCATTGTCTTTAGATTTTCACATGCGTAAGTATGGTCTATTATCAATTTCCAAGTAAAGTATCATAAGTCTAAATTCACTTTAATCATTTTTATTTAAACGTTAAAAAGTGCAGGGTCCACTACCCCGGAGCACGCCGTTAATTCACTGATGTCATGCTTTAAGAAATCATCAAATTTCAAAATTGTCTTATTCAAATCTACTGAAACTACATCAACGTCAAGAATGGTGTCATTTAATGTTCCATACTAAATTTCCGATGTCACTCTCGAAAATTAAAGGAATGACGATAGATTTTGTGAGCCCTATTGGAGGAAAAATACAGAAAAATGTGGTTTTACGAGATGTGAAAGAAACTCGCATAGCGATAAAATTATTTTTAAAATTATGATATTTGCCAACTGAAACCTATAATTTATATCAACTAGCTGAGAAATCATCAGAAATGTAAAAAAAGTCAGTGTTCAAGTGGCGTGAAGGTTTAAGCAATGAAGAAAGACCTTTGCATAAGCCCAAGGAATGGGCGTGTAAAGATAATAAGTGATAAACTTGTGACGTGTAACTGTGACGTCGTGAAAACGACCGCACTCAAACGTGTAGAGAGCCGTATAACCCTGGGATTAAAATGTAAGAACTGATTTGCATGATCTCTTGCACATGAATCATCTATTCGCACGATATGTGCAAAAATTATTGACATTTGAGGAGCAGGAAAGAACGGTTATTGTCTGAAAGCAGTTTTTGGCGACCAAATACGCATGAAGATGATAGGTTCCTTAACATGATTATCATGTGTGATGAAAATCGGCTTTGGCAGTTCGACTCCAAAATAAAGCAGCAATCTTAACATTAGAACAAAAAGAGCTGGAGGTCCAAGTTGCTAAGAGTTGAGAGAGATTTAAGTTAAAAAAAAGTGTGAATAAACAGGGAATCTTGCTATGCCAAGCCGTAACCATGAGGGTTACGGTCAACTCACAGTATTATGTAAAAGTCTTTAATTTATTCTATAAATTTCTGATCGACTAGAGATATAAATTATTTTACATTCAGATTTATTAATTACCGCTGATTATGAGGTCCATCTTATTTGCATACATGCAGCAAAGACCATAATTATACGCTGATAAAGCGGCGTCATAGCGTTAAAATATTGTCAAATGACGTTAGCGTCATGGCGTGCTCCAGGTTCACTTTGCATACGTTGTAGAAGGAGTCATAGCGACGAAAGTTTTCTAGCAATTTGTCTGAAACTTTCAAATTTTGTCAGGATTGAATGGATCTTAAACATGTAAAAGTTTGAGTGCAACAACACTAGTACTTTTATTTTTATTAACAAATTCTACGAACTTTTTGCTCAGCCCTCGTATATGGGCTTCTTTGAGAGTTTGCTGCACCTCTCAGAAAGTAAAACTATTTTCAGTTTGGGACATGTCTAGGGGCCTTTGAAACCCATAATTTAATAACTTTTCTGTGGTCATTTTTCTATATATCACCTGTAATCAACGTTACCCTACTGGCATTGAAAATAACAGTTCACACAGCAAAAAGATAATGTTGATTTAATTTAATAGTATTAGTGATACAGTTTCAGCATAAAATGTTTAAACAAGACATAAAAATCAATTGCATACATCTGTGATATGTATTTCTGCTCGTCAGCGATACGTATATTACATTTTATACTAAATTGCAGATAATGACTTTACAAATTACATGTATTAGAATAAACCATGATACACGACCTCGAATATACATGATACTGATCTATATTCTATTTAAAAATGTTCATTTTCATATATTTGAAGTTGTTTATAACTTTTAACTTGCAATGAAGTGAAATCAAGTAAACATTTAAATATGCGAATTACTATGTAATTTGTACTGGCTCCAGCATGTAACGCATAGCAGTTTACAGATTTATTTTTCTATTATTTACATTGCATTGGAATTGGCAAAATATCTTTCATAATGAAATCAAATTATAACTTTATTAACAATAATGGATCCTAAATTGCTGCACATATATTAATGAGGTAACGTAGGTAACAAAAGGTGCCTTACATAAATGGATAAAGGTAGTAAATTGTTGTTAGGCTTATATAGAATTTCGGTCTGCTCTCCACAATTCGCTTATATACACTACACACATTTTATTCTATTTAAGACTTAATTTAAAAGAGTGCTATGGGTTGGTCTGCAATATGTGAATGTGGCATTTCCTGGCCTTACTCAATTACTTTTTGTAATTTGCAAGGTTCTTTTACATTCATATTGCAGTTTTCAGATTTCTACCAATGGTACATAACGATAAACTTGCAATCTACAACATGATTTAAATATTGACTTAATATCATTAATTTACTTTAAATAGCATAGCAATATTTTATACATCTAGTAGCAAGGCAAGAATTAAGGCAGGTGTAGTGCTGAGTGTCTTCTATAGCATGTATAGGTTTTTGAAGATTGCAAATATAACATCGTCGAACAGAACCAGCATGGTTTATGTTCAAATATAGGATGTTACATAGATCTAGTATGAAAGATTTTCCTTGTATGCTGAATTCTTTTAATTTTCACTTTTCACTGTTGACAATTACATCATAAAATTAATTTATCATCTGTCCTCATTAAAATCTTCTATGTTTTGTTGAACTAGATTTCATATCATATTGTAATGATGATTATCTTATTAAATTCTGCAGCAATTCTGATAGAAACTATTCTGTTTGTTAATTATCTTAGACTAAGGTTGGTCGAGGTAAGGTTACCTGAGCCAAGGTAGTTTGTTTTTAGTTTTGTTTATGCAGTATTTCATTTTGTTGAGCTATTTGTAACCCTAGTACATGTTTTACATATGTCCTATGAAAAGTGAGTTATGGTCTGCTTGTTGGTTTTAAAAGGTTTACTAAATTAGGCTCATTGTGATAGTCTTAAATATATATGCAAAACCATCGAAAATGTGAACAACATTGCTGACAACAGCTTGCAGAAAGGATTTTAAGCATAAACTTGCTCACTCTTGTACCTATATTCTTGTAGATATTTCTGAAGACTAACACTGTTTGAGGACTGTCTTGTATATAGTGAAAGGAAAGTAGTTCAGTTTTATTTCAAGAGTAATGCCATATTAAAATTACACATTTCGAGTATGTTACCAGTTACAAGTGCCATCCAATCTGATATATTGTACTTGTATCTACGAGCAGTAGATGTATACATTAATGTTAGTCACCTACCTTATATGCAATCAATTCCTGTCTTAGCAAATTGGCATGGTTAACAGTTAGATTCTACACTAGAACAGGCGAGTTAACTACCTTAGGATCTTATATGCATCAAGCAAATCGGAGATGTTAAACCAATGGATTATGCTAGTAAATGTACATATTAGATAACCATTTCAGGACATATTTACTGTAAATACTAAGAAATGACCCCAAACTGATGGAAAACTATGAACACAATCAAATCATCAGGTGCTACAATATGGTGAATGCCTGTGTTCCCAAGAAGTTATCAGATATGTGCATTGGGGAAATTCAATTTGGAAATAAACATGCATAGGCATTTTACAGTTAAAAAGAATAACCTAAAGAAACACATGCCAATTACCTTATAACATTTGTAAGCAAATATGTTACAAAATGATAGTTAGAATTGAGTTTATCGACACTGAAACAATTACAATGTATAAAAAGTTGCGCTGTGAAAGACATAGATATTTATTTTATGGTATCTTAAAATTAGAGGCTACCTTTAATATCATATCTGTACTGCTTCTATGCATGGATTAATACATTTACAAAAGCAGTCTGATTTCAAAGAAATGCTGCTTTTAAATCCACATCGTTTCATTAATATGTGCAAATGAAAGGACACCCTTACAATTAAATGTTTAAAGTTATATGGAGGATTACCCTTAATGTCAGGGCTATTTCCATGATATACCCCACAAAAAGTTAACACTGTTTCACTGGATGGTCATTATTAGAAATGTACCTGTATTTTAGCCTTATGTTATGTATGTTACCATCTGCTAACAGGCCAATGTGAAGACCAATGAGAGAATATATGCCATCCAGTATATGGTATTTACCATATTCTATCATAGTTTCAACACGCCTGATGTTTTATAAAAGGAGGCTTGGTCTTTGTGTTTTCATGAAGCTATGCTAAATTATATGCAATTAGCAGGTAGTGGCCTTGTAAAAAGTGTTTTACAATTACTCATAGATGGGAACAAACACAACAAATGTGTGAAATGAGAAAAGAAATTTATTTTAGTCCTAAAAGCATGAGATCATGGCCAAGTCTTCATGAAAGCTGTAGCTAGGAACATATACCTTTGAGAATTGACTCAATTTCAGATGGTTAAATGTAACGTAAGTAACAACTTAAACACATCTTATCTAAAAAAGGATAGAAAATTGCATAAAATGACGTATTCATACAAAGCATTAAGCAAATAAAATATTTCTTTAAAATGAAATGGTTATTCTTAGTTGTATTACATTTTAATTGATTTTATATGGTAACGTACTTTACATGCCTATTATGAATATTTGACAGCGGGAAACTTGGTAAATCATTGCTTACCAAACATGATAGACACACACCTAGCAGGATAGCAATAAAAAAACTTACATTAGGATAGAAGGGAACTTAAAATTTGAATTTTGCCTCTATATACAGCTGTAAATAAAATATTGCTACAATTTTCACCAATTTTGCACTTAAATGACCTTTGATCCAAGCCCACATCATGCTTTGATGATGCTGTTTGTTTATATAGCATGGCTGTATTATCCAAAAGAGATTTTGCATTACTTTGAATCATAATTTTAGATAGCTAATTGATAAAAGCGCTAAAATCTGACGTATATACAAGAATTAGCACTCAGTTGACCTTTGACCTAATTCTGGGACTTTGTGGCATTTCCAGAATTGGCATCCACCCCTATACTTCTTAAAAAACATCAAGATACACTTTGAGCATAGATGCCAAAATGTACTCAAAAATGCCAACAGATTTTTTTTCAGGCTCTGGATGGCCAACTAATACCACATTGTTGGAAATCTTATGTCGCGGCTCATATGTTATTATTGACTTTATACCCCATGGGTTTTGCCTATTAGGCCACAAGGTTGGTTCTGTTCTCCTTGCTCTCTAGCTTTCCATTTTAGTCATCTATTGGCAGAACATAACGTATGCAAAATGCATTTGAATTTAGGGGTTCAAATGTGAAAGAGATATAAGTTTAATCAACATTCCTAGTTTACAGGTATAAACATTATGTGAAAATAATGTGTCTGACGTCACAGCGATAATGTATAGTGCTCAATAGGAATCACTTTTTCGGAATCAGCTGCGTTTATGCACGTCTACACTCTTACAAAGGGTCACGCCCAAATGCACATCTTATTGCTACGCATTCCAATGACGTTCTGTCATGCTGTACAAAATAAGTTGAAAGCTGGTCGATAATCCAACGATTTTGTTGGTATTCCTTTGATTATGTGTAGTTTTTTTTAACAAAAATACTAAATCATGCATAAACTCAAACCTGCCACAAACGATGGGATATACAATGTTTTACCACCAATGAACTAAACAACAACAGCATCACCGCCTAGGACTGGACAGCAGCCGTGAAGCAAAGACTCAGAATGAAGTGAGTTACCAACTTAATGTACATGTACATCAATATATTGTCTTGAGGTGGTATAATGAAGGACGCGATATCTTCGAGAGTTTGTAGATATACCAACTATGGAAAATTCACCGACCCTTTTATATAGGTATAAATAGTTTATTTTATTTTTGATAGTGTACAACGTAAAAAAAAGTTTATGATGTCGAAAACAGATTTCGCAAAACCGCGCAACACTTTTCCCCGCTACCTCACGACTATTTGAAGTCATCTTTTGTAAAGTCTGAAATGGCAAACTAGCTCCAGTTTTACCGCTGTATAATATATACTTCTATCTGACTGGGTTGATGTCCAGGATGACGGGAGACCCAATGTACATTATGAACGCTCAAATCATTTTGTTTGTTTTTACATGCAATGTATTAAACCTTTGTGGTCCAGAAAGTCCTAAAAGGGTACTTAAATTTGACAAACAGCATTTCATCAGGGTCTGCATTGTCTGAATCGATCTTCAGAGGAAGAAATGCAACATTTTTATAGTATATGCTTGACACCTAAATATACAGAAAAACCTGTGTAAAACGGCCACTCTCAAAAAGACAGAAAATTGGTTTCAAGAACCAATTATCGCTTAACGCAGGTCAAAAGTAATGCAGAATGCTTCAAGGGGAGCATTCTGCAATACCTTCGACCTTCATTTAGCTACCATTTATCATTAAGATATTTGTTTTGTCTACTTTTGAGTGGCCTTTTAACACAGATTTTACTGTATACAAAGGTTAATCCTGACTTAACTGTATTCAACTTTATGAAACATTACATTGATCTTAAAAGGGTAAATATATTTTAGAGAAATCTAAATAAAAAAAAAGTTGACAGCTAAATCAAAACCGTGCCTCCTCTACTGTAAGGCACTAGTATAAAAACTGTGAATTCAATTAGCAGAGAAAGGCATTATTAGCATACCACTTTCTGTAGGATCAGTAATGTTGTCTCCAGGGACTCTGGGATTATCGAGAAGATGCCATTTCTGTAGAGCCTTAAATGACTTTACATCGAATATTGAGCGAATATTCTGATATTACGTAACAAAGAAGGTCAGTGCAATTCAGCTAAAAAGCCATTGATTAGTGTTCATGATGTTCAAAACATACATTGGTATTTGAAAACCTAACAAGTGAGTGTACCGGGAAATGTCACAGATTGGCGCCAAGTGGTAGAGTCACAATGATAAAAGAAAACCAATCAGGCCTCTCAGTTTTACATGATCAAATCAAACGAGCATGGAATTTATTCTGTTCATAAATGCTAAAATGCCAGTAATAGTTGGCATTTTTAACATTTATAAACAGGACAAATGCAACATATGAGAGTTTAAAAGCAAGAATTACATTTTTTTTACAGCACTTTAAATTTTTTGAATTAACAGCCACCAGTTTGATTTTGTCACACCAGAATTTGGCAAAATCATATCATCTTTCTAGTGGTGTGAAAGGCTCACATCCTCTTAAATACATAAATACAGACATAAAGGAGCAATTATGTTTACAAATATATGAGCCGTGATATGTGATTTTTAACAATGTGACATATTGACAGGTGTAGACTCAGACGAGCCTGTGCAGCCTCTTTTTAAGCTAAGAAACTCTAAATGATGCTCAGTCAGTAGCTTAACATTCATAGAATATTCAAGCGACTAGCATAGGTTCTGATTAGACTGCACGTATGCGCAGGCTGGTCTGAGCCTTTGCTGGTCGCACATACCACATTGTTGGAAATCTCATTTCACGGCTCATATGCCCTCATGGTGAAAAAAAACGCTTGGCCAAGAAATAAGTTTGTTTGATTGTAATAGTTGCAGAAAATGGATAGTATGCTTTAATTCCAAACGTTGATTTCCCCCGCGAAAACCATAATCTGAAATGGGGTAAACCCCGCAAGTTTTTTTACAAAAATATAAAGTGGGTTCTTCCATTGTATTCCTTTAGAAAACAAAATAGAAGGTGAATTTAACCCTTAATGACCTAATCGCAGCAAAAGTCGTCTGCTTTTCTCGTCTGCTGAAATGTTAAATAAGCCTCTTTGGCAAACAGTGTGGACCCAGATCAGACTGCTTTTATAGGAGCAGTCTGTTCTGGGTCCACGCTGTTTGCTTCTATACTTAATTCGTCAGTAATGTTAGGCACTTATTTGCAGCAGACGACTTCAGCAGACGACATTTTCGAATGCATTTTTTTCTTGGCGCTTTAAGGGTTAAGTATTTGTGAGAAAGGTGGCAAAGATCAGGAATCGATACAATTAAGTATTACACCTGACCAAGGATACCACATGAGAAAGTGACAAAACACAATTTAACATCACAAAACAAGAGCCAAGAGGCCAGCCCTTTCCCAGCAGGTGACCACAAGGCAGCAATGAACAGACGCGAAAGCATGAAAACACAAGACATGAATAACACCTGTTAAGCAAGATTGAAAATCCACAGAGAGTTTCTCCCCCACAATGTATAATGGGGGAAATAGTAATTGAGTACGATAAGGAAATACTTCAATCACAAACTTAAGACAAACCCGTGGCATCGTGAGGGTATTTTCTTGTTTGTTTGTTTTATGTGTTTGTTTGTTTTTTGTTGTTGTTGTTTTTTTGTTGTTGTTTTTTTTGGGAGGGGGGGATTGGGGGGTTTTATGGTCAAACTTGTGTGTATGAGATGCCAAAATAACTAAGATTACAATATGGAGAAAAATAGTTTGATGTAAATGCACATTTTCAGACCATGAACAAATTTAACCACTGGTTTGGAAGATGGTGTGTGGAAATAAAGGATTTATACAGTCTTTATAGGATGATGACCTTGAAATTAGGTCTAGGTCACCAAAATCTAATCAACTCTTTACACCCTCCTATTAATGCATCTATGCAAAGTAAGAAAAGCAGCAACGATCAGGAATCCATACAATCAAGTACCACACCTGACCCAGAATACCACATGGGAAAGTGACAAAAACACAATTAAACATCACAAACAAGAGCAAAGAGGTCAGCCCTTTTCCAGCAGGTGACCACAATGAACAGACGCGAAAGCATGACAAACACAAGACATAATAAACACAAAAGATCCACGAAAAAGTAACGCCTTAGCACATTCAAGATTGGTCAGAATCCATTCCCTGGTTCAGCAGATAACGCACGGAAATGACGCTATGGGGACAAGGGTGTGCCTGCTCTAAAAACAATATGTCCCCACTCCTTTAGGTTTTGAGGCAGAACAATAAAACTATTGTAATGTAATGTAATGTCGCAGTTATTTAAACTGAGGGAAAATACTGAATCACAATATGCAATTAAAAAAATATTTGCATGGTACCACTTCAAACAGTGAGTGGCTACCTTTAGATTTTTTTAATTTTCAGCTCTGGTGGCTCTGTGAGTACACTTTGTAATCAATATTTTCCATATAAAGTCAATGATTGTTTATGTCTTCTCTATATGCATAAGGAAAAATGGAGAAACACTGAAGGCCCATGGGCCAAAAAAACATTAATGCATGCTGTTTTCCATAACCGGTAGACCCTTTATATCACATATAAAGAAATTGGACTGCTGCTGCACCCTTTAACTTTTTGCCTGCTAGCAGTGACTTATGTTGTCTACTGATGACCTTGACAGAGAACTTGGACGGTGATCAGGCCCTACATACGTCTGATCTGATCTGGATACAAACTGTTTGACACTCTGATAGTGTTCCTGAAAGAGTCAATTTGAAAATGAATCAGCAGATAATAAAACAAGCGGGCCCTAGGGCCCTGTGCACTGGAGACCTTGTCAAGAGGAGAGGATGTTTGTCATAATAGAATAGAATCTAACATTCGTGCTCATGTATTATTGAATTTATTAAACTCGTTTCATAAAAGAGATAAAATGCTCGGCAAGCCTCGCATTTTATCTCCTTTCCCCAACTCGTTTAATAAAGTCAATAAAACATTAGCACTCATTTAAGATCCTCTATTTCTCCAACGCCTTTGTCTAGATCATAACCAAGGCCTATCATACGGAAGCCCTGGAGGGACATTTTTACTTATTACTTATCACTTATTACTTACTACTTATTACTTATCACTTATTACTTACTACTTACCACTTATTACTTACTACTCATTACTTATCATATCACCGGGCCGCGTAGTGCAGTCAGTAACGTGTCTGGCAACAAATGCGAGTCTGATTGCAGATCCAGGGGTCGCAAGTTCGATCCCGGCCCGGTTCCATACTTTCGTGGAGATTGATCATGGAATAATTTCTACGGTCATCCTCCTCCCTTCTGCTGAATCATTCAAGAAGGGTTGTTGTCAGTTACAAGCGAAAGTATGTGCACGAAGTACTGGTTAACTGCTTGTTCGAGCTTGCCCAGGAAAATATGTGGTTAGGTGAACTGACCATCCCGCCATGACAATAGCTGTTGACTTGGGACGTAAAGCAACAAAACAAACAAACAAGCAAACAAAACTTATCATATCATTATATCACCCATATAATGGCGGGAAACTCCATTGTACATTCCATGTAATAGCGGTAAGCTGTAGTAGTAGCAGTAGCAGCAGTAGTAGTAGTAGTAGTAGTAGTAGTAGTAGTAGTAGTAGTAGTAGTAGTAGTAGCAGCAGTAAAAGTAGTAGTAGTAGTTAAATATTAGTGGTGGTAATGATTGTAGTAGTAGTAGTAGTAGTAGAAGTAGTAGCAGTAGTAGTAGTAGTAGTAGTAGTAGTAGTAGTAGTAGTAGTAGTAGTAGAAGTTGTTGTTGTTGCAGTAGTAGTAGTAGTAATAATATTAGTGATGGTAATGATTGTAGTAGTAGTAGAAGTAGTTTGTTTGTTTGTTTGATTTGATTCTTTACGTCCCATCAACAATCTTTCAGTTAAAATGGGACGGGTCTTCCTGGGTTGAACCAGTACTAAGCTAGGATAAATGTGTCTTGCTCATGGACAGCAACGCAGTGACGCCGGTAAGGCTCGAACCCGTGGCCCCTCGGTAACAAGTCAAGCAATCTACCACTGAGCCACTGCGCTCCCTAGTAGTAGTAGTAGTAGTAGTAGCAGTAGTATACTATGCACAATAAGTTTAGCAATTTCTTATGTTTTGCATCTTTTTTGTGCTCATCTTTGTGCAGTGCCGATTAATTTCATTTGCAATGACGAGAACAGGATCTTAGGCAAATGAAACCACGAAATTTCAGACGCCATCCTTTAAAAAGGCATTTGGGGAGAGCAATAATTGCAGAAGGGGTCAGTTATCAAAAATCACATCCATTGTAAGTAATGCTAAAATGATAAGCATGCAATTTTTCGTTTGGTGATCTTTCATCTTCCCCATGCATCATACGCCTATAAAAACTATTGGTTATGTGACAGATGTGATAGAGATTTCATGCTGAAAGAAATCAGTCACCATCAATGACGTCAAATCGTAACCATCTTTGATTAAAATTCTAATCTTAATTGGCGTATCAATTCAACAGAGAATCAGTTTACAAAGATATCATAGGCTAACAATGTAACCTATCTTATGGTTGATTAAAACCTTAAGTTTCTGGAATATGGCGTGACGCGTTTGCGAGATAACGGTGACGTTAGATTTTATCTTTCGGCTCGTGCACTGTGGTAGTGAAGATATTTCATTCAACAGTATTTGTCTGAATGTGTTGGAAGGCATCAAGCAGTTTTACTTGCTTATGTGGTTCAAGAAAATCCGACTAGAAACACCGTTTAAAGGCGATAACGTAAAAGCATGCGTAAAACGTCAAATTGTGAAAACTTGGTCCTTTCTTTCTCTAAGAAAGTTCAGAAAATTGCAGCATTTGCTATGCTTTTTTGGTTTTCAGTGACCAAACAATCATTTGAGAATGGTTTTGGCTTCCCCCAAAGATCAGAAATGCCCACGTTAGCCGCTAGCCTTAAAATCAAACGTCGCTGTAACACGGCCGCTGCGTTTGGTATTTCTGTATTTTTTTAAATGGACAATCTTGTCAGATGATCGGCGCTTATTTCTTCATGACAGCGAATGAAACTCGACATCTGATGTGGATAAGCTCACCCATACAAAACAATTGCTAAATTTATTGTGCATAGTATAGTAGTAGTAGAAGAAGAAGTGGTGGTACTACTACTACTACTGCTACTACTACTACTACTACTACCAAAAAAGAAGTAAGTAGTAACAAATAAGTAGTAAGTAATAACAAATAAGTAGTAAGTAATAACAAATAAGTAGTAAGTAATAACAAATAAGTAGTAAGTAGTAAGTAATAACAAATAAGTAGTAAGTAATAACAAATAAGTAGTAAGTAGTAAGTAATAACAAATAAGTAGTAAGTAATAACAAATAAGTAGTGAGAGTGGCTGTAGTACTACTTCTACTACTACTACTACTACTACTACTACAATCATTACCACCGCTTATATTACCACCCTGGAGCGCAATGGCTCAGTGGTAGTACTCGCCTCGAGACCGAGAAGCCACGGGTTCAAGCCTCACAGGCGTCACTGCGTTGTGGTCCTGGAGCAAGACACATTTATCCTAGCTTAGTACAGGTTCAACCCAGGAATACCCGTCCCAATATAACTGAAAAATTGTTGATGGGACATTAAGAATCCAATCAAACAAATATATTACTACTACTACTACTACTACTACTACTACTACTACTACTACAACAACAACAATAATCACTACCACCACTAATACTACTGCTGCTACTACTATTACTACTTATACTACCTCACTACTACTGCTGCTGCTACTATTACTACTACCACTACTACTACAACAACAATCACTACCACCACTAATACTGCTGCTTCTACTACTACTACTTCTACTACTACTACTACTACTACTACTACTACTGCTGCTGCTGCTGCTGCTACTACTACTACTACTACTACTACTACTAATAATAATAATAATAATACTACTACTACTTCTACTACAACTACTACTACTACTACTTCTTCTTCTACTACTTCTACTACTAATACTACTACTACTGCTACTACTACTACTACTACCAAGACTACTACTTCTACAGCAAAACCAGCAACACCAACTACACATATACTACTACTACAACTACTTCTACTACACTACTACTACTACTACTACTACTACTACTACTACAGCGAAAACAGCAACATCCACTACAAATATACTGCTACTACAACTACTACAACTACTACAGCTACGGCTGTTACAGGGAATGTATATTTGGAGTTTCCCGCCGTTATAGGGGTGATAAATGATATGATAAGTAATAAGTAGTAAATAATAAGTGATAAGTAGTAAATAATAAGTAATAAGTAATAAGTGATAAGTAATAAGTAGTAAGTAATACGTGATAAGTAATAAGTAAAATTGTCCCTCCAGGGCTTCCGTACTATCAAGATGTGAGTAGCAATGCGAAATATCAGCATGTTCCTTTAGTATGAACGATATTTTATTTTAATATAAAGTACATAAATATACAACACATACATCATATATACAGTACAGGATACAGAAATAAGTCTAAGACATGTGCCTCTGTGTGTTTTGGATATTAACTTACTGGTCTGAATCTATACTGGTTTCAAAAGTGGATAATCTGCGTCCAACGAAATTCATTTGTTTCCTTCCAACAATACATGTTGCAGCCTTGTGGTCACCTCCTGGGAAAGGGCTGGTCTCTTAGTTCTCTTGTGTGTTATGTTTTATTGTGTTTTGTCACTTTCCCATGTGGTGTCCTAGGTCAGGCTCGTACATATCCGAGGAGCACCCCTTTCCCCCACACGCACAGTTACATTCCAATTAAATCCTAAAATTTTGTCGCGTTTAAAGGGTATATTTAGTTTATGACATCATGATAGACGATATTAATAGCAAACACCAACTGCCAATATAGATATATTGTTGTCGATTCGTTTTTATTGCTTTTCCTTTTTTCTTGGGGTTTTGTGTATGTCCATTGTTTAGTTGTGCAGAACTTAATATCGGTTTTTTTTTGTGCTATCATCTCGCTAGGGAAGAGAGAACTGGTTGCTTAACGTTTATTACCTTTTGGTGCCATGTCCCTAATAGCATTATGTATCTCTTCCTCATAGTGCCATGTGTTGGTCTGCAAAATGATTTTGTGGTATTTTCTGGTCATACTCACTTATCTTTTGTTAATGTTTAGAACTGTTTGCGCATTGCAATACACTGGCATAACGAAAACCTTTTTAAAAATAAAACCTTTAGTTACGTATTTACATTTTATGAGCAGTTGAAATTGTATGCTCAGTTGAGTTGAGAATGAAAAAGGTTTTATAATCTTGGGCCAGATGTAGTGTAATATGTGTTGTTCCTTTGGAAACATGAAATAGCAAAACGCCCCAAGCATATCAAAGAAGATGAATTTACCGAAAAAAGGACATTGGAAAGACATTGCTACAACTAGGTAATGGTTTATTTAAACTTTTTATGGTTCGGTATGCTGATTAAACGCATTTGGCTGATTAATTTGTTGTAGGCATTAACAATAAGATTCATTTATTTTGAAGGAGTGATTTCCATTGATTTGGCATTGATTCGACTGTTCTGTTTTATTTAAAATCAGACTAGTTTCTTAATATATATACTAGCATACTATTTGCTTTAATGGCCCACCAGGGTTTAATTATTGGATTCGTTTTGCTCTGGTATTGAATTGTTATCTTTGTATTATCTCATTTTTATATCTTGATTTGTATGCATTTGGAGATGATGCATCGATAAGTTAGGGGACTTTCATGCGAACAAAACATCTGAGTGTCTTGACCCTCATTAGAACGAAGGGTACAGTAATTTATTTGCTGCCCGTTCCAAGGCAGTGCTTCTTTCGTGGACCATTTTTTTGTTTATGTTTCATGTTTATCTTTGTTATGCTGCCTTGTCTGTTCCTTGCAGGCTGGGAAAGGTTGATCTCTTGGTTCTCTTGTTTCCTAGTGTTTTCGTCACGTTCCCATATGGTGTTCCGTGTCAGGTAAGGTACTTGATTGTATCGATTCCTGATCTTTGCCTCCCTGTCTACTTTGAATGGTTTATTTAAATATAACATTTTTCATTAAAAGGACCTACTTTGTTGAAGCAAACCATGGAGACCTTGATAATATACCACACTGTTTGACATATGGGTTTCTAGTCCTCAAAGATTAACAACATAATACATTTTCATGTTTTGCAGTTTCAAATATACTTATATCAGTAATTTTTAAAAATGCTTAGTGACCATTAATAATATCATGTGAAAAACCCGGCATCCATGCAGTCTGATCAGCGCCTTTGTTATTCGCTTATTATTGGAAAGTATCATATCGAAACTTGCTACAACCTCATTTTCAATTTTATAGCTGGTTTCTGTAGCTTAGGAGAATGGTTTGAGTCTCGTTTTGTCGGAAACCCCCAAGACAGATTTTGTCGCGACGAGGCCCATATTATGTTATAATACATCAACACCGTTTATTTCAAGATAACTCAGCAGCACAGGCATGTATTGGCTGGTGATGATGACATTTCCGAGTAACACCATGCGCGAATCCAAGGGGTCCGATTTTGACAACGTATTTTTTGTTGCTGTTGTTTGTTTTTTTTATTTGTTTGTTGTTTTTTTTGTTTGTTTTTTTTAGTTGATGAGTGGATGTAAATACCAATACTTTCGGGCCATCACCGGCCTGCCAGCGAAACGCCTTTTCGCTGGCTAGCCAATGATTGCCTATAATTATTGAATGCTAGCTTAGAGGCTTTGTGATTTTTCAGGGGATCCGGACCAATATTGCTAAGAAACCCTATATTTTTGTTGTTTTTTTTTGTGTTTTTTTTTTTTTGGGGGGGGGGGGGGTCCGGACTCCCTGTCTCCCCCCTCTGGATACGTGCATGCATACTGATTTTATCACTCAATGATTTCGACAATGTTCTTGGCAAATTTTGCAGTTTCTCTGTATTTCAGATAGATCCGTTTTCTAGATTATTTGCGGATCTGCCATAAGTAACACAATCTCATGAACAAGCTGATACGATTTATTGTACATTGACATACTCAGAACAGACCACTCTGTTGAATCCTGACAGAAACTAGAAGACCAATTTAGAAGTTTGGTAGAGAATAGCATAAAAAAACGTACGTATGCCAAGCAACCACATCTCTCTGCTTTTTAACTCAGTTCATTAGATAAGCCTGTGCAATTAACCGATAGTTTGCTTATCCATCATTGTAAAAATATGTTTCTGGTGCTCAAACGAATCGTCCTAATACATATTTTTAAACAGATGGATAACAATTAATTCACATTTTTTCTCCCTTAAGTGCACACTTCAGACCGACTCATGCCACCGCGAGGGAGAGATATAAATTACTACCAGCTAAATGACATCAAAAACAAGTAAAGACAATTAAAGTAAAGCAACCAGCTCTTTTTTCCCAGCGAGATGATAGCAAAACTAGAAACGACTCAAGGGCCACCCTTCCCCCCCCACACACACACACACACACAAACACTACCGTCTGAACCCATATAAGCCTAGCGTTCTCTTTGTGGGACATAGGCAAATAGTGCAGACGCAGATCAGATGCCGCAAAGAGCGGAGTCTGATCAGGGTCTCCATTATTTGCTTACAGAATATTTTATTAAAAGCCTTTGAATAAAAATGAAAAATATGAACTAGAAACGTCACAACTGGTGCGATTTTTGTGATTACATTGTAATACTTTGTTTTGAACTAATTGCTCTAGTTGAGTGTGGAGCATAGTTCTTTTTTCCTATGAAATTTTATTTTATGATCATCTCTCTATATAAAGAATAGAGGCCTGGATGTTCTTCTGTATGCATACTCAAGTGAGCATGTCTTGCGGAATAGTTTGTGTTCTATCGTCTCTTTCTCTAAGTGCATTATGGTCCAGACTTTGTAATAATGGCACATACCACATTTGTGTAAAGGCCATGTGCGGATCCAAAGGAGGGACCGGGGGTCTCGACCCCCCCCCCTGAAAAATCACAAAAATATAGGGTTTCTTAGCAATTCTGGTCCAGATTCCCTGAAAAATTACGAAGCAACCGAGCAAGCATTCAATGTTGGGCCTTCATCAGCACGCCAGCGAAACGTCATTTAAGTGGCGTTTCGCTGGCAGGCCGATGATGGCCCGCTTATAGTGCTATTTGGATCCACCCACCCCTCAACCCCTCATCAACCAAAACAAAAAATTGGACCCCCTCTGACAAAATTTTCTGGATCCGCGCACGAAGGCGTGCTACATGAATCTGTGAGTTTGATATGTTGTTGTCAAATTCGCTTGTTTTGATCTGATATTTATGCTTCTTCTGAAACCATTTTTTACGGTGTAATTCCCTTTTGGACAGACTTTGTAGTATCACCCCATTATTTACGTAACATTTGTACAATGAAAAAAACGCTTCACACCCGCGTTTGAAGCAAGGCATGAACATGGACTTGTTCAGTTAACAAGGTAACTTTCTAGTTCGTGTTTAATATTGGTACCTCCAGACCATTTTCCAGACGATACAAATTGACAGGTTGGCTATTCATTAAATTGAAAGCCGACAAAGACAGTTAAACTCCTTATTTAGGAAACAGGGATTGCTGATTCATTTCGTTCGAAGACGATCTCAATAACTGACAAGCTCCATGTGCCAAAGTAATAGAGGTATCTACAAATGAGCCATGACATGTGACATTTTGACAAGTGTAGACTCAGACGAGCCTGTGCAGCCTCCTTTTAAGCTTAGAAACTTCAAATGATGTGCAGTCAGTAGCTTAACACTCATAGAATATTCAAGCGACTAGCAAACGCTGTGATTAGACTGCGCGTACGCGCAGGCGGATCTGATGCTTTGCTGGTCACACATACCACATTGTTGGAAATATTATGTCGTGGCTCACATGAGCCATGCCATGAGAAAGCCTAGAAGACCCATATCAGCATAGGCATCAGCTTAGTCTGACCAGAGTCTTTATTGTCGCCATGAAGAAACCTTGACTCTTTAGTTACCCACTGAGCGCACGGTAAAGGCTCTGATCAGACTTGGCGGATAATCTGAGTCTTGGCTTTGCGCACACTCTTATTTCATAACATGGCTTTAATAAGCCTTATCTTCAATGTGGCCAAATATCCCACCCGAGTCCAGTCCTAGGGTAAAACCCATTCGCTGATAAGGATCTGAACTAGATTTTATAGACACCTTCCCTCAACATAAGGCACTGCTACCGTATTTACCTTGAAGTTATAGACTAAGTCTATCCTACCTGTTTGGGATTGTTTTCTATTTGATTTACGAACTTACAGATCAAATGCATGTCCTCGATTTCCCTTAGCTCCATTAGTAGTTGCTAGGAAGGTTGATAGAGCTGGCAGTGTGATAAGGCTTGTTTTCGAACAATGCGTATATTTCAGCGATGCCCTGCATTCAACTAAGTTGTCGTGACTGTTCACATTTCTAATCTTTTCATTTCTGCGGCTAAACAGTCTGATTGGAAACGTTACATCTTCCGCCGAGCCTAACGATGGATGGACATTAAAGTGGCCAGCGAAAGAGGTTTTATTAAAGACAATGTAAGTTGTGTCGTTTCGTTCTGAAAGACTATTATACACTCAGTGGCCATTGGTGAGTTCCCAAATCAGGTTACTTGTTCTTGTTCTTGTATCAGTAATTCAGGCCAGTATTAGGTTCACTCCTACAAGCCACAAGGCAGGGGGATAGTATGTGCCTGGCTTGGCAGACTGACACCCCGAGACCATTGTATGGTCAAAAACTCCCAAAGAACTAGTGGGGTTTAATGTGAGTTTCCGATCCACACACTGGACACGAATACGTCATGTCAGCGCAACGGTTAGAGTCTGTGTTTAAAATGTGGAAAGAAGCCAGATGCCCGGAGAAAAGAACCACCTCAGCTTGTTCGGAACAGACAAACGGAAACAGACATAGCACATTCCATATGTCTGCTGTCATGAACTAGCTTTCGCAGGTTCTGACGAACAAGCTGCTTTCAGGAAGTTAGAGGGGTACACTGCATCATAAGCTCCAATGATGTAACAGGAGCCTCAGCATTGCGTCAATGAACAACACTGTTCTCGGAAAATACCTCCTACTTTGAACGTGGTCGGAAAAACCCCGACCAATTAAAGGTCGGAAATCAGATTACTATCAAAAATAGGCACCAAGACGTCGCTAATAATAATATAAGCCACTTCTTTTACAATAAATATAACTCAAAGGTTACATGATTTAATGCCACTCACGGATAAAAACATAAAACATTTAAATACATTAAAAGTCAGGCACTAAAACCGTATGTCAGAAATACCCAAGGACCTTACGATGGCCCACGTGGCAGAAAGTCAATGCATGATGACATTGCACAAAATTAAGGATTAAATATCCTTCCCAGATAAAAAGGGGTTTACACATCACACCTTTAGCGCATTACCCATTAAAACACTTAAAATATTATAGAAAAAAATAGCCCCAATTACTAATAAATTTCTAATTTTAAAGCGCAGCTAAAAAACATGACCGCCACATCCAAACTCCTCTTACAAGAAAGTGACAAAAATATGGTTTGAAACAATGGTCTTTTTTACCAATTAAAACAATTTACAAAAATGATAATTGTCCTGCATAATTATACAGTGTATATATTTACGTCATCACCAATATGTGTGATGTCATCATCTGTTGCTATGGAGATATTGTATATCACAAACATTGGCTCAATTTCTTCAAAAAAGATAGCAAAAGATCGACCAGATTACTTTTGAGGGACATTTTGAGCGTGGTACTGAAACGTCTATTGCACTAGAATATGAGACCCAAAAGAGCTAGACATACACAACAAGATCTCTGGATGTCTGAAAGACTTGAAGCACATGTTGATAGGAGTCTTCTCTGGATAGGGTAAAGTAGGGTAAATTAGGATGGTCAGCTAAATTCGGACAGCGACTTTGAATGTTTCATATTTTAGTTATTGGAATAAAAAATCAAGTATCTAAGAACACAGTGAAAATCCTGATGAGACTCATCCGGATTTCCAGTGTTTGCAAATGTATGTCCGAATTTACCTGAAGTCCGAAGTTTCCGTACTTTACCCTACATGTACATAGAATATCCGTTGGTTTAGTCATGTCCTGGCTTATACGAGGTTGGTCAATTACTCTCTGTTTCTCTAATAAAATGTACTACAACGGCAAGTTTGTATGATAACGAGCTAGGATAGACACGTAAGCATGATTAGACTCACAATCCCCGAGGACTAAATTAGTGTACCAACACACGTTCCCAGCCATGCTAATAATGATTTAAACATTATCAACATTGTGGAAATACAAACAGGAAAATCGAAGATTAAACGACAAAGCGAGACTGCCTCTAAAAGTTCTTTTAGAATCTTTATGGTGCTGACACGCAATGGATGTGGACATTGACAATCCTCTTTGTTATCGTCTTGGAATCAGCAAAAATATGAGTTTACATTCAAAAGCTGAACATTACTATGATATGCCACCATCACGACTCGGAGTCACATGGCACCAGAGTGTTAAACCTTTGCACACAATTTTGACCAAGAACTGGCTCAGCAAATTGTTGGGCGTGGTCTACTAAGCCAATTTCGCCACACGTCATTCTTATATAATTGCCTTTATATACGATTCTCATATGAGTCTTATATAAATCTCATATGTAAACCTGAATATATGATTTTCATATGTGCAGTTTTATATGAATTTTATATAATATGATTTATATGATATTTAAATGTTCACAAAATCATATAATTTCTTTATGTAATAAATATCATATGAAACCCATGTAAGTTTTATATGATCATTATATGTGTACTATTTCATATAATTATGACATTAATTAATTTATATGAATTGATGATAAAAATAAGATCATATAAGTTTTATATGTAAATTAATATATGTGATAATCATGTGTGTTGAATTAAGTTTTGTAACATTTTTATAATTTTCAAATATAGTGCATTACACATCATCCTCATGTGACTGCCTTTTTATATAAATTTTATATACTGTCTTTTTATATAAATTTTATATAAAGGCACTCATATGATATTTATATAAAAGGGCAATCATATGATTTTCATATAATTATTATATGATTATTATGTAAAAATGCTTATCAGTATCATATGATTATTATATGTATTTCAGTTTACGTAAAAATCGTATCATTTTCATATGAAAAGTATATAATCTGTTTTATATGATCCACACGCGGCTGCCTTTTTTAACAAATATTATATAAAAGTTTTTATATAAGAATCATACGATAATTATATGATTTTTACGTGTGGCGAAATTTGTAGTGTAGATCAAAACTGTTTTTGCTTGTTTGATTTGATTCTTTAAATCCCAGTCAACACGTTTTTGTGATGTCGGGATGGGTCTTCCTGTTTTGAACCAGTAATAAGCGATGATTTATGTGTCTTGCTAAAGGACACAATGAAGTGACGCCGATGAGACCCGAAACCGGACCGCAATTCCTTGGTCTCAAGTCAAACACTAGATACCACTTAGCCACTGCGCTCCAATTAAAACTGTTTGACACACTGATGGTAACACTGAAGAATTTTTCATGAAAACTGTTAATTACACAAAACCACAAAACAGCACGCCACGTTACAAAACATGTACCCAGCATTCAAAACATTAACCCTTAAAGCGCCAATCATGACTGCACAAGACGACAAATTTTGCGACTTCTTTTTAATTTTCGAACAAAAATAGGAATGATATTTCATGAGAATTGTCTGCCAGCAGACAATTCTCATGAAATATAATTCCTTATTTGTAATTTTGAAAAAGCAGCAAAATTTGAAAGTGTCGTCTGCTGCAAATTATGGGTGGCGCTTTATGGGTTAATGTATAGTGTGTGGCGTGTCATATGTGTGTGCCTATAAGTACATTTAAGTCCTTTTCAGTTCACGTCTAAGACTAGACACTATTCTGACAATTGATTTTTAGAAGATAAGCAAATCACAAAGTCGGTTAGCTAAACACAATTCTCGCTGCTTTCGTTAGGCGCTGAATTCTCAGGAACAGACTGAACCAAAGTCAGCTTTTGTCCTGTTTTTGTAGGTTATCTCTATTATGTAGGGCCCTAACTTACCAGCTTTCAGATTTAGATCTATCTTTCTTACTCATCGGATAAAGATATCTGAGATTTTACCCTGGGATACCTGTAGAAAATCTTTTCTCCCACCTTTGCCCATATAAGATAGGCTGTCAGCTCATGTAAGAAATTTCTTTCTCCCACCTTTGCCCATATAAGATAGGCTGTCAGCTCATGTAAGAAATTTCTATCTTACATGACCACGTGACTGCTTTCTTACATGGGCAGTGTTAAATATTCTTTTATCCCGAAAAAGGATTCTTAAATGACCAATATATTGCGCCTAAGTAACCAAAAGGCACCAAGCAAGGTTAAGCATTACTTACTGACGTCATATAACGTTAATGACGTCACCGAACGTGCGCCGCGTGACGAAAACGGTAATGTTACGCTAGTGGCACAGAGAGCCAAGCAGGAATTTATTTTGCATATTGCAACTTAACTAATGCTCCAAGGGTGTTTTCCTGACAATATCAAGGTGCAAACTACGTTTACACCCATTTTATTGCCCGATAAAAACACTCGTGAACTCAGAAATAATGTTAACACAACGAGTAAAAAGTTAGAAGTTTCAGGTTTTCATGGAGTTTTTATGTTCTGACAAAAACCCTTCGAAAAGTGGGAGAAAAACGATCCATCATGAGCCTGTCCATGTAGGATAGAGAAATCTCACCCTCGGGGTCGGAATTTAACCAGGTACTCGGCAAGCCTCGTCCCTGGTTAAACTTCCGACCCCTCGGGTGAGATATCTCTATCCTACATGGACGCTCATGGTGGATTGTTATAATCTTACATGACCACGTGACTGCTTTCTTACATGGGCAGTGTTAAATATTCTTTTATCCCAAAAAAGGATACTTAAAGGACCAATATATTGCGCCTAGGTAACCCAAAGGCACCAAGCAATGTTAAGCGTTACTTACTGACGTCATATAACGTTAATGACGTCACCGAACGTGCGCCGCGTGACGAAAACGGCAATGTTACGCTAGTGGCACAGAGAGCCAAGCAGGAATTTATTTTGCATATTGCAACTTAACTAATGCTCCAAGGGTGTTTTCCTGACAATATTAAGGTGCAAACTACGTTTACACCCATTTTAATGCCCGATAAAAAACACTCGTGAACTCAGAAATAATGTAAACCCAACGAGTAAAAAGTGAGAAATTTCAGGTTTTCATGGAGTTTTTTATGTTCTGACAAAAACCCTTCGAAAAGTGGGAGAAAAACGATCCATCATGAGCCTGTCCATGTAGGATAGAGAAATCTCACCCTCGGGGTCGGAATTTAACCAGGGACTCGGCAAGCCTCGTCCCTGGTTAAACTTCCGACCCCTCGGGTGAGATATCTCTATCCTACATGGACACTCATGGTGGATTGTTATAATCTTACCCATGTTATCTTACCCAGGCTGTCACGTGAGGGCTTTGTACATTGGTTGTATTGGAACTCACGCACATGGTCGTCAAGTGACGTCATTGTTATGTAAAAGTGACGTCATCATGTCGTATCTCATCTCAGCGTATCCAGGAACTACTGGGAGTATTTTACAACAAAAAATGCGATATTTAATGGTGAACAAGAAAAATAATCCATTTTATCGTATGAGGATTGGATAGAAAAATCCGTCCCTCTGCATCACCGTTTATCATCACTCGGCAAGCCTTGTGATGCCAATCCGTGATCCTCGGGACGGATTTTCCTTTCCCACCCTAACATTGTGATATTCCTCCCTACAATCATCAGGCCGAAACATAATACATATGACGTGTCAAAAACAGAAAATGAAGACAGTAACAAACTATACTGAGTCAAAACAGCACTATGACAGATTTTGCAATTTTCATATAATTTAGACAATTGCAAGAACGTTGACAAAATAAGGAATTTACTACGTATTTGAAATTGCTATATATAAAAAGGAATTCAGTAGCAAGAAACCAGTAGGTTTACTAAACCTCGTTTTATATTGAACTGGGCTACAAGTATAATAAAAACTGTTAAGTGCCGGTTCAGATAAAAATCATGCAGGTGACTCCACATGATGGTCAACCAATTTGGTTGATTTTGATACCACAGAAAGGTTATGATGTAAGAACAAGAAAAAATATTTTTATTTTTTATTATTATCATTTTGGTAACCATGGCAACGGAAATTAATATTTTAGCAAAAATGGTACAATAATCGACTGAAATTGCCCTATTTCAGTAAAATATAACATACAACTGCCTTCCAGCATAAAGAAAAAACACATATAATACAAACATATGACACAACGTAAACGTTTTAAGCCAAGCTATCAATTGAATTAATTGCTCATGTTGTTGCCATGGCAATAAAGAGTATACCACTGAAGAGCAAATTTCAAAAATGGCATTTTAAGGGTTTTTGAGGTCAATTTTTGGCAACTTGTGTAGATTGATATAGATATGTCTTATCATTATACATAAAGAGCAACTCTTGTTTAGTGTTATTCAAAAATAAAATGCTTTGCAAAATTATATGCCTAGTTGCCATGGCAACAAATAACACACTACCAACGACATTTTGTCTAATTTTGCTATTTTAGCCATTTTGAGATCAATTTTTAGCATTTTTTGTAACTTGGTACAGTCAGTTCATAACATCGTATTTATAGTTTAACTCTTGTATTGCATGATTAAAAAATAAAACACTTTGCAAAATCATATGCCTAGTTGCCATGGCAACAAATAACACACTATCGAAGAAATTTAGCCAAATTTTGCTAATTTGGCAATTTTAAGATCAATTTTTAGCAATTTTTGTACCTTATTACAGTTAGTTCATAGCATCATTCTTAGAGTGCAACTCTTGTATTACCTGATTCAAAAATAAAAATCTTTGCAAAATCACATGACCAGTTGCCATGGCAACAAATAATACACTATCGAAGACATATGGCCTAATTTAGCTATTTTAGCTATTTTAAAATCAATTTTGAGCAATTTTTGTAAACTGGTACTGTTAGTCAATGGCATCATACTTATAGTTTAACTCTTGTTCTGCAAGATTCAAAAATAAAATACTTTGCAAAATTATATGCCTAGTTGCCATGGCAACAAATAACACACTATCACAGAAATATAGCCAATTTTTGTTAATTTGGCAATATTGAAATCAATTTTTAGCAATTTTTGTACCTAGTTACAGTTGGTTCATAGCATCATACTGAGAGTGTACTTCTTGTTTTACCTAATTCAAAAATAAAAATCTTTGCAAAATCACATGACTTGCTGCCATGGCAACAAATAGAACACTATTTAAGACATATAGCCTAATTTCGCTTTTTTAGCTTTTTTAAAATCAATTTTTAACAATTATTGTAAACTAGTAGAGTTAGTCCATAGCACCATACTTTTAGTTTGACTCTTGTTTTGCATGATTAAAAATAAAAACATTTGCAAAATCATATGTGGAGTTGCCATGGCAACAAGTATTACACTATCGAAGACATATAGGATAATTCTGCTACTTAAGGTATTTTGAGATCAATTTGGCAATTTATGAAAACTGGTAAAGTTAGTTCAAAGCATCATTTATGTTAAACAACTCTTGTTTTACATGATTAAAACATAAACTGTTTTGCAAAGCACATGCCTTGTTGCCATGGCAACAAATTGTACACTATCAAAGATAAAAGGCCTTATTTGATATTTTCAAGCACTTTGATATGAGCCATGGCATGTGATAACCAACAATGTGGCATTTTGACAAGTGTAGACTCGGATGAGCCTGTGGAGCCTCCTTTTAAGCTTAGAAACTCAGAATGATGTTTGGTCAGTAGCTTAACACTCCTAGAATATTCAAGCGACTAGCAAAGGTTCTGATCAGACTGCCCATATAAAGCACTGGCTGATCTGAGACTTTGCTGGTCGCTCCTACCAGATTGTTGAAAATCTCATTTCATGGCTCATTTAATTTTTAGCATTTTTTAAACTGGTTCATTTAGTTCAATAAGTCAATAGCATCATATTTAAAGTGCATCACATGCCTATGCAGTACATTATTCAAACAAAGAAAGCTTTGTCATATTGTATGCTTAGTTGCCATGGCAACAAATAACACACCAATAATGACAACAAGCCTATTGTTTTTCTTTTTTAGGTATTTTGAGATCAATTTTTAGCAGTTTCTTGTAAACTGGTTCAGTTAGTCTATCGTATCAAAACTCAAGAACATCTCATGTATTACATAATTCTAACTTAAAAAGCCTTCTCTAATCATATGCCTAGTTGCCATGACAACATATAACATACTTATAAAGACAAAAGGTCAAATTTTACTATTTTATGTATTTTGAGAACAATTTAAGCATTTTCTTAAACTGGCACAGTTAGTTCATAGTATCATACTTAAAGTGCATCCCATGTAGTACATGATTCAAACATAAAAAACTTTGTCAAATCAAAAGCCAAGTTGCCATGGGAACAAATAGCACTCTACTGAAGACAAAAGCACTAACTTTGCTATTTTTGGTATTTGAAATCAATTTTTAGTAATTCTTTTAAACTGGTAACAGTTATAGATAAGTAAAATTCTTCAGTGTTTAAGTTTTAATATTTTCTTATTCATCAGTTTAAGCATATGTTTTTGGGTACTCAAAAGAACCTTCTCATTGAGACAGTTCTTTTGAGTACCCACAACATATGTTTTGGTTGAGAAATAAGATTTTTTTTTTTTGGAACACGCTCTTAACTAAAGGCATAGACATACTATTGTGTTACATGTTCCAATAATAAAGCATTTGCAAAGTCATATATCTGGTTGCTATGGCAACAAAAAAACAAACCACTGAAGATATAAAAAATCAGTATATATATATAGATGGTTCAAGATCAATTTACAGCAAATTCTGGGATCAGATACGGTTTCTCTATAGCATTATGATCTATTTAACTACATGATCCAATAATAAAATACTTTGCTGATTTGTATATTTGGTTGCCTGGTTGCTATGACAGCAACCATACCAATGAAGGAAAAGTAAAACAAAAGAGAAGCCATGTGGTCAGGGATGGGGACAACAACAGGATCTGCACCAAAAGCAATATGTCCCCCACCAATATAGTTTTGCACTATACATTGTAATTGCCTATTTAAACATAGTCAAGGTCTGTGTCTTAAGCAGGAACCAATTTAGGGCGAGATATTGAGAGAATTGCTAAATATCCCTCTGATTTCCTAGGGAATAAAAACTGCTACCATATGGCACATTCAGATCAGACACAAGATTTTTTTCAAATTATTTGACCTTGAAATTAAATACCCTTTGAATCTGATATATCTATGTGCAAGCTTGTTTCAAATCTATCCATCTATTCTGGAGATAATAATGGTGTAATCAAGGAATTTTACAACTTTCTATGATCTCTTGTGACCTTGAAAATAAGTCAAACGTCACCTTGATCTAATCAGGCCACAATGTTATAAAAAAAATTCATGCTCAACTCAACTGAGAACGAAATTTCAACTGCTCATAAAAAATTAAATACCAACAAATAAAATTTGTTCTTGCTTTAAGTCTCTCAACTGTTAGATTTATCATGCTAATAAATGTTAAAATGCCAACATTTGTTGGCATTTTACCTTTTTTGAGAAGGAATTTTTTTTTGCTCAGCTGAGTTGAGCATGAAAAAAGTTTTAGAACCTCAGGGCCAGTTCTTACCAATTACTTAATGGTATATCTGAGCAAGTTGGGTCTAAACTCATCAATCCCTTATTTTTTGGGATAAGATCAAACACTTTGAGGCAGGTTCAAATTCATGGTCAGCTAAGTTTTGCAATTTTGTTACAAGTACATGCTACCTGTATATTTCATAGCTAGGTCAAGATAAAACAAAATTTTCGTGAGTAAAATTGTAAATATTTTTCTTATCATTTGTTTTAGGTGCTCAAAACAACCGTTTCATTGAGACGGTTCTTTAAAGTACAAATATACTAAACAAACAATACCTGTTTAAAACAGTTTCCACAAGCATACTTATGTTACAATTTGCCCTTCATCTTCAACCCAACTTCAAGATTTCAGCTTTTGGTATGTGTGACCTTATAACACTTAATTTCTTAAGAAATGTCTGACTCAATCAGACATTTCTTGAGAAAAAAAGTGTAAATCAGACATTTCTTTAGAAAATAAGTGTAAATCAGACATTTCTTAAGAAAATAAGTGTAAATCAGACATTTCTTAAGAAAATAAGTGTAATAAGGTCACATGTCTGATTCAAACAGTGCATGATAAATGTACAATCAGATTTATACAACATGAAGTCTGGTCCCAAGTCCAGTCAGACTTGACCCCATTTGCTACTCAAGATTGGAATTAAGAAGTATCCATCAATGATGTGTTATTCAATATACAGGAAGTGCATGTAATACTGACAAAACAAAAACACTGATTGTCATCATTATGGTTAAAATCCATTGTCAATTTCAGTAGAAAAATGTTTGTAACAATAGTTAAACCTCATTCAGGTTCCTTATAACTATCATCTGGTCTACACTTAAAAACTGTTAAACATTTTCTTGCCTTAATTCAAGGTTAACAAAATTTCCAGAGTAAAAATGTAAATATTTTCTTACTCATCAGTTTTAACATTTGCTTTTGGTTCTGAAAAGACTCAATAAAACTGTTCTTTTGAGTATCCACATACAATAATGATTTAATTGAGAAAAAAGGAAATTAATTTTGAACTATGCACTCTCATTCTGGAGGATTCATTATTCCACAAAAACCTTGGTGCTCATTGGAAGTGTCTCATTGAGATGCTTCCAATGAGTACCCACAAAAAATAGTTTCACTTAGAACTGTTCTTATCACTTAGATGGAACACAATTGTCTAAACTACATGTAGCACAGTTTCTACTTGGCTGTCATGTTCTTGTCCTAAGCCTATTAAAGATTCCTTGATCAACAGCAGGTCTCAGATAGGCTCTCCAATTTTCGAAATTTTCTATACCCAAAATTAGTTTTTTGCATCATGGGGGCTAAGGTGAGTAATTTGAAGAAAACTGAGTCTACACTATATGGATTGCATACTTCATCTTTTTCCCTGCAATGATAAACCAAATGGTAACCATTCAATAAAAGTTTGTAAAATTGTATGAAATCATAGGCAATATCCTGAAAGCAAAAAATTACTGAGCCTTTTCAGACTTTTACTTATAATGAAGTCAAAATGGCCCATTCTATAAATTGAGGGGTCCAAGTTATGATTTCCAAAAAAATAGTTATTTCTCTGAAGACTGCTTTTGTCTCGGCAACAGTGCAGACCCTGATGGAATGCTGTGTTGTATTGGCATTTCATCAAGGTCTTCACTGTTTGCATTTCATAGAGGTCTTTACTTTTTACTAGCATTTAGGTCAACTTTGAAAATGGCTTTGTTTCTGTTTTTCCAACAATAATAATAACTGGAAATTTATGTACCAATGTGACACATATGACCCCTGCCCAGGGTCATTGTATGTGAAAAAAAACATTATTCGTATGGGACCCAGGGTATGTAAGGGACAAACGGACAAGGGTGATGTTTCAATTTTTATTATATGTATGTACTTTATATTTCACACTGGCAAATCTGGGTCTTTACATGTATCAGCAAATGAAGGCAGTTGAAAATCTCTTAGTTTAAACAAGATTTTATTTCGAAGATAGAATGCATTAATCAATACTACATTAATATGGTATTAAGTATTTGCTGTTCTGAGTTATCAGCATTTTGTGCAAAGAAAATTGTTTAAAATTTTAGAACACTTTAAGGTACATTATTCGACTGGATAAGCACACATGCTCATATAAGCACACATTGAGTAATTAAAAAGCTGTTTACACTAAATGAGTTTAGATTTCTATTCAATCCATTGGTGAAATTTCATTATTAATATGGATTCACTGTGTAGATGGAAAAGAAAGTGGATCAAAATCAGATGGCATGAGGCCCTAATATTTTGTTGGGCCTGATCATGGCCCAAACTGTTTGCAAAGGTTTCCAGCAGAGAAAACCAGCAGATTAAGAGTTATTTATGCAATGTACACTTACTTTTGATATATGAGCGCCAACGACTTGTGACATATATGGTCAACCACTCTCTAAACAGCATATTGTTTAGCCATCCAATTAGTATTCCATTGTTCAAGGCATGAAGACAAAGCTTAATAAAACCTAAAAAAGATAAAAAGAAATTTTGAAAAAAAATAAAATGCACTATAGGCTGCAAATAAAAGGCTACATCTGATTTGATAATGTCATTTATACCCCCCAGACCAACTTTAGCACGGAATATCTCGTGATGTGCAAGGTCTACACTGATGTAGGTGGTATAAAATAGTTATACCATGTTTGTCCACCTGTAGGTAAGATAATCCACTCGCTAAGGCTCGTGTGGATTATCTTGGAGTCAACGTACAGGCGGACAACCCATGGTATAACTATTACATAATTGGCGACATTATAACCTGTGAAAAACTGTTGCAAACTCAACGTCATTATGTAACTTATGGATAACAGGATACCAAAATTGAAGAATGAGTGTCAGCAAAAATGTTGAATGCATGAAAAAGTGTGATATTAGGATAGATGTAATGCACTGGATCTCCAATGGAGGTCCAGAACATTACCTCCATCCCAAATTCCACCAGTTTCTGCAAAGCTGAAAAAACAGAATGAGCATGAAAATATACATGTGCATGAAAATGTGGAAAAAATAAAACAAAAGTTATTATGTAATTTCTATATGACAGGATGGGAGGTCTCATTTCATCCATAGGGATATGACTATTATGAGGCATCATACCTTGAAATAGAAGTTTTTGAATGAAAATAATAATTGTCCACTTCAAAGTAGTATAGAAATTTCTTTGTTAGTGAAATATGCAAAAAGGTTAATTATTTGCAAATGTTCAGACTTAATAAGATCTTGAAGATGGTCTTGCATCATGGAGCTTATAGCCAAGGCATATCTATAAAAAAATAGCGTGCCTGTTCTTTGGCATTAACCAGTACTGGGCCTGTAGGGTTGATCTATTGATTGCAAACAGTCCAGTACACAAGCAAACATTTTCAACCCAGATCAGACTGCCCCAAAAAGAAATGGGTCATTACAGTTTTGTATGTTATTCACCTTTCCTTAAGCAATGTTTCATTTAAAAAATGAATGTTTTAGTGATTTGTCAAGCATCCAATGTCTCGAGTTTGCAAACATTGTAAACCCTGACCAGTTTACTCCATTAGCAGTCTATGATATGGGTGCCAATTTGTTTGGCCCTAGATGAAAATAGATGACAAGTAAATTATATAACAAAAAGTGCCACAAGGCCTTATTTTATCCCCTCTCTACTTCTTTCAGGGGAGGGGTTGGCTGTCTCTTGATTTTTGAAAAAAAATTGGCATAGGTTCCCCTAGCCAGAGCATTTACAGATTTTTTTTTATTTGAGGGCCTGTAAAAGTTTTGGGTAAGACAGAGAACAGGCAAGTTTGGATAGATTTCCCTTATCCTAAAGAAATCTTTCTTGCACTGCTATATGGATAGATTTTGTTTGTAAATTTAAGAAAAATAATAATACCTGCTTTGCTTCAGCACCAGGCCAATGGCGGCCGGATACTCACTGCCTTTTATTTTTGTCCAGGGCCTGTCCTGATCGAGCAGATGACAGATATTGTGATTATAGATCCAACTGTGTATAGCACCAGGTTAACATAAAAACTAATCAGCATTCTATCTTTTCAAGGATGTTGGAATGAATATTTATGCACCAGTCATTTGTAACCATAGCTGAGGAGGGGGGGGGGGGGGGGGGTAGCCGGGCAAATGAATGTGCTGTGTTTTTAACTTATCCATTGTCCCTGTGTGTGGGCAAATATCGGGGGTTTGATATACCTAGGCAAACATGGCAGTGCAATGTAATAACAGACTAGGGGGTGCTACCATTGTTTTATCAGTTGGCTGTCCAAATAGTGTCCCCACAGTGTTGGGGTTTACGGCATGTTTTTGTCAATCAATGCATCAACTTGATAATGAACAGAATAAAGACTTCTAAAAGCTGAGTTTATAACATTTCAAATTTTAGACTTTCCTAAAGTTTGGGCTAGACAGCTTTTTATTTCAAATTCAAACAGTCTACTTACGTACCTATGCCTTTGCCGTCGTTGCATATCTGTGAAAGGCACTAGATGCTGGGTAGTGCCAATCGCCTCAATGTACTGTCTTTCCGTATTTTCGTATAAAGCGTTCTCTTCTGCCAATATTTGCTGAAAGCTTTTCAAAAGCTCAACTTGTTTCTCGCTCTTTGCCAAAATGTTACCCTCCGAACTGGCACTCGCTTTTCGATGCATAAATCTTGTTGTGTCCCAATTATGCTGACCGATTCTTAAATGCTCTGATTCATTTGGAAACTGGGATTAAATGCCGCAACTGCTAGAAAAATACAGCAACATTCAACAATCCGTTAGCCGCGAAACTCGCCATTGTTGCTTTGTGGCACATGACGTATCACGTGATTACGTTTCTCATAGCTACAGAGAAAACAGACTGGTTCCTATCCAGTGTAAGTAAAGAAACGGCGAAGCCGTGTACCAAAATCACCCCGATACCCAGGGGCAGAAAACGCCAAATAATTAGACACATACCCATTTTGCAAAGCATTTTATTTCTTGACAACGTAGTTCAATAATTCAGCTTCATGCCCGTACATGTTACATTGCCGTCCTCGTCTACACAAGTTACGAAAAATGTCGCTGATTTTCGCCATCATTTTCCCGTAGACTTTAAGCTAAATGTCAAAATAATGGTAAAAAAATATAAACCCGATTTTCTAAGTAACGCAAATGATTTCAGAAAAAATAAATTAGGACTGAATAGCAGGTCCATTAACCTTCCTACTGTGTAATTTTTACTAAAATCTGTTGACCACCATGTGGAAATAAATTTTGATTTTGCATGAATTTTATCTGAACCAGCACTTAAGTAGTATTTGAAATTCTGTGATATTTGTGTAATATTATATTGGCTTAATCAGAACGTACACAACGTACGTAATTGAGTATAAACAGGAAAACTGTATTACTTTTTTTATTTGGTTTAAGAACTCTTTAGCCAGATGGCATATTAGAGCATTATTTTAAGGTGATATACTTAACAATTTAATATAATTCGTTGGAAACCCGTCTTTTCCTGACCAATTCAAAAATTTCATCAAAAGGTATACAGCAGTGTGCTATAGGATGGGTATCATGCGACAGTCAGCATGTCTGATTATAAACCTAAACACGGGTTATAGCTATGGTTTCCTCATAAATTATACGACGGTGGATCAAGCCTTGATCAATGTCGACCCTCATCTAGAACTTTCACCGTTGAGTTGGTGTCTGATGCTTGTCTTTGGCTGAGTGCATTGTGGCTCAACTAGGGGGTTTCTTTAGCTCTGACTTTCTGTGATGTTAGAGCCATTGTCTTTGTTTCGTCACAGTTAGTTTGTTTTATTTCAAAATCCCTGTGATGATACAATGATAATGATAGGAAGCCCCCATGTACTTTAACCAAAAGCAGAATTCAGAATCAGGGTTATATATATTAAGCCTCCCCACCTCCAGTTGGCTATGACTGTCGTCCTTTTCTAGGCGACGATCTGTTGTTGTTACTGCATTCGCTGTTATAGCTCCCATTACATGTGGGGGTTGTATGTTTTGTCCTGGTTTTGTCATATATATTTTGTCCTTTCTATTTTTGCTATTATCTCGTCAAGAAAGAGTGAGCTGGTGGATTTACATTCATTGTATTCTTTCTTTTATTGCCATCCTCTTGAGTGTGGCAATTATAATTGTTTAAGTTTGCATACTACATGGTAGCATCAGCTAATTAGTGTAGCATGAGATAGCCCTTTCTGTGAAAATTACCTGTATGTATTTTCTCATGGTGTCACGGCATTAAAATGACACACCCAGCTCATCGCCATCTCCGCAAGCGAAGATGGCGATGAGGTGGGTGTGTCATATAATATATCAACACAGTCGTTTGAAACAGCTTAGGAAATTTCGCTGTCAAATTGCTACTGTACTTTCAGTCAGTAGACAACAACCTACTTTAGCAATGTGCTAAAAGATGGTAAGCTTTTTTGCAAAGCTTATACTTGTTTGTTTGTCTTTGTTTGTCTGTGTTCTCATTCTGACATGGTGTTTGTGTATGCTCTGTGATATTTCCTGGTCACACTCTTTTGCTATTTGACAGTTAAATAAACTGTAAAACGACGACAAAGCCGAACGACGCTACACATACAAGTCGAAAGAGGGCAAGCAATTGTTAATATGCATACATGTACCAATCAACTTCCGTCATCACATATAACAATGGGGTAAAACTTTTTGTTTCCTGCACTAGAGGTCCGTAGGTCCCGAAAATGCTTGTTTTGACTGATTTTAGCTAACTTTTAACTATCATAAATTATCATCTATCCTTGTTTTACCCTTCAAATTTTATTCTTTTCAAACCTCTCTTGTTTTACTGTCTAATACTTATAGACGCTTCGCAAACCTGCCTAGAATGTCCGTGAGGGCGTATGGCAGTATTCAGAGAAAGAAAGAAAATGCCATTGAAGTTTTACACACTGATATCAATTTTAATAGAGTTGTATGCTTGTCATTTTTTGTCATAAAGAAAAAGAGGACATTTTCAATTCCAATTTTTACTCTAGAATCAATCTATGTTCCGGGGCACACTATTTTAGGTATGTTGAACTATCGGTTTTAACTCATTTAATCCGTATGAACTTTCCCATCTATATCAGAAGAACTAGTCCATTTCAAATTTTAGGGCTGTTGGGAGTATTATTCATTTTTTATTCAATATTTAAAAGCAACTTCTGTAAGCAGACAGTCGAGAACCTGATCAGACCCCGCGTTTTGTGGCGTCTGATCTGGTTTGCACTTGTTTGCTGATGTCCCACAAAAGGACGCTAGGCTTATATGACAATACCGATTTTTATTGAATTTAAGGTCATACATACCTGTAGGCTAAAGGTCCCTCTAAACACAGTATTGGCTTTATCGTGTGTATGAGGTTGATTGGCGGGTGTGGTTGTTTAAACCAAGTGTACAATTGTTAGTTTTAATGAGCACTTTAATGTCTCCATTTTATAATCGTGTTCAGCCTTCCCCTATGTTCTAAGATGACATTAGGTAATTTCATTTTGCAATTCTGCGGTGAAATGGTTTATCTGGAAATCTTCGAGTTCTTTCAGCACGACTGCACCTAGTGGCACCGAGCGACAATGATCAGCTAATGCATCAGTTAACAATGCGGAAGTTGTTTGTCCCTCCGACTAGACATCATAAATCAAAGTAGAGAATTTCGAGTTCCATCGACATCCATCAACAATTACATAAAACAGTTATTCTCCGGTCACAGAAGGCTTTTTGCTGAGATAAGAGGAATTAAAACAAATTTATACACTACGACCCGCCTTTCCAATGCTTTCTCTCTAAACCGATGTTTATAGCTTACTCCACCCTTTCCTGTGCTTCAAAACCAATCAGTTTGCACAGAAATTAAAAAAAAATGGCCAACTTAATCACCCATTTTGTCAATATTTGTAATATCTGTGAAGTAAATAATTACGTAAATCCGTGAAGTGGTCAATGCGACTATTTCTAAAGGAGCAGTCATGAAAAGGAGAAAACTATATGTAGGTCATAGATCATATATTACAATTTAAAAAAGGAATTAAATGGTTCGAGATAAGCTAATGCTGCGCTCGTTCCCACTTACTGTAAATTCGAAAATATTCGCGAGGGTTTATTTTCACGAAACTTCGCTAATGCGAAGTTTCGTGAAAATTACACCCTCGCGAAATGGCGAAATGACTCTGTCGTTTACTGATATAGGTAAATCATGCCTTAATCGCGATTTTTACCGTGGCAAATATGTCTTTTAACGCTATTCGCGAAAATAAAATTCTCGCGAAAATTTCCAAATTTACAGTAATTCCTTCATACTTGTAATATATGATCTATAAACTAGTGAGTACAACCAGAAAATGACACAATTACAGACTACAAAACAAACCACGACACCGCGAGGAATGACACAGAACACTCACAGCCGCACAACAACAGGAGCACGAATTACGAGGGCCTTGTTTATGTTCGTAGAATCGGGCTATAGCTCTACAAATATGGAATTTACGGTACCATGAGTATATATATATTGAAAGGGCTAGCTTCTGTTAAATTTTACATCATTAGCGCTTAGTTCAGTCAAGATATATAGCTTTGAATAGGGCATAGTTTTATTATTGCAGTAATGCCATCACCTGTTAAGATGGACAAAACAGTTTTAATGTATTTTCTAAATATAGTATCGCTCCATGACGTCATTTATGTACAAAATAAGGGATTTAAGTACCCCCTTAGGCCATTTATTTTGCAGTTTATTTCCAATAAAACAAAAGTATTAACTTTGTTTAAGAAATAAAAGTTACCATAACACTTCCATCTACCATATAAGCAAGAAAAAATATAATAGTACTTTACAGCTAACATATTAAGCCACATCCAACTTCCACTTGTGTCAACTTTTTACAATAAAAACTTATTTGCCTAATGTACAATTTGCTGAGGTTCAAAATAAATCTTCCATATCCAATAATTGCTGCTTATATGCTATAATGCTCTAAAATATTGTATACTTAGTTTCCTTTATCTGCAGCCTAATTTTCAGAAGCTGTGTATGGCTATGGACCCATTTTTGAAATATGATTATCAACCGCGGCTGCGCCTCGGTTGATAATCACATTCCTCGGTATGATTTTTTCGACTATCATCCTCTTATGGAATGTAATACTTTTTATAATAACGGTTATAATGATAAGAAGGCTTTCTAGCGATTTGTAAAATATTATCTCTGATATGCCCGTGTTCCATAAGCCAACATTACATTTAACAATCAACTTTGAGTGCTTTCCGTGGAATTTAGAATATTAATGTGTTACGAAGTTTATGATACGGATAGTCTTGTTAGCATTAAAAGGACGGTCAAGTCACTTACATATGAATATCTCTCTTGCAGAACCAATAAGTTGCGAAATGTAAAAGTGGGAGCGTGGAACATCCCCATCCAAAAGTGCAAAATTAATTATTTCAAAGTTAAAATCATTTCGTTTTTTTTATCGTAAATGTTAGATGTATTCTTTTAGCAGTGTTTTTATGCCAGCTCCTCGAGGCCAGCTCAAGAGAGTATTTTATTAAAGAGTAAGAGCAGCTACCTATTGGGGCTAGAGGCATAACGTTTTGATTAAGCCATCATATACGTCCCTACAAACAGTGGTTCATTAGTGAATTATGTCTCGTGAATGCCTCCGTCGTGTTACCATAGGTAGGCTAACATACATTTATATAAGTGTGGCATTACATTTATTTGGTAACATTTACTTGTACGAAGTATTTTCACCTTGAAGTTTCCTGAAAACCCAATATGTAGATAACCGCTTGATCTTGGTAGTTAAAACTAGGATATAGTAATAATCAAACGTCTGGTGTGTAATCCTGGTCTAATTAAAGCACTGCAAGTGTTCGGATCAAGGGTACAACTATAGTATTGCCAGTTCGGCAAAGTACCGTACTTATCTGGCTAGAAGATGGCAGTTTTATTTCAATACATGTAATAATCTCAAATATGCAAATCAGTAATGTGCAATTCAGCTGTAAATAAACATGGGTGCTCATGTTTTATGGAATTTATTAAACGAGTTGGGGAAAAGCGATAAAATGCGAGGCTTGCCGAGCATTTTATCTCTTTTAACGCAACGAGTTTAAAAAATTCAATAATACAAGAGCACGAATGTTATATTCAATTTATGATATGACAATAAGATTACTTTGAAATCTCATTTCTGCCGTAAAACGTTATAATTTTGTCATGGACGTCATAACGTTTCCCGAAAATCTGCAAACCATCAGTGGTTTATCGATTTTATTGCATGGCGTTTTTTCACTCCCAGACGCGACGTCATAATGATAATCTAGAAAAAAAAAAAATTCCTTCAAAAGGACACACTTTGAAATCAGCAGAGTTTCATTGCGTCTGATTATGAGGAAGTTAAGTGAGTAAGACCAGCAAACGTCATAATTATACATTGAAGACCAGCTCATTGCACCGCGAGGAAGAAACACAGAACACCAATAGTCACATGACAATTAAAGTAAGGCCAACAGCTTCTTCTTCCTTTCTTTTTGAGATGTTTGTTGTTGTTGTGAGTTTTTGATTGAGTTCCTTTTTTACTAAATTCTACATTTAAAACCACTGGAATAAAGATGACGCCATTACTCCCAACACTTGCTTTACTCATTTGCCAATCGCAAAAAATGGGATTTAAAATAGGGGATTACAGTGAACTTAGGGTCTGTGATTGTTGTTATGATAAGAAAAAGGAGTTACAGTCAGAGAACCCTCACCTGTGAAACGAGCACGTTCTCTTCGGAAAAGGTTTACTTTTGACGTTAACTAGTATACCCTAAACCGATATTCAATATTTGGTTACAGGGCACACTTTGAAATCAACCTTTATGACGTAACTCAATTTGTGGCATTTCACCTAACCCAATACCGCACTAAAGTCAAACAATCGTTTCAAATGAAACATAGGAAATGAACCCAGCGTAATAAATGGACCAACTAAAAGTCTGATCTAAAGAAACCCACCGATTCAGCCACACCATGTCCAATCAAAGATAATTGGCGGTGTACTGTTTGCCGAATAAGACATAGCGATCTCCCGATTTATAATGTACATGGCAAAAACGCTCCTTTTCTCCAATCGGCTATTCCAGTGACTTGCCATGGATTCTCGTACGCTTTGGCATTATTCATTATTTCTAGGAGATAAAGTCATAATCCAGGGTCTATAAATTCGGATTGCAATGTCAATCACATCCAATAACTTTAGTCATTTAGCAAGCCTCCTGTTAAACAATGGATTCAACGGTCCTTCCTGTCTCAGTTACGAGTAGCTCTTTGGTAAGGCCTGTCTCAGGAAGCATAGTAACTGTAACAGCTCTCGTCAGACTGCGCGCATGCGCGCAGTCTGAAGAGAGCAGTTGCACTTCCTTTTAACACGTCCGACGTTGATATTCTCGAAACAGCATACTGAGTAAGATAAGACCCAACAGTATGTAACATAGGGAAGATTAGAGCCTCGATTGTTCGTGAGTACTTTATAAATGTTTTCCCATGAGGCTGACCACACGAAGATTGTTATTGTACTAAAGAAGAGAGGAATAATTTCCTTGTCTATCAGCAATGACAGAATGGGTCATTATAATCGCTAAACAGATTCGATGGAAATTGTCGCAGAAGTGGAAAAGTAAAATAAAACGAAGTGTCTCTAGATAATTAGAGTAGAAGGACAAGGAGAGAGAGAGAGAGAGAGAGAGAGAGAGAGAGAGAGAGATAAATATACTTAAAGCCAAAAGTAACTTTACACTTTGAACTATTGAATATATCTTTACTGCTTTTGAGTTTAACTAAATTAAATATTGCAATGAGTTGCTGGTTCCCGCCCTGTCCTAATTCACGAAAAACAACTTAGGTAAATTAATCTTCTTTCAAGTTTATCTGTGCTTTCATTAAAAGCACACAATCAGCATTTCCTAACAAAATCCAAAGTAAACCTAGGATTTGAACACGCTATTTTAAAGGCCATCGATTGCATATTAAAAATACTGCAAGACATTCTGTCTCTGGCGTATAGTTTGTTTTTGGCAGCATTTTAAAGTTGGTTCACTTTGAAATTATCTCCCTTTGAATTAAAACAATAGTAAATTTTAGTCCCTGCTAAAAGCTTTATCTCAGATGGCATAAGGATTTTTTTACCAGCGATTTGTTGGGACTTCTGCCCTGAGTATGTGACGAGATAATCTGATAAAAATTCCCATCGGTTTGGAAGAAAAACGGCAAACAATTCGTCGCTTCAGTGCTATAGTGTTCTATCTACCATTGCACAAGTTTTGAGAAAAATGAGTTTGAAAATTTAAGTATCCTGATTTTTGATGCCTCATTTATCACAGACCTTTGAATCATACCAGAGGGTTCAAATATATACTTTCAGTGTAAATGACCTTGGTTTGAAGAAATTTTTACAGTATTATGGAAATTACGGGCATTTTACAGTTTGCAGATAAAACATTTTGCCCTAAAAATCGCCTTCTGCGTTCAGTGCTATAGTGTTCTATATGTTCCTACAGCTTATTATTCTGTTCATGGAGTCTATTTGTAGACTATTCTCAACAGAAATGATCATTCATAACTAAAAGTAGCATATATAGTCATTGTTTGGCACAACACTAACAAACCGCACGGATTATGCCATTAAAATGTATGTAAGGGAGGTAATTTTTTCTACAGTTAATTTTTCTGTCATGCGGTCAATTAGTAAAATATTTTGAAGTTAACTGATTATTTAAACCTAAAAGTAGCAAATTTAACCATGGATTTGCAATTACACCGACAAATTACTTCAATTAAAGCAGTTAAAATATGCGTAAGGGAAGTAATCTGTTTCTACAGCTTATTATTTTGTCCATGGATCAATTTGCACAAAATATTTTAATGACTGAGCGGATTATTTGGAACAAAAAGTAGCAGATATAGCCATAAGTTCGTCATTACATGGACAAACCGCTTCAATATAGGAAATTTAAATTTATGTAAGGGACGTAACTGCAATTTTTTACCAATTTCTCCAAGGGTAGTGTTTTTCGGTAGATAGAACAGTATGACACTTGACTCATCCAGTCACGTGACATAATGATCATTGGCCATTGGATGGAAATCACTTAGAACACTATAGCACTGAAAGAAATTGCCTTTTTGTAGATAGAACAGAAACGCACAGCGATTTTACGCTTACTGGGAGTAGATAAGCAAGTGAAACCCTCCCCAGTAGATAAAACATTTGATCCCCTTTCCAACGGTATGCATAACTCATTTTTTACCAAAATGTCACTTAGAACACTATAGCACTGAAGCGACGAATTTCTTATGGAAAATTCCATTGAAAGCATTTTAAAGTTCACAAAAAGGGGTATGTACGTAAAAACACAACTCTAATTTGTGTTACTCGAAGGGTGATCCAGGCTGGTTGAACTTTAAACAACAATTCAATAGCATGTCTTTCAGACTGGTTCTTAAAAATTAAAAATTGTCCAATTGCAAAGCTACAGTAACGCATCAAAGGTTTATTTTGCCCCCTTGCTTCTTTCATTGGGGCATTGTGGTTGCACTTATGACAGACAACATGAAATTTAAAAGGTCATATGAGTAATTGATAAAACTTTAATATGAATTAAACACATTTAAAATACCACTCACCAATACCCAGAAAAGGTATATATAATAACAGTGTAAAGTTACTTTTGGCCTTAAGTATATATATCATGCATATGACAAATGTTAGAAATAAACCAGTGTACGTGTATATAAGTAAACTATGATAAGGTCCTTATTAGAATATTGTATCTACTACATTATGATCAGAAGAATACGAAGTCTTTAAATGAATCTATGAATAACTAGACTGATAGGTACGCCTTTGGCGATGCATATGCAAATGACATTGACACATACAACATTTGTTGACCTAGATAGAAAGAAAACTGTTGATTTAAATGGATATGAATATCTGGTGATAGATAGGAACTGGTACTGCCTACAAACTTATAAAGACCATTACTGTAGTCCAAAGTTGCATAATTGACATTTATAAATTGGGCCATGAACAAGACCTATACTATTGTGGGTTTTTTAATTGTTCCGTAAACATGAGCCGACCTTTTTTTAACGAGAGAGATATAGTCAACCTATAAAGACTAGTATATATTTGTATTCTAAAGTAGTGCAGTTAACCGATATTCAATTTGACGATTTCACTGGATGAAGTATTTGTTTGTTCGTTCGTTCGTTTGGTCGTTCGATCCCCAAAATATGAAATATATATTAGGCAGGTGTATCGTCCTGGTTATTGTATAAAGTTAGAGAACATTTCTTATTTTATCCTATGTGCTAACAAGTGGGATTTTGATACGTATCGCATATGCGCAAAAGCCTCCTTTAAACTCCCGTACTGGCGTATCTAAAGGGCTAGAGGAGTTACTCTTCATCTACGTACGTACTTTGTGTACAGGCTCGCCTGAGTCTTCGTTGTTCGACACTGCGATAAGTACCAAAATATTATGTGCTGGCTTAAGCATTACATGTAACCAACAATGGAATTTTAAACCATCATAAGAACCATCGAGTAATGACGTAATCTAGTACATCCTTAATATGTTTAAAGAACACCAAGATTAACTTGGTATTGGCTGCAGCTAAATTGTCTGAGACCTTGTATATTATCTGCTTGGTTCATTCTATTATTCCTGATAATTGTTACACGCGCCATTGTTAGGAAACAGTGTCGGTTTAGTACAGCTTGTATTGTCATCCAGTAAAGTACAAAGCTCTTCAGTGGTCGAGGAGGTAACAAGACACTTCCGTGATCAGCAATTATGGAAATAAAATCAGATACATTGTGTCACGGGCAAGAAGGGCTGTCAGTAGTAATAAATGAGGGACATGCAGCTGCATTGCAAGACCTAAAAAGATAACAAAATTTTCTATCTTTAAAGCAAATATGGGCAATTAAAACATGTATATTTCAACAATCCTTACATAGATTTCATTACACTACCGCTCGAGTTTTTGTACTAATCAAATTCATAGATGTGGGGATCACATTTGTATGGAGATGTTCCCTAATGCATGCCCCACTGACAAACGGTAACGAGATTCATGCATTAGGGCGGCAAAATTCCCGGAGACTTCCGCGCACGGAAACTTTGCCACCCTGTAAATCCACATTGAAATATTGTCCTGATCTGGCGCATGTCTCAGTTTGTGTATTATTGTAACAACTAGCGACATGGAAAAAATCATGAGGCTGGCAACAGTATGCAAGGAGGATGCGACCCTGTGTTTGCATTGAACCCAATAGAAGGCAGGAAACGAATAAAGTGTAGCAAGCATTATTTTCCAACGAAGTGGCTAGTACAGTAAAACCTGTCTTAAGCGGTCACTCAAACATAGTTAATGGCAAATGGTAGCTTAATGAAGGTCGAAAGTATTGCAGAATGCTCCCCTTGGAGCATTCTGCAATACTTTTGACCTGCATTAAGCGATAATCGGTCTTGAAAAACAATTTCTGGTCTTCTTTTTGAGTATCCGCTTAAGACAGGTTTTACTGTATTGAAAGTAATAGATTAAATGTCTATCTTTCAGGCATTGTGAGAATGGCCAGAACTAATTTCTCAAATCAAGTGCGAAAATGGAGGCCGTAATGATATAAAACAAATAACCAATTTACTTCCGAAAGCCTCCATTTCATTTTGTAAGTTGTTGGGTAAACTGAAACGGTAATACAAGTTGGCCTATATAGAGGTTCAAACATGCGTGCTCATGTATTTTTGAATTTATTAAGCGAGTTGGGGAAAAGAGACAAAATGCGAGGATTTCCGAGCATTTAATACGTTATCGCAACGAGTTTAATAAATTCAGTAATACAAGGGCACAAATATAATATACAAAAAGTAAATGAGTATGACCAGGAAATGCCGCAGTCGGAGACTACAGGCCAACCTACGGCACCACGAGGAACAGACACCGAATCCAGACAGCAAGTAAAGTAAAGCAGTCCCCCCCTCTCTCTCTCTCTCTCTCTCTCTCTCTCTCTCTCTCTCTCTCTCATTACTATCATCCAGTATATGGGACTCTATCCATTTCTTAAATCATTAATAATGCTATAATTATGCAGCTGGGAAACCAAATGCACTTTATCAATTTGTTCAAGAATGGCCAGATAACTGTTTTCTAACAAAAAATAACAGTTTTCTAACAAAAACTGTCGATAAAATACGTGTGGTCGTTCAGTAAAGTGTTACCACAATCGCAGAAAAGTACAAAATATGAAAAATGTGCAAAATTTTGTACATGACATGTGTGGGGATACACATCTTGTGACAGGCAATGACGGCTACATTTTGGCATACATTAAAACTGCGTAGGCGGCCACTCAAACAAAGGCACATGGTAACCTAATGAAGATCGAAAGTATTTGGAGCATTCTGCAATACTTTTGACCTGCATTAAGCGATAATCTGTCTTAAAACCCAATTTTGGTCTTCTTTTTGAGTGACGCTTAAGACAGGTTTTACCGTTATCCTATTTTATCTGCATCTATAGTTTTCATATGCACGCAGTGAAGGTCCTGGCAAGAGTCTGTGTATTCATAAGCTCGTCTGAGTATTGCCGGGCTGCTCGCCGACGCGGTAGAAACCAGATTTCTACAAGCATGCACTGGTTCATAAGACTACATTTAATCCATGATAAAACTATATCTCTTAGTTCTGCAAAATGAGTTTTTCAACTTAGAGAGAAACCGAATTAAGCGCCGTTTTACACGCGCTAGCCGCATTGATCAATCATGACAGCATTCCATTTCCTTTCGAGATTGGGAAAATAATAGAAAGTCGTATTAACCTTGACCGTTTCAGCAAAACGAAAAAGACGCGAATAAGAGCAGGAATAATACTGTAATTAGCATATTCTCAAATTAATATGCATTGTTGTAGTTGTATTACATGTGAATGCGGGGGAACTTTTTTTAAAACTAAACATATGCCATGTTCTAGAATCTTTAGTTTGATTAACTAATAATAAGCATAATGCTGTTTGTTAATAATAGATAAGAACATATACTGAACAATAAAAGAAATTTTATATATTTCAGTGCTTGTTTCCTCTAGAGAGTTATACAATTGTGCCAATTTTCTTTTACGGCTCAATAACAAATTTTGAAAGCATCGAAAATGAATATCACAACAACAAAAATCAAAAGTAAAGTTCACATAGATAGCTTTTATTCCCAAGTCCAAAAGGCTGTGAAGCCCATGAGGATACAAACAACATATACAATAAGAAGACATCCTAACAAAGACAGTGAAAACAGTAATAATCGTAATTTTAGCAGTGTGGATAGATATGATATATGTTGCTTTGACCTAATATTCTCAATTTCGTGTAGAAGGTGTTTAAAGTCCAAATTTTGATTGCAAGTTGGATATCTCATAGAGATAAATCCAACAAGCAACCACAACAGGTTTCTATAAACAGTTGGCTGTAGCCTGGATTGCCAGTATATCATATATATGTGAGGATGTGCATGATAGACTCTGTGATGCAGTTCTATCAAGCGATTAAGGACAATCTTCTACTGGAGTGAAACGTGCACGTTAACACTAAGCCAGGTATATGTACAACGCACCACCTTATTGGGACATTGTTCAGTTATATTCCAGTAAAATATTTTCTTACAAACAGTGTAGAAACCAGAACTGATCCTGATCAGCTGTTTCGTCAGAAGCCAGCTAGTCTGTACATATACGTTTGAACTTAGGAGGGGTGCAAATTGAAAACGCCATTTCGAGATGCCCATATCACACACTGTTTGTAATTCAGAGGGCATTAATTTGATCACACCAACAGACCGAGAATTGGACGAATAGTAACCATTATTTGGAACGGAAAAAACTCATGGAAATGTGCAGATGATTAATAAATAAAGAAACGCTATATATATTTAATTGCAAGAGAGATAATTATTTTCAATTGCCAAAATGTTTGTCCTTTAATTTCTTTAAGCAATGGAAAGACTGGTACATACATACTTCATATAGTTTTTGATTGATGAGTATGAACATTCAAAAGCAATGCCGTTGGGCGAAGGCATTGTGCAGATTTAAAAGCTGCTTGGTGCATTTTAGTCGCTGTGAACCTCTACCATGGATGATGGAACAAGAAATTAACATGATACACCCAGCCAATCAATAAAAATACATACGGTCTAAGATTGTTTTGTAACAACAAATCTTAGGTATCAACAACCATGGCGAAAGTGGGCGAAAGTTTTAGTCGCTGTTTGAACCTCTACCATGGATGATGGAACAAGAAATTAACATGATGCATCCTACCAATCAATAAAAATACATATGGTTTAAGATTGATTTGTAACAACAAATCTTAAGTATCAACAACCATGGCGAAAGTTGGCGACTGATTTTATTGTCTTCCATGTGAAGAGCTACACAACCTATGGTATATCTTAATAACGAATGGACTCAGTACTCATGAATAACCGAACACGTTCCATCTCCCTCTCTACCATGCATGATGGAACACGAAGTTAACATGCTGCCTATGATTTTCTGATGCCTGCCAAGCAATAAAAAATGCATAGCAATGTTTTAAAATTATTTCGTAATAAAAATCTTTGGGGCAATGTATTCATGTTTCTTCTATTATCAGTATAGTTGTTTTGAGCGCGCGATCAACAGACTAAAGCCTGTGTTGTTCAAATTATCTGAGTACAATAGCAATGCATCTTTGTAACTCAATTATTTCTGAAAAGTCACTGTCCTCGAGACTTTTCTATAAACCAGACATTCGCAAAATAAAACATCATGCAAATGCTATAATTTGATCCAAATGTTTAGGTCTGTCTTCACACATTAAGCATACTTTATGTCATAAATTTATGTTCAATTGCTACACTTCGATTATTACAAATGTCTTACATTGCCATATTAGCATTAACCCTTCGTCTGCTACAAAACATGTGCATCTGAAAATGTCGTCTGCTAAAGTCGTCTGCTGCATGTAAATGCTTACGTCAAGAACTATTTTCGGCATACAGACACACAGTGCAGACCCTGATCAACCGCTCCTTAAGGAGCGGTCTTATCTGGGCCCACACCGTCTGCTTCCAATACATTTTAAGAAGACCAGAAAACAGCAGACGACATTAAAAAAAAACAGCCATTTTACATGAATCAACCAAGACTCAAGATTTTAGTATATGAATGTCTACTTAACACAAAGTGCTAGGATGGTTATTATACCGGTTTATTCCCCTGTAGTCAAAATATAAAAATTACTTTTCACCAATTGCTTTTGATTGGTTAAATAGAACAATAGAATTTAAGGGCAATTTCGAATATCCCATGCGCACCATTCCTGCGTCAAGAAACAGAAAAAGTTGTCTGGGCCCTGGCTTTCCGATCATTTAAGATTTCGAATCAATACAGTTTTTCGGATACTCTTATGTCAGATGGATATATCCATATTTTCTTGACAAAACAAAGTAAGTAAAATATGTCCGAAATATCTATTGACCCTTCATCAGAACTGATCGTCTCAGTACCAAATACAGATAAATAGAACAGGCGACATCAACAATGTAAACACTTGGGATGTTTTTACCGTATATGCAAATACGAATATGGCCTATACTCGGATTGTCTTTCCAATATGTACTGTCATTTCAAGCTGCGCCCGACCTAGTGGTTAGTGTGTCAGACTTTAAAACCAGAGGACCAGGATTGATTCCCAGGTGGGCACTTATTACAAATTGATTTTTTTCATTCTTTCTTTTTTCGCCTTGTACTGCAAAATTACTTCATATAAATAATATGGAATTATATAAATGACAAAAATTATTCTCCTTAATGTTTTATATTGAATTATCCTTGAAATTTGTGGGCTTTGGCAGTCCTGAAAGATCATTAGTCTGGTGAGCCCCAATTTTTTTTCTAAAATGTCAAATGATAGTCCATGAAATAAAAACAAAAAATTAAGATTTTATGTCAGTTTTTCTAATATATAATTATCTCAAAAAATCGAAATCCTTTTTGGGGGGGAAATTACCAAAATATACCATGCAGTATCCTGACACGGCTTGGGAAAACAAATAAATTTTCACATTTTCTAGAAAGCTTGCGGTCATGAGCAATAGTTTAAATTAAAAGAGAAGCTGGATGGCGATTACAAATATTTTAGCTTAATATTAAGAACTTGTTGTTGTTGTTTTGTTGTTTCTTCTGAAAATTTGTAAAATGCTGGAAACTTCTATGTGAGATTATGCTAAAATTGAGCGTGGTGACATATCCCTTTAATTTCATAAATGGACAGTCCATACATAAAACTAACTGTATGCAGTGAATCTGAAATGCAAGTGGATCTGAAATGCAATCCCTTATTAAACCGTGCATTCTGTCGCATACCAGATCAAATTGAATGTAAAATAAGAAAGTTTCAAGTGTTTGTATAATAGAGAGTTTAAAGCTATGGAGCACAGCCATTTTATGCTGTGTGGCGTCAAACAGCCCTAATCAAATATGCATAAACAGAATAACTAGCTTCCTGCTATACTTTTTTACTTTCCATTACTTGATTATTCTGTTGAAAATAGTTGAATTGGAAATAAATATGTGAAGCTTGCTATTCAAAACTTACCAGAAGTTATTTGAATATTAAAAATGGGGGCCCATTGGCTTATTAGAAGTCAGGATTTTGATTTCTTGATTCATGTAGCTTTTTATTAAACATCCAATTTTATTAAACATCGGGTTTGTAGCAGAATGCATAGTTAATTAGGGCTTGCATTGCAATTGTTTTCAATGTTGTTGTCTCCTTTAAGTGTGAAATTCTGATATCTGTTATAATAATGCCATGTTATAGTCACAGAAAAAGAACGCTGAAATAGGCTTAAAACAGAGAAAATGTCATTTAAGAGAAAATTAGCCCACTAGTGCACGTAGTTCTTTGCCATATGTTGTGTTATCTTACAAATTGTGTCTAAATGTCTGCACTTGAAAGGACATTGGTTGCTTTCTTTCAAATTAGAATTTTAAGAGTCGTCTGTGACAAATGAATTTATTATAATTTCCTGAATATATGACTATTGTAGTTCCACGGGAAGGCAAATTGTATCAACCATGCTCAAACCGCGCCTTCTGTGGCAGTCTGATCTAGGTTGACACTATGTCTTCTTGACTATCTGCTTGAACATTTATGGTGGTTCTGTTGTTGTTGACTTTTTGTTTATTGTTACTCCCATTGTGGGAGTCTGTAGTTGGTCTATGTTTTGTTGTACGTTACTTTATGTCCATTTTAGTATTGCAATCATCTTGATGGGGAAGAGAGAGCCGGTTGCTTTGCTTAATTTGTCTTCCTGGTGTCTCATGATGGTTGAGTGGCTCGTCCTCGTTGTGCCATGGGGTTGTCTGCAGTTTGTGATTGTGGTATTTCCTGATCATACTCACTTACTTTTTTTCATAGTTGATACGGTAGTACCATTACTTCGTTGCTTTGCTCTTTTTAATTTCAAATCGTAGGAGACATTGACGATAGCAGATGATGCTTCTATGATAACGGACACTAATGATCTATTCAAGGCATATTGATATGTTCTGTTCTGAAGTGGCTCTTTCGATTGTTATCAATCGCACACCAGTAGTTTGGATAACAGGCTTCAATCTCGAAACAGTGCAATACATTCATTAACGTTTACCTGCTAAATTTCTTTGAGAATAACTTCTTCTTTACATTTTGGAGTATGCCACCTTATTATTCAAGAAATGGGTCTTTGATGCAAATACACAAATAGTGCCTGATCAGACTGCTCCCTAAGAGCAGTCTGATGTGGCACTATTTTGTTTGAGCATGCTTTTCATTTCTAGGTATTTTGATTATGGCACTTAAAGAGTTAATGCATCTTATTCTAAATACGAAGGCGGACTAGCTTTGACAAACGGAGCATCAATGCAATATTAAGAAGAGAAAAATAAACTAGTGACCTTGAATGCTGTCTATTGTTATGTGGTGATTCTTTTTATTGTTTATTCATTGCTAGTTGTTGCTCCAGCTAGTGTTGAGGGGTTGTTGTGTTTGGCCCATGTTTTGTGGTGTGGTCCTTGATGTCCTTTCTGTTTTTTTGTTGTTGTTTTTTTTGTTGTTGTTTTTTAACACTTTATTCTCTCCGTCATCTGACATGGGTCGGGGAGGGCCATCCCCCTGCATGCCTTACAGACTACAGATATGCCATTTTGATGGTTGATTACTACGCTTGCTCCCCTCTTTCATTCATCTATCATGCATTTTTAAGCGATTTCGAGACAGTTGTACACAACCACGAGGGTGCTTTTTCCCATGTGTTTTAGTTTTTTGATGGATGTTGTAATAGCTTTATAGTGAATCCATGTAGTGATTTGAAAAAGCCTTTAAATTATCACACTCAATCCAACAAGTGTAATGAGCACAGTCTCAGATACTTCATGTATGGGGTTCTGGTTTATTAATCATTTGCGGAGAGAGAGAGAGAGAGAGAGAGAGAGAGAGAGAGAGAGAGTTGCTTTACTTTAATTGTGTTGTGACTGTCTGTACTGTCTGTGTTCTGTGTCTCTTCCTCACGATGGCATTGGTTGGCCTACGGTCTGTTATTGTATACACTTATTTTCCCTTGCGTTTTAAACAAAAAAAAACAATACTTTTCTTCTCAATCGCTACAATCAAATGCAGACCACTAAATTATCTCTTTATGATTATAAGCGTGCCGTGTGCCAAACATAATAACTAAACTTCAATAAAAAAAAAAATACATTGTATTTTAGGGTCAGACACTCAAAAGTACTATGAAAAAGTTCTCTATGCTATTCTTGGGCCAGGGGATAGGGTCTTGGTAGGGAAGGTTGGTGCACAATAGCTAGCATATCTATAGGAAGGAGAACCATATAGTATCAGGTCACAACCCTTACCTGACATGCCTTTGTTCAGAGTTGTGAAAGGAAAGCAACTAAATTAAAACTCCTCCACAGAATATTGATTCTGCTTTTCCATGGGCTAAAAAGTATTTATTCTGGGTCTTACCAGCCTAGAAGAACAAAACCTGTAGTAGACCACTCTGTATTAGATAATATTGATACTGGTTCCTGAGGCTCTGTTACTAGGTCATTTGGCTCAAATGTATCAGCATTACTCTTCTTCCAAAAAATAGTATCCCTCAGAACTGAGAAGAATCCCCCACAAATAACCATGGAAGTGCAAAAGACAATCAGGGCCTATCTAGACTATCCAATCATGTTAGATGGCCACCGTGACCAAATCGGACGAGGGGGGATAACCAGTACACAGACCCTAATGGCGTTATATATCTGTGGTATATAGACATAGCTTGTCCCTTAATGTTTATACCTTATAGACAATATAATTTTAATGAATTTTGCAAGAGGGCATTATAGGAAACATTCAAGTGCAATTATTTTAATGACATGGTTCAGGGGGAGATAAAAGTTTATGGACGCCAGGCGCTGGACGATAACTCTAGCTAACAAGAAATATTTATGAATACTTTCTTCGTACTGGTCAATCAAAACAATTTCATATTACCTCCATGCTTATCATATTATTCATGCACAACTGTTGTACGGTATTAAGTCTATTCACTCATCAAAGTATAATAAACAAGTGTGATTTTATCCCGTAATTTTGCAGTGTTATTCATATTATATATAGTGTGACACCTACTATTGTCTTTCTTTTCTTGTTTCTCTGCAAATTTCAACCTAACTAATAGTAATTCAGCTGCTGCAAAGCATTGGATGTAGCAAAAACACTCAAACAAAGCTTTGCTTGACAAACGTTGGGTTCCAACCAACTTAAGGACATATGCTACTAAATACTTCCCATGTTGAAATATTTTCAATACTTTGCATACAGTTTGCTTTATGCATGGGCTATCCATTTATGAAATAAAAAAGGAATGTCACCGTGCTTATTTTTTCAGAATCTCATATTGAAGTTTTCAGCATTTGACCTATTTTCTAAAAATATAAAATAATAACACTATTCCTAAATATCGAGCTTAAACGGTTGTAATCCTCAGCCAGCTTCTTTCCATTAACTTAAATTACTGCCCATGACCTCAAATCTTTTAGAGAATGCGCAAGTTTATTTGTTATCCCATGCTGTGACAAGATACTGCATGATATATTTTGGCAATTCGTCGAAAAATGGAATTTGTTTTTAGAATAAATCATGTAATAAAAAATCTGACGTTGAAAATCTTAAATATTTATTTTTAAATCATGGACTATTATAATACCTTTCAGAAAAAAAGAATAAAAATCTGGGGTCACCGAACTAATTCTCTTTCAAGAGGGCCAAATTTAACCCCACCCCATAGGTTTCATGCGTAATTCAATATAAAAAGTTCAGGAATGACCATTTCGGTCGCTTTGACAATGTCATTTTATTAGTATATGAAACAATTTAGCATTAAAATGTTAAAAATGAAAGAAAAAAAACACTGAAAATATGTGCGCACCCGGGAATCGATCCTGATCCTATGGCTTCGTAGACAGACACGCTAACCACTAGGCCACGAGGTCAGGTCGTGCGCCGCTCTAAATAACCGTACAAATAGTAGAGACTCGGCCACTATCGTATTCGAAACCAAGGTAAATTGTGTACGTCGTTTGATTTCGACTGAGCTACATTTATCTGTCTTTAGTGCTGAGACGTTCAGTTCTGATAAGATGTCAATAGATATTTTGAACACACCTTTATTACTTTATTTTGTCAAGAAAATGTCAGAACACCGATATGACATAATAATATTGGAAAGCTGTGTTGATCCGAATCAGTTAATGGTCGAAAGACAGGACCCAGACAACTTTCCCCGTTTCCAGACGCGGGAGAGGTGCGCATTGGAAATAGCCGCATATGTCTTTAAATACGCACAATTGCAAAACAGAAAACTATACCAATCTGGTCCAAAGTAAAACGTATTTTTATTTTATTTTCCCCGAAAAACAAAAATCGAATTTGATTAGATATTTGTGATAAAAGGGGTAAATAGCTATTAATCCAATAACTGTGTTCAAAAAAAGAAAGGGTTCAATAGCATTTAATTCAATAACTGTGATCAAACCATAAAGGGTCCAATAGAAGTTAATTAAACAAATGTGATCAAACAAAGAAATTGACCAATAACTATTAATCCAATAATTGTGATGAAACAAAGAAATTCACCAATAGCAATTCATTCGATAACTGTACTGAAACAAAGAAATGGACCAATAGCAATTAATTCAATAACTGAAATGGACCAAAGAAATGGACCACTAGCAATTAATTTGATAGCTGTGATTGACCAAAGAACTCGACGGATATCAATTAATTCGATAACTGTGAGTGACCAAAGAAATGGACCAATAGCAATTAATTCAATAACTGTGATGGACCAAAAAATGGACCAATAACAAATAATTCGATAACTGTGATTGACCAAAGAAATGGACCAATAGCAATGAAATTCGATAACTGTGATGGACTAAAGAAATGGAATAATAGCAATGAATTCGATAACTGTGATGGACCTAAAAATGGGGGGGGGGTCTACAGCAATTTATGCAAATAACTGTGATCAAACAAACAAACTACTCATAACAATTATTTCAATAACTGTGATCAAACAAGGGAATGGGCCAACAACAGTTAATTTCAATAACTGTGATCATACAAAGAATGTGCCAATAGCAGTACATTCAATAACTGTGATCAAACAAAGAAAGGGACCAATAGCAATTAATTTAATGACGATGAAAACCCAACAAGAAAGCGCTCCAATGACAATTGATATAACCACTGACAACCAGGGCTAAAGTAAAACAATAGTTGAGCTATATTGGGCCCAGTGAAGGGTCATATTGGGTCATAACATGGCGACGGTAAGATTTCTGTTTTGGTACGGAGTCTAATTCTTGGACTTATTGTGGCTTTTTGGAACAATTCCGGTGTTTAATTGGACTCTAGGTCTCGTGGAATAGCTCAAGTTTTTGTTACCACTTGGAATTTATATCAGGAGGACTCAATATTTCTGGAAATGGACGGTGAATGGAACATAGTCGGCAACGGTAGACGTGGAAGGGGCAGAGCATATGCTACAAGAGGAGGTCAAAGAGGTCAGAGAGGCGGTCCGCAATTCCGATCGTCTGGTCCTGCTAAACCCGCTACCAAAAGGCAGCGAAGATCCACAGGTTCTACCACCTCAGTTGCAGATCAAAGTAAGCAAGACTCTTTATCTGACTCACCTGAAATAACTTCATTGTTACAAAAATTCAAATCCATGAACAATGACGAAAAGCTCGAATCAATATTCCTATGTTTACATGATGTCAAATCTACCAGCCAAAGGTTGTTGAGGGCTGAGGAAGCCGTGCGTGACATTCGAGACTGTACTAACCAAAACACCAGGCGTTTGAATATACTCCCTTATAAGTCAATCGATAGTGAAGCAAGACAACGTAGGAATAACCTCATTTTCTGGGGAATACCCGAAAACCTTGCTGAGGACCCTGCAGTAGTTTTATCTGAATTTATGTCTGATAAGCTTGACCTTGATCCTGTTGCTATCTGCGTACAACGTGTCAACAGACTTGGGTAGCTGCGACAACCACGACGTCAAGGGTTTGGCAGACCTACTGTAAATTACCGTCCGCTGATAGCCGCATTCCGTGACTACCAGGATGTGGAACTAATTCTCTCCAATGCCTAAAAACTGAAAGGGTCTTCTTTCTCCATCAACAGGGACTATCCACGTGAAATTGTAGATGCCCGAAAGATATTGTTTCGAGAAAAAAGAGACATTAAGTCTGAAAAGCCTGATTCTAATGTGACCATCAAGTACCCAGCAAAATTAGTTGTGGACGGTCTTACAGTCAAGGATATGTTTCCAGATTGGTTTTCCACGCTCAAGAAAAGTAGACTTTTCTCGACTCTTACTACGGAAGAGGACTCTGCTGATGAATCTGACATGGAACAAGGCATCGTGAGTAATGCATCATCTAATGATGCGCGACAGCAGAGTACACTGCGAGCTTCGAGAATGGACATTCCACGTACAACAAGTATGGGCACAGACACTGTCACACGTTCTTGCAGTATGGCAGCACGGATAACTTACCAGGATGACTCGAGTGTGCCTAGTAAGAAACCGCCTGATACTCCAGCCAATCAAAATGCGTAGAGCTTACCGGAGTGTACGCTGACAAGTACGAGTGAAAACGGCACTGACTACACAAACATTGACAATACTGGGTATAATAGACCTAAACAAAATCAGTCATCTGATAAAAAAACAACAAATATTAAATGCGGATCACTCAATGTCTGTGGTGTTAAACATCGTATCAACTACCCTGATTTCTGTGAACTTGTGCAGAATTATGACCTATTTTGTGTCAATGAAACTAAAATTGACAAATATGATACAATCCATTTGGATGGGTATACTTTAATTTCACAATGTAGAAGACAGAAGTTTTTCCGCAAAAGCGGCGGTATTGGGGTATTTGTTAAAAATGATTTATCACCATATGTAAGCCTAATTGAGTCTGATTCTGACTATATTTTATGGTTTAAGCTAAATAAGAAAGTTACCCAAATAGATCAGGACATTATATTTGGAGCAGTATACCTACCTCCGTCAGACTCAAGATTCAATACCCCTGACGAGCTAGACAATTTTGAAATTGAAATAACGAATATGTGTGTTTCACAGAAATATGTTATAATGATGGGCGATTTTAATTCCCGCACTGGCAATAAACAGGATTTTTTGGACGCTGACAATTTTTTGGCTGACCTTTTTCACTTTGATGATGCCATGCAACAATTTTTTGACATTTCATCAATACTTGAGCAATATAAATTTAGTAAAAATCGTAAGTCTAAAGACAATGTTGTTAATAATGAAGGAAATCAACTATTGGATATCTGCAAAAGCAATAACCTTATAATTTTGAATGGTAGATGCGGCCAAGACAAAGAGACTGGCGCATACACCTTCAAAGGTATATCAGTTATTGACTATACAATAGCATCAACTGAGGTCCTGAAGTATATTGATTGTTTCGAAGTCAGAACATTAGACCCAATTTTTAGCGATGGGCATGCACTTTTGAGTACTACATTGCAGCTTAAAAACAAGCAATATCAAATACCAAAAGCTAATAAGCATCCAAAAGGTAGCCAACGTCCAAAATGGAGTGCAAATAAAAGTGCACAGTTTTCTACAAATATCAATAATGAGCAAGTAAACGATATTAAAACGTATATTGAAAATGCTAGACATGACATGGTAAATGTAAATAAAGAAACCATGAACAATATTTGTGGAAAAATAGCTGATATATTTACGCAGGCAGCAGGAAAAAGCTTTGGTGACCAGAATGGCGTTAAAGATTTCACTGATTCTAAAGATTCTAAAAGATGGTTTGGTTACAACTGTCGATCGGCACGTAGAAAATATCACATTGCTAGGAAAATAAATAATATAAACCCTTCTGAAACAAATAAAAGCAATCTCCAGACAGCAAGTAAGACATATAAACGCACAATGAATAAATATATTAACAAACATAAGAAACAAATGCAACAGAAATTAAGAAATCTCAAACATAAAAACCCAAAAGAGTTCTGGAAAATATTAAACAATATCGAGAGGAAAGAAGATGACCCTGATATTAGTATAGATACATTGTATGAATATTTTAAAAATTTAAATATCAATAATGATGGAAATGACACACAGGAAACAATAAATATAGATATCACTGATGATGACGAGATTCTCAACTCATCAATTACTGAGGGTGAAATAATTAAATGCATAAAGTCTCTTAAAAATAATAAAAGTTCAGCAAATGACAGAATAATAAACGAATATATCAAAAATAGTACAAATGTTATGATACCTATCTATGTCTCATACTTTAACCTAATACTTGACACTGGTCATATCCCAGATGCATGGCTTGAAGGTATAGTTCGACCCATATACAAACGCACAGGTAGTCCCGATGAACCTGAAAATTATCGCCCCATTACAATACTCTCCTGTTTCGGAAAATTATTCACAGCAATCATAAATCAGAGACTTCATACTTTTTTAGAATCTAACGGGATACTAGAAGAAAACCAAGCTGGGTTCCGCTCTGGATATTCAACAACTGACCATATTTTTACACTGCATGCTTTGACTGAAATACTTAAATCTAGAAATAAAAAACTATTTTGTGCATATATTGATTTTCAAAAGGCCTTTGACTCAGTATGGAGGATTGGTTTGTGGATGAAACTTTTGGGTAATAGCATAAATGGGAAATGTTTCAAAATAATTTACAACCTTTATCAAAATATTAAGTCTTGCATAAAATACTCTGGTAAACAGTCCGCTTTTTTTCTAAGTCATCCTTGGGTCCGACAGGGCGAAAATTTATCCCCTGTTTTGTTCTGCCTTTTTCTTAATGATTTAGAAGACTACTTACGCAATAACAATTATACAGGAATTACACTAGACTTGCCAGAAAACGATGTTGATATGTTTTTAAAAATATTTGTCTTATTATATGCTGACGACACAGTTATATTTGGGACTGATGAGCATACATTCCAAGAAAATCTAAATACATTTAATGATTATTGCAATCTATGGAAATTAAACGTAAATTTCAACAAAAAAAAGGTAATGATATTTGGTTTTAGGAACACAGACAACTTCCAGTTCTACATTGGACCAAATGCAATTTCTATATGTGATGAGTATAAATATTTGGGTGTAATATTCACAAAAACACGCTCGTTTTACAAAGCCATTAAACACAATGTTGAGCAGGCAAAAAAAAACACTTCATTTGCTTTACAAAAGAATAAATTCACTACAAATACCTATTGATTTACAGTTGCAAATATTTGATCATACAATACTTCCAATACTTCTGTTCGGCTGTGAAGTCTGGGGTTTCCAAAATACGGATTTAATTGAAAAAGTACATAATCAATTTTTGCGAAATATAATAAAAACAAGGAAAAGTACACCATTATATATGTTATACGCAGAACTAGGAAGATCGCCAATTAACCTTCAAATCAAAAAGAGAATGCTAGGATATTGGATATCAATTTTGAACGGAAGTGATGCAAAAATTGTCAAAAAGATGTATCAAATATTATATAATGATTTCGTAAACCGAGGCATTAATCATAAATGGATTGGTAAAATAAGACAAATTCTAATATCTGTAGGGAAACCTGACCTATTAAACCAACATAATATACAACACCCACTTGCGACAAAACTGAAAATTTCTCAAACACTACATGACATTTTTCTGCAAGATTGGAATGCCACAACAAATACAACATCCAAAGGAAGAAATTATAAACTTTTTAAAATGAATATCAATTTTGAAACTTTTTTGATATCCCTTCCGCGATCATCTAGTATACCAATGGTTAAATTTAGAACAGCTAATCACAAGTTACCTATAGAAGTAGGCAGATGGGAAAACATAGTTAATATATATTATAGCTTATCGGGTGCAGTGAATTATGTATAATCCAAAATTTTAAATCTGCATTATGCCTTCATAATAATGATGTCTCAGGATTGAATGATCAATTGCCTTTATATAAGCTGCATATTTTCAGGTAAACTGTTATAATCCACTTAATTCAGGATTCCAAGGCTGGCTTTCTATGAAAGCCAGCCTCGAAACCCTGAATTTAGAAATAAATCTGATAACCTTTACACATGTACGATCAAAATTTATTTCGTACACTCCGTACAACCAACACTCTTCCCTTCCCCTACTGTTTCTCAAACACATGCTTGTTATGTACGTCATTTTACTTTTGACATATGTACTGTTTAATCTCATATGCCACCTGCGTGTGGCCTGAGTTTAGTTGCAATTAAAAGTTTTGTTCTGTTCTGTTCTGTTCTTCTGAAGTGAAAATCACATTATCTGGCTAAAACCTGCCGATGGTTGTTTCGCGCTTGGGGGGGGGGGGTAACTTCCATTATATGGGTTAATGGAATTGCTACTTTTTATGTCATGGGTTTCTGTGTGTTTTTTTGTCTTCAAAATATATGGAAGTTCCACCCTTTTCAAAAGTCAAATTTATGAATAACACTTTTTCTGTGACGATATGGATTATTAAGGTTAAATCATGCCTGGGGGAGTGGGAACATACATACCCTCCTTTAATCTTGTAATGTGCCAATACTGCTAGATTTATATCTTAATTTTACAAAGCACACCTTCAGGACAAACAAAATTAAGGGGGCAGTACAATCTGTAAAGACGTGCCAATGTTTTGGATTTAAACATTTAAACTTACAAAATGAGACTGGGTATTTGCTTTTGTGGTTCATTTTTGTTATTTATGTTTCGTCTTTGTCATGTTTTCTTATCTGTTTATTACAGCCTTGTGGTCACTTGCTGGGAAAAGGCTGACCTCTTGGCTCTCTTGTATGTAATGTTTTATTGTGTTTTTGTCACTTTCCCATGTGATGTCATGGGTCAGGTATGGTGCTTGATGTATCGATTCCAGATCGTTGCCTTCTTTCTTACTTTAAATGAACATACAAAAAAGTCATGTATTAGAGAAACAGTCAATAAACACTTCGACTTCTAGGAACAAAATGTCTGGAAGGCAAACTCGCTGAACACTGTGACAGACAAAAATATAGCAGAAAGAGACGATTTTGTTGGACGGTATTCTGAAACAATGTTGTCAACACCTCCCCTATATGGGCGAAGGACCTCTGGTCGTGTGAGGAGGATAATCCATTATTTAATTCGAAATTGAAGTGTACGTAATTTAATATGTTACATGTATTTAGGACATGAAAACATTAAATATTAGTCTTTAGATTTCTATTAATTACATGTACTTTCAAAGATCACTTTAAACGTATATATTCTCGATATAGGTATGAAATTAAATTCTGAAATACAAGAAACTATCTTAATTTTGGAATTACCGTATATATGAATGGGATGGGTATCAAAAACTCCGGACGCACATCTGTACCAAAATGCTAGGTATGATACCCTCCTCCCTCGAGGTTTTAAGTCATGATCATTTTTATAACGCCTTAGGTCTGATCCACCGCCCCGTAAATACAGAGTAAATACAAAAAATTAAACCATGCTTAAAATCTAAGCATGCTGAGAGAATTAATTGAAGATTATATATTGATATAATAACATTATTATTGAATTGTTCCTTTTAAATGCATTTTGTCGATAACAGTCACTTTTTAACAAACAAAGGCTAAAGCATTTTATGTCAGTCATGTTGTCATGTAATCTTAAATAGAATAAAATGACATCAACATTCAACAGTTCGAATTGATTGTCAATTTTATTAGATCCAAATATAGGCCACCACTCGAAATTTTCGCATATGAGCGAGATGACGAATCCAGCTAGGTTAGGGGTCTGAATTTTGGTGTAAGCCTTCATCTACATCCAAATTCGTGTATGCGACCAACGAATGCTCTGGCGAGTCTGTGCAATTGCGCATACTCGCCTGAGCATTCGATGCTCGCTGATGCGATAAGAACCAAAATCTCATGCAATGGCCCAATTACATGTATTGTTCTCGCAGGTCTCTGCTTCACTGGAAATAGCTCGACTAAAATGCATATTAATAACACAAGCGGGCGTTGATACAAGATGAAACACATCACTGTACTAAGTAATAGTTATACCAGGGTTGTCCGCCTGTACGTGGAGATAATCCACGAGCTTTAGCGAGTGGATTATCTTACGTGCAGGTGGACAACCCATGGTATAACTATTTTATACCACCTACATCAGTGTAGACCTTGCACACCACGAGATATTTCATGCTTAAGTTGGTAAAGGTGGTATAAACAATGAGATTCTGACTGTGAGGTCATAATATGTTTTGGTACTCTTAACTTACAGTTATTGAAAGTGATATCGATTTTGGGATATACCTTGCACGTCACTTTCATAAACGACTTGTGGAGTAGTAGCTATAAAGTTGTCTGCAACAAACAAATGTACACGCTAGCTACATGATCAGCACATTTGGTACATGTGTTGCTGTCTCAGCAAAAACCCTCGAAAATCCGCACAAAAGGTACCATTTTGAGACTGGTAAATTAGTTGCATACAAAATAGAATCAAGGATGGGCCATCATGAAAACCGTTCGTTGTCAGAAGCCTTGTAATATTAGCTTGATTTCGATTTTCGTAATTTATATGACAGCGTTCTTGACAATCCGCATCATAGCAGAATTAGACATAATTACAAATAGGAAAATCAAATGTGAATATCAGTTGAGATTTTGGTACTCATCGTATAGACAGCGGATACTACACTTATACCACCCTTACCAACTTCAGCACGAAAAATTTCGTGATGTGCATGGTCTACACTGATGTAGGTAGTATAAAATAGTTATAGGTCAAAGACCTGTAATTGTAAAAAAGGCAGTGATTGGCTCAAAAGGTGGGTGGAAGCTCAGCACAATATTTTAAGTTGTAAGGTGATTCATGGTTGGTCAATAATAAAACTACGGAATATACTGTATTTATTAGACGGGTTTATCTTTACTGTACTTTTTGAAACAACATCTCATTGCTTTTGTTGATTAAGTTTACTGGTGTCGCTTAGAAAAAATGACCTTGCATTCTGGTATTTTTTTTCAGTTGAATTTTCCTCTCATGTAGGGTGCCCACCTTCAGGGGCCAAAAAGTGGTAAAACATGGCGGTCACCGGGGTATCTCATTCGTGTTTATTGATTGAACTAGGTCCCATCTGTAACTCTATGGCAGCCTCATTGTGATTGAAGAGTTGTCAAGACCACAGCCTACTTAAAATCTATAATGGAGGTCTATGGAAAAATAATTACAGGTCTGGGCCCTATACCATACGTAAGATAATTCACTCGCTAAAGCTCGTGGATTGTTTCCACGTACAGGCGAACAAGCCATGGTATAACTATTTCGTCTAAGCTTATACAGCTCGTATACATAACGCCAGGACTTCAAAAGCTAGACTGGTAGCCTCAGACGTTTAAGCCTTTGTATACCGAAGACGCCTAAGGAGTACTTTGGCAAACATTGTACATGCAGACCAAAGAAATATATAAATAATTAGAAATTTTGACATGTGACTCCTTTATACATTACAATGGACAAATCCATGCTTAATGTATCAATATGTATGTGAATATCCATCAGAATGAAAAGGGTTCAACTGTGATAAGCTCCCTTATCTAATGGGCTTGCCAATATAGTAGATCTAAAGGGACACGCTATGTTGTCTCGTAGAGACTTCAAGGTGACTATTGCCCACGGGGACATACAACCTTGTTAGCTTAATTTGATGTCTTCGTGCTACTAGGCTCATTAGCATGTGCGAAGAAAATACGAAGAAAATAGAGCATATCACGAGAAAACAGACATTTGAGCACAAGTGAACTGGCGATTCCTAATTCAATATTCCGTATTTCGCACTTAAAATGTGAAATCTTATATACATGTACAATATGTAGGACCAAGTGAGACCGTCCCTTTTAAGAACATATTAAATAAATTAAATTAAATTAAATAATTAAATAATATTGCAGATACTGCATCACTGTAAAAGCAAAAAACTCTCACTACAAAGGAGTGTATTTAGGGGCTCTGCTAATACTAACAATGAAAAAAAGAATATGACCAGAACATGCCACTTCACGGATCACCGACAAACCTATGGCAACCAAAGGAAGATACACACACACACACACAAAGAAATATAGGTGTACACACGCACATGCGTGCGCGCACAGACAGGGAGAGAGTAAGAGACTGCAAAGTATTTTCTCGCACACCAGATCGGGATTTCCGTTGTTTTTATCCATGTCTATCTCATATACCCGTACCAGCCCGTGGGAAAGATAAAAAATGAACAGCCGCACGTCGGCCGCACGCTAGCCGAACGTCGTTCCGTGACGTCAGTGTAATGTTAAAATGATGTAACCATCATGTCGAATCTCAGCGAATTTAGGATTTTCTGGAAGTCTTTTTCATGTTTTTCCAATATAAAATGAGGCATTTAGTGGTTAGCAAGAAAAATTATCCATTATTCGTGTGAGGATGGGATAGAAAAATCCGTCCCTCGCGTTACCGTTTGCCATCACTCGGCAAGCCTCGTGATGCCAATCGGTGATCCTCGGGACGGATTTTTCTATCCCACCCTCACGCTCATGATATATTCTTATATTCGCTCTCGCTCTCTTCTTTCGCGGGTTGCTTGCTTACACACAAAAATGAATATCACAAAACCAGGCTCATACACGAATCTGACACACAATAGAAGCAGCAACGAACATTGAACTAATAGCAAAGGTCACCTATGTATGAGCGCCGATCTGACAAAAGGGTCCTTCGGGCATTTTAGCAGTTTTTGTCTAGTAATCAAAATTTAAAAAAAGTCAAAATTTTCAAGATTTTGCATGTTCTTACAATATACTCAAATTGCTTCTAACATGTAATACAATCAAAGGCGCAAACAGTTATGACAAAATTAAGTAATTTGCATAATGCATGTTGCCATGGCAACAGCTGTGCATACGGACTACACACTTCCTTGAAAACAGGATACCTCATTTCAAATGCTTTTTGTAAACACAGGATGTGCGTATGTGGAATATTTGTACAGTCTATGCAATTGCATACACATCAAATTTACAGAAACATGAAGTAGTCTTGAAATATTGCTCCTAGCGTCTTTGTATTAGCGTCATATGTTAACACAATGGCGTTGACGTCAGAACGTCATTAACAACGTACGGTGACGTCATGTTTAAAACGCATCATATGTACGAGTTTAAACGCTCATATCTTTGTTATTTATAAAGATAATCTCTTCAAATTTTCTTTAATTGTTCACAACAGCTAGGTCTTTCTTTTTCTGTAAATATCTCACTTTTGACTTTTATTGCCAGAAGGTCCCTTTTGTCAGATCTTGGCTCGTATAAGTTAAAGAACCCTACAGTAATTTAGATATAGTAACTTGCAGGCTTTCATCCTGTAATCCAGGGTGTACAAAGTACACCTGCCATTATGGTCAAATGTGACCGAGTGCAGTAAATAAATAAATAAATAAATAAATAAATAAATAAATAAATAAATAAATAAATTAATAAATAAATAAATAAATAAAGAAAGAAAGAAAGAAAGGAAGGAAGAATACCAGCCATAACCACTGAGATGGGGTATGGGTGATAATGTAAAGCTTCGCAAAGTAAATTTGGGATTGTCTTTTGTACATATGTTACTGATTACAATCTCCAAATAAATTCTAATTTACTTTATTTTAGATCTTTTTCGCCTGAGCAAACAGTGTAGTACCTTCTGAGATATAGTGCGGCATTTCTTTTTTCCAAAGTACAATTGTGGGTTCTATACATGATTGTGTATGCATTGGTCTATTAAATTGCAGTCTCTAATCTGTCTATTGTTGGTGCAACAAATAAAATAATGATTAATGCTTTCAAATGCCATATTAAGATAATCGGAGAATGTGATTCCCTGAAGGAATCTGTTTGGTTTGAATATAGTTATGACGCAGACAAAATAGAGACAATAGATAAAGTTACAGTTTGCTCTCAAATATCTGAGGTCTGATTTCTCAAGAACCCACTTAACCCTTTGTATACTTGAAACTCCTAAATGGTTATTTTTACAAACAGTCTAGACCCAGATGAAATGCCACATAATGCGGAATTTCATTAGGGTCTGAAATGTTTGTCAAAGTAACACAGATCTTCAGGTAAAACTTTCCTGACACCAGTATACAAATGCTATGGCTATCCCAAATGTACTGTATCAAAGCAGTAGGAATAATCCATTAGTATGTAAAGTGTTATTGTTGCTAATTTCACTCTATGATAATGACATGGCATTATTTACACACAAAACAGCGATCCTGGCCGTGTCCAATACTTTCGTGGAGATTGATCATGAAATAATTCCAACGGTCATTCTCCTCCCTTCCGCTTATTCAAGAAGGGTTGTTGTAAGTAACAAGCGAAAGTATGTGCACGAAGTACTGGTTAACTGCTTAGTCAAGCTTACCCAGGAAAAGAGTGTTGTCAGGTGAACTGACCGTCCCACATGACTATAGCTGTTGACTGGAATGTAAAGAATCAAACCAAACCAAACCAAAGTGGGTACGACAGAACAAGTAATTGCCACAATTACAGACTGCAGACCCATCCGTAAGGAGGAGACACAAAACAAAGACAGCCCATGGAGTAGCTATAACGCTGAAAGTTACGCAATCAAAGGGAGACTACTGGATTATGCAGTTATTCCCTCTTTTCAAAATGGAAACTTCTCTTAAAGGAAAGAATTTGTTCCCAGGGGGAGCGAATTCTCTCCTTTAAGAGCAGTTCCTTATAGCATGGAAAATCACTTTTACCACTTTTTAAACAAACAGAGACCGAAAACGAAAACCCACGCCAAATGGGAGCAACAAGAAACAATGTATAAACAACAGCAGAATTACCGCCCTTGAACCGATAGCATCCGAGGCCACCAGGGTCCTAAATGTGAGCAGTGACATGAGCATTCTCAATAATGTGTTATGTGCGACCAGCAAAGGCTCAGACCAGTCTGATGGTTGAGCGGCTCTTCCACACGGTGCCACGGGGTTGTCTGCAGTTTGTGATTGTGGTATTTCCTGATCATAGTCATTTACTATTTGTGCATACACGCTGTCTAAACAGAGCCTTTGCTAGTCGCTTGAATATTCTATGACTGTTAAGCTACTGACCGAACAGCCTTTGGAGTTTCTAAGCTTATAAGGAGGCTGCACAGGCACGTCTGAGTCCAATCATGTCAAAATGCCACATTGCTGGAAATCACATGTCTCAGCTCATATATTCTATCGGCCAAATCTTCACCACAGAATCCGCTGTAGTGTTTCCTTAGATGGAGACTTCCTCGCGTACGCAATGAACCATCACAAAGAAACAGTCAAATCAAATTACAGTAAAAGCTGTGTAAAACGGCCACTCAGAAAAAAAATAAAACAAAACATCTTAATGGCAAATGGTAGGTAAATGAAGGTCGAAAGTTTTGCAGAATGCTCCCCTTGGAGCATTCTGTAAAACTTTTGACCTGCATTATGCGACAATTGGTTGTGATAATAAAATAATCTTTTTTAAAGTAGCCGTTTTACATAGGCTTACCTGTACACAAAGAAACTGGCTCTAAACTCACAGACAGTCAGAGCTAAAGAAAACCCTGAGGTGAGCCATGTTATGGCTACTTACTACATCAGCAAACTTTGGAAATTTGTTGCACTTTCCATTAGTTCTCAAAAACAGACTTAATAAAATCGAGTCTGCTGTTTTCTAATAGTGTAGGTTCCTCTATTTTTCTGAAGGATCTGTTTTTCAGATTATTTGTTTGGAAAATGTTTAGTACACAAAATATCTTGGTATGACTAACGCATGAAATATGGATTTCTTGTATCTCTTACAAAGCAAATAAGATTTTGCATTGAAGAGTAATTTGGAAAAGACCTCGGACAGTTTCCTATTCGATCTGCCTAAATTTTGACAGCATGTGGCTAGGATAATGCATAACTGAAAGCTATAGTTCTGTGCTTAAATCAAACCCATACATTTAGTGCACCTAGCAAAATAAAAATATTTTGAAAATATTGCATTATTATGTCGGGACTCTAGGGTTTAGAGGGTGGGGGTATTTTTGTGACCAAATTTTATTTTACAGAAAGTCAAAATTTCGTCGAGTATTCATCTAAATACATGTATTTATTATGTTTGCGACACAAAACTTGAGACAAAAGTGATGCGGTTGCATAAAATTCGGGTTGAGAAGATTTCATTGTTTCATCTAAAGAAGTGTGCTGTCAATTACTTTTGTCTATTGCCTGTAATGCTTCAAGGTCAACCAGTTTGACTTGTGCACTGAGGTGTATCATATCTGTATACTGTATAAATCATAGTCTAAATAAACGAATTTTTTGAGCGTAAAATCGTTAATATTTTCTTACACATCAGATTCAACCTATAATTTGGTGCTTAAAAGAACCGTCTCATTGAGTCGGTTCTTTTGAGTACCCAAAACATATGTTTTGGTTGAGACATGAGACATTTATTTGCTTTGTAAGCACTCATAACTTAAGCTCTGATAAATACAATTACAAATTGATATTTCCCTACAGGCTTTTACAAAATAGGTTTCTAATAAGTTTTTATCATAAAGTGTTTTTGAGCATTTTGACAGCGTTACCCCCCGTGACCAATCATGCCGTTTTTATATGATGTGTGAAATGTAAAATCACAACTATATGCAAAAGGATTAGTTTGGTCACGGGGGGAGGGGGGAAGCGCTTCAGTAAAACTTTTTCTATTTTCTGTGTTGAATAGCAAAAGCAGAGTTTCAACCCATATTTTTCAATTGGTGCTTGTCCAATGAGAAAATGGCTTTTGTGGATAAGTCGAGGGTTGGACCCACTATATTTTTCATAGAAAAAATATCATTTTCTATGAAATTTTTCTCTGGTCATTTTTATGGGCAATCCTTCATTAAGACTGTCCGAGATTCTTGCATATAACCCGTTGGTACGCCCTAAACTGGAGTATGCGCCACCTATTAAGAACCTTTATTCTGATAAAATAAATGGACAAAATACAAAAAAACAACAGCTCACTGGGCCGTTAGACAGAAGGCAATACTAGCAGCGTTGGCGATACAATGTAGCTCTATGAGCTGCGTTGATCAACTCTTGAGGCACAGAGACCCGGATCAGTTCTCCTCTCCTTACTTCTCTTCCACAATATTCATTATGGAACTATGTTTTTTTTTGTTTTGTTTTGTTTTACATATTTTTTTCTGTCTTCATATTTTTTTTTATTCATTTACTATCACATAATTATACACAAATTACAGATGTAACAAACGTAGTTTTGAATACTTTTCTATGAACCCTCCTCACCAACTTTTTCCATCTTCCCTTAGTTGCTTCAGGGTTTCAGAATAATGTGTTTAGAAAAATTAAGATATGTTGCTAAACCATAATATCTACTATACAATATATGAGCCGTGACATGAGATTTCCAACAATATGGTATGTGCGATCAGCAAAGGCTCAGACCAGCATGCGCGTAGGCGCAGACTGATCAGAGCCTTTGCTAGTCGCTTTAATATTCTTTGACTGTTAAGCTCTGACTGAACATCATTTGGAGTTTCTAAGCTTAAAAGGCTGCATAGGCTCGTACGTTTGAGTCTACACTTGGCAGAATGTCACATTGTTGGAAATCACATGTTGCGGCTCATACCTCCTAATAATTTCGACATCAGAATATGGATTTGTTGTGTAAATGAACTACACTGTAGGCACAAGTATATGCCCACTGATCAGGATCTATACCATTTTCCATGTAAGTAATGGCAGCTTGGTGTCCTGTATTCTTGTTTAAATTCCATCCCTATATTTAGGACAAATATGGTATAGTTTGGAAATTGTATTTGCGTGTCTATACTTATGATGTACCTTTATCAATGAATACAGTTTCATTCTAACCTGTTCTGCTTGATTTGTCGTTATAACTGACTCTATAAGTTTTTGTAGCATATGAAATACCATCATTTTATCTGCACTGTCATTTTCACACAACAATCTTTATCTTGAGGGGTGGTTTAAGGAAAAATAAACCCAGTTACCTTTAAATATTTAATGTAAATCTGGCAATTTAGCTTTTAAAAAAGTCTTGTCTATTGTGAGTCATTAAAATATGTTTTTCATTTTTATATTTTCTCTTCAGGTAGATAATAAAGTTTTGTAATATTATACAATTGGCATAAAACTTTGTTTTTATATAAAAATACTTTGCTAATAGTAAGTAGTATAGGATTCAGTAATCCATGTTATTTTTTTATTTTGAAAACAAAACGTTTTTGCTGTTAATTGAAGTTCAATATGAGCTCGAATTCTCAGCCAGTTCTGAAGAGCTAACCAAAATTCTTTTACTATATTGCAAAGAAAGAGGACATGTGTTATTGTTTAAGATTCGTGATTACAAAAAGAACATCTATCATTATCTACCTTATAAATTTTGAGAAGAAAGTATATTGTAACAAGTGTATGATTATTGACTTTGAATTGAACTTCCTGTAATTTTACCTCTTAAATATTTTAATCATAGTGTTATAGCTGTTCCATTGTTTCAAAAAGGATTGTTTATTTCATTTGCTTTTATATGTGCGTAATTGCCTTGCTTAGTAAGTACTATAAAATTTTATAAAATTAGTTAGTATTTGAACCAATTTGTAGGCCATCCTATGGCAAAATTGTCATGCGTGGAATGAACGTCTTTGTCAATTCCAAAAGCTTAAAATAGAGCCAGTGATACCAACACTGATTAGAAACAATGCAATTATTTTACGACTAAAACCGTATGTCACAGTGCTTATATTTTGAAAATGTATAACAGGCAGTTGTTTAATTTTGTTCTGTGTTGATTTTTTATCAATCACAGCTTGTAGGCTTTATAATAAAAACAAAAGACCAAAATATTATTTTCAGGGCTAAAATCGCATGCCACAATGCTTATATTTTGAAAACGTATAGCAAACAGTTGTTTAAACATGTTTTGCGTTGAAATTTCTGTCAATCACAGCTTGTGGGCCTTACAATGAAACAACAATGACATTTTTAAAAAAGAAAAAAGTCAGATAAATCTTTAAATCTTCCAGTGGGGTAGAACGAGTTTAGCTATAAGTTTATGTTTGGGTTATTTAATCAATAGCAGTAGCAAACAAAATAGTATGAATGCTTTGCGAGTAGAGATCAATTAATTTGGTGGTGGTTAACTTTTTACCATGAGCATACATTTTGCTTTTGTTGAAATATGAGGGGTTACTTACCCCACCCACTTTATGAAAATAATGGGTAGTGGCATCAGGAATAATTTTCATGAATGCAGAACAAAATGGGTCGACATATCGGCGCTACGAAATGTTTGCAATACATTATTAATTACAAATAAAGCAAATTGTATGCTCGATAGGCACATATCATCCTTCTGAGAGACCCAATTTACAGTAAAAGTAAAAGAGAAAATTCGCACAAATTTCATTTTTGAAAGTATACCATTTCTCTTTTAATCAATAATTCCAAAAGCCTAGAATATATTGGCAAAAAGAGAACTTTGCCAAATTATGATCATAAATAAGGTCACTTATTTTCCCTGGTATTTTGCCAGTGTATAATAAACATCAACTCATTTCGAACATGTGCTGCATGTGCACGCCAAGTACTTTTTCAACAATGAACAAAAAAGTAAGTGCGTATGATCAGGAAATACCACAATCACACACAGCAGACCACCCCATGGCACCATGAGGAAGAGCGCCAAAAAACTTTTACAGTAACAAGACATCAGAGAGACAATAAAAGCAAAGCAGTCAGCTCTCTCTTCCTCATCAAGATGATTGCTTAACTAGAAAGGACACAGAGTAATGAATACCAAACAATCATAAAGCAGTTGAATTCTAGTTTTTAAAAATGAATAATATGATAGCATTTTATCAACGCATAGTGGAGTTATAATGCAATGCTACGTACTTTCCAATTTCCCCCTAATATGGAAAACAAAAATGGCATCATTGTATGGATGGAACTTACAATACGTGGAGCTGTATGTGGGTGGGGTCAGGATACTTTTCTTTATCACTAGGGCACAATTTGTACTATTTATGAAAAATAAATGATTGTAGAACCAAAAACGGAGACTATCAACAGACTCAGTCAACTTATGTCTGTGTAAAAGCTTGGCCATTCTTTATATTTCATGGTTTGTTTCCTAATTTCCTAACAGTAGGTCACAGACTACAAAAAGACCAAAACTTGACAAATGTAAATGATACAGACGGTAAGAGACGATAACTTTTCTATCGACTTAAATATATAACATAACCAGATAGAGCTATAAAAACTATAAATTCATACCACACAGACACTTCATTGGCACATTATAACCATCAGAGACCATATGTTGAGCTATAACGATTTTCAAGCCACTACTTAGAGCTATTAAGTGCTCAGACACGACATCATATAGACCTCATCAAGAGAAAAATAGTTTTGTTGCATAAAAACAACCAAATCGCAGACCAGCAGACCAGGTCATGAAGTTATATCTACCACGTGGAGTGCAGTGGCTCAGTGGTAAAATGCTTGACTTAGGATCGAAGGGTCGTTAGTTTGTGACGTACAAGAGCAACACGCAACATCATATTCTTTAATACTAATTCAACAAAAGAAGACAAGAAAAAATAAACACAAACAAAATATCTACTACACATGACTGCTGACCGGGCTTCAAAACGCCCCGCCGACGTTCATGCAAAATTTACTACCCAACCCTTTTTTACCTTCCAGCAGAGGTGTGTTGGCGAGGTAAAAGCGCTCTGACATCATTTACGATATGAAAATGGCGTTTCGTTGGCGGGCCAATAATGGTCCGCCAACATTGAATGCTGGCTTGGTAGCTTTGGGATTTGCCAGGGGATCCGGACCAGTACTGCTAAGGAACCCTAAGCCCTGGTAAGATTATCGATAAATAAATACATTTCCTTAATTTAGTAGTAGGTACAGGGAGAAGTTCTACCAACTTAATGCAGCACAAGGACAGCTTCTACCTACTTCACGCAGCACATAAACAGCTTCTTCCTACTTCACGCAGCATAATAGCAGCTTCTACCTACTTCACGCAGCATAATAGCAGCTTCTACCTACTTCACGCAGCATAATAGCAGCTTCTACCATCTTCACGCAGCACAGTAACAGCTAAGCTGCCACCTCTTTTTGGGTAGACTAACACTTACTTCTCAACTGAATAAAACTTGAGGCCAACATTTTCAAGTAATTAATGTTAAAACATTTCTAACTGTTTATAAATGTAGTTATTCCCGGATCTATAAATTATCTTAGTTACATATATTAGTGATATCAAATAAAATAGACCTCGTCGCGAGAAAACCTGTCTTCGGGGTCTCCGACAGAGTCAAAATGAAACCATTCTCCTCAGCTACAGAGACTAGCCAGAAACTTGAAATTTCACCTGTAGCAAGTTTCAGATATGCTACTTTCCGAAGAGCGAATAACAAACGCGCTAATCAAACTGCGCGGATGCGCAGGCTGGTCTGCGCATGTGTTGTTCTTAAACCCCGAGGACAGGCCCAAATATTGTTTACACCAATACAAATTACTTCTTCTTCCAATATAGTGCACGATGAACTATGTACAAGGTGAACAAGGTGCAGGTTAAAAAAGGGATTTGTCTGTACATAGTTAATCCTGGCTGGCCAGCCATATCTTGAAGTCATGAATGGTTGAAATCGAACAGAACACATCTTTTAAAGCAGGTGAAGGATAAAACGAAAATCAGTGGCAGTTCAGCTGCCACCAAAAAGTGAGTATGATCTGGAAATACCACAATCACACACTGCAGACCAACCCATGGTACCGTCAGGAAGAGCCACAGAAAACTAACAGTCAAGACGTCAGGAAGACAATTAAAGTAAAGCAACCAGTCTCTTCCTCGTCACGATGACTGCAAAACTTTACAGGACACAAAGAAATGCATAACAAAACAAAGACCAACACAGAACCCCAAAGTTTAACGGGTTAATAGTCTGTGAATTGTTACGATCATGCTGTTTATGATTTTATTTCTAATCATTTAACATTACGCAGAATTCATCAAACTTGTAAGCTGTAAGATAAACTGCTGGATAAACTGGATTATGGCTCATTTGAGCTACGAGATCTTGGATTATTTAAATGCTAGAACAAGTGCGCGTTTAGTGTGTCTGACGTCTTTTTTCAATTTAAAGCGTTATATCTACATAATAAAATGAGGATCTTACGTGAGTCCTCATGTTTTATTGAATTTTTAAGGTAGTACCGGACTCACTGGCATATGTCCAAAAGTGTTTTATCTTTTAATATATTGTAATATAGACTTATACTTATAATCTAAGACCAAAAAAAACAATACCTCACCGTTCTTTTTAAAAAGTTATTTAATGTCAAAAACTGCAAAATCGCAGGTTTTTGAAATAAACAAACACAGATTTTGTTAGCAAATTAACAAGAAACGCAATACAGTTTTTTTCAGAACAAATACTACTCACACCAGAGATATAAATACAAACAAAAAAATGAAATAACATGTATTTACACAATTTATTAAGCAAAATACTAATTAAGTCAAACGAATAAATGCCAAAAAAAACATTAATATTCAAAATAAACATGTCAGAGAATGTAACTGGAACAACAAAAAACATATTTTTACAAAGATATTTTCATGAAGAATCTAATGATAGAATAAAAAATATGTGTCACCGTGCTCGTTTTTTTTGTTTTGGTGACTTTTGTGAAAAATCCTGAAAAAAATAAAGACTAATAAGTGTTGTCTCCCCTTTCAACCAATTTTTTTGTTTGTCTACGCCCTATGTATATCACTGGGCGGAGACATAGCTATTATTGATTAAGCACTGACAAATGGGCGTAGAAAATGACAAAAAAGATTTTGACCCAGCATATGTGACCCAGCACATTACATTATGATTCTCATTAAAGCATGGCTATAGCATGTCTTGATACTTTGATGCTTTCTTACACGTAGGATTTATGTAGATAAAAGCTAAAAATTATAGCTTTATTCCTGATGCATAGATCTAAATGCCATTTAAAGAATAAACTTACAAATATGCAATAAGAAAATAAAACATTCTTTTCCTTGTATTAATGTTTGGCAAGCCTGAATGTTATGTGTTGCAACCAGAACCACACAGCGGTGAGGCCTGCAACACATTATCGCACAAGGGCTTGACAAACGTTAATATACAGAAAGGAATGTTATATTGTCATTGTTATATATTATAGGACTTTTGGGGTACTGTAAAGGTGGCAACTTTAATTTTCATATCTGGACGTGGTTCGGTTATTTCAACTGCTCAGGAATGGAAATCAGGTTCTATCCATTGTTTAAGCGTTTAAAAGTTGCTTGAGCCGCGCAGGTCTGCGTGCATTTCATGAAAGTCCTGTCCGTTAATGCACTGAACCCACATTTATTAACCCTTAAAGCGTATATTACAACACAATCGTATGTTTTTATCGTCCATTGAAATATTATGAAGCCTCTTAAACAAACAGTGTAGATCTAAAGCAGACTGCTCGCCTAGAGCAGTCTGATCTGGGTCCACACTGTTTGCCTCTATACTAATGTTAAACAATAAACAAACACTTTCGAATGCAGTTATAACGCCTCATTTTCAGATTTTACCTATGTCTAAAGTAGACTAATAAGGCAGTCATGAGGTGCCGCCTTTACGGTATCCAAAAAGTTCTAAAATAGTTTCCTTTCAAGCAAAAGCATTTCCAAAAAAATGTCCACTGTAACATCGTGAAGCATACAACAAAACCACACCTTATAGGCGCAATCGAAAACATCAATACTATCGACGATTATAGACCAAAAATAGTTAGAATCATCAGAGTTTTTTTTATTACCATCACTCATCGAACAGGCAACACTTTGCAATCAAAACACTGTTTCTAGCGAGTTTTGATCCGCGTTTGTCATTGGTTAAGAGTCTTTTCGATTGCTCACTATCCGGTGTGGAAAAAAACTTCTTTTTCAACAGAAACATGACTGAAAAATGTAGAAAACTCCTAGCTCTTGTTTCAGATTGTTTTGGTTACGTATTCATTGTATCAATACACATACCGGATAGGTGGCAATCGAAAACGTTGATGCTATCGACGAACGTAGATTAAATACCGTCAGAAACAGACTTTTTGGATTGCAGTTTGTTTGCCTGACTGGCGACAAATGGTAAATTCTAGCGATTTGCGATCCACGTTCATCGATTGTTCAGAGCCTTCTCGATTGTCGCCTATCCCATGTAATAAAGTACCGTATCTTATGATAATTGAATATTTTGGTTATTTCTCAATAAAGCATAAGCGACGGTATCTTAACTCGCAGAGGATATCCGTGAGCAGGTTGAAATGGCAATTAAGCCCTCTGCAGTCATGTTTTATCGGAAATAAAGCCCGCGGTCAGTGATTGGTCAACGATCAACCAAAATATGACACATTATTAAATAAAATGTACAATTGTCAGCGATTGAAACAACTCAAGTTTCTATAGTAAACACTTATTATAAGGTATATAACAATAAAAGGATGATACATTCTTCTGTCTATTAACGTTTGCCAAGCCCAAATGAGATAATGTATTGTAGCCTTAACCATGAAGCTGTGAGGGCTACTGCACCAAGTGCGGATCCAGAGGGGGGGCAGGGGGTCCGGACCCCCTCTGGAAAATCACAAATTAAATGGGTTTCTATAGGGAATAAGCGATTGGACCCCCCCTGGAAAAAATTGGACCCCATCTGGAGCCTTGAAAAACGATAGATTTCTTTGAAATTGACCATTTGACTTCTGTAAAATAAGCTGAGGACTAAAAAAATCGTTGTCAGAGCTTTTTTGTCAGACTGACCTGGACCCTCCCCTCCCCCCCCCCCCCCCCCCCCCCCCCCCCCCCGATGAAAATTCCTGGATCCGCGCATCTGTATCTTGCTTGCCAACCGTTAATATACAGAAAAGAATGTTATATTGTCATATATCTTCCTTTCAGGCACATGCAGTACCAATTATTTTTATTAAAATGTATGCAGAAATGTCCATTTTATCATCATGAAACATGCAACGAAACAAAATATTTTTTCAACAGAAACATGAAATAACTCCTAGCCCTTGTATCAGATTGTTTTGGCTACGTCTTCAGTATATCAAAAACACACTAGATAGGCGGCAGTCGAAAACGGTAATGCTATCGACGAACGTAGTTAAATATTGTAAGTAACAGAATTTTGGATTGTTGTTTGTAGTCCGATAGGCAACAAATGGCAATCACAAACACTGTTTCTAGCAATTTGTTATCAGCATTCATCGATTGTTTAGACTGTTTTTTAATGCTGCCTATCCGGTGTGATAACGTAATTGAAATAGTTACGTCATTTCTCCATAAAACATTAGTGATCATGTACCTCCATGGGACCTAAAACATGAGAATGTCACATACAAGGCATGTGCACGTCTACAACCCCCCCCCCCCTTTTGGGGTGGGGGTGGGTCTTAGGTTAGTGGCAGCATGCAGAAATAGCAACCGAGACATGTATATAGTATGTATATTTATACGGTCCGCAACTTTTAACCATCAAAATACTGAATGACTTCATACTCTGGGTGATGTTTTTAAAAGCTAATACTTGCATTCCTTCTTTTTGTGAAAGCAAAATACTTACAGAATTACGTTTCAAGCATCAAAGAGTTGTCCGGGGAGAATAATATCTACCGTCTTACAAATAAGTATTCTCTTTTAAAAACAAGATTCAGGAACGATAACTCTTACACTCTTACTTTTAAGTAAAAGTAAGGTTATCTTTTGACATGGGTCCCGCACTACCTTAAACGAGTTGGGGAAAAGAGATAAAATGCGAGGCTTGTCGAGCATTTTATCTGTTTTTCGCAACGAGTTTAATAAATTCAATAATACAAGAGCACGAATGTTAAATTCTATTTATCATAATATGACATTAAGATCACTTTGAAATTTCATTTCTGCAGTAAAAACGTTGTAAATTTGTTCGTACGTACGCAACGTTGTTTTGGACGTCATAACGTTTCCCGAAAATCTGTAAAACCACAATAGGGATCAAGCAAGTTTTTTCATGCATTAACATTTGTCGGGTCCAGAGGAAGCTGTTTGAACACGAGTGCGATAGGCCGAGTGCTCAAACATCTCCTGAGGGACCCGGCAAGTGTTAATGCAATGAAAAAACATGTGTGATCGTTATTCTTGCATAGTTTTTCATATTTCAACCAAAGTCGCACTGAAAACGCTGTTAAATTATTAAAATATCCCTCGTCTTACACTTGATTTTAAACAAAATGGCGTCGGGTGTAAACTTTCGAACGTCATAATGCCATAGCCGTACGCAACGTTTTCGCGAACAAAAACATCGGCGAAATGATCAGTCTGGTCCGCAAAGCTTTCTGTATATAACGTCATGTAAATAACCCAGGGCTCATTAGAGGTATTTTCCAGTTTAAACCCATGTTCAAACAGCATGTGAATCTCCTGATTTGAACATGAATTTCTTTCATTTGACATTGGGTTAAACAGCTATTCTTGCATAGATGTCTATTCGTATAGCTGTTTACACCCAATGTCAAATGAGCGAAAATCCATGTTCAAATCAGGAGATTCACGTACTATTTGAACACGGGTCTGAACTTGAAAATACTTAAAATGAGCCCTGCATTATCTGCATGACGTTATACGGAAAGTGTTGCGGACCAGACTGATCATTTCGCCGATGTTTTTGTTCGCGAAGACGTTGCGTACGGTTTTGACGTTGTGACGACGTTATGGGCGTACGAAAGTACACAGCCGACGCCATTTTGTTTAGAGAAATTCAATGTAAAAATTGACAAATTGAATGCAATGTTTTAGCAGCGTTTACGGTGCGAATTGGGTTGGAATAAGGTAAAATATGCAAGAATAACGATCACACATGTTTGTTTCATTGCATTTACACTTGCCGCAGCCCTTGGACGATGTTTGAACACTCGGCCTATCGGCTTCATGTTCAAAAAGCTTCCTCGGGACCCGATAAATGTTAATGCATGAGAAACATGTGTGATCCCTATATACGAATAGGTTTCTATGCAAGAATAGTGGTTTATCGATTTTATTGCATGGCGTTATTTTACTCCTAGACGCGACGTCATATGATGATAAACAGTATTCATCGTAACCAATATTTAACACAGTATGTAAACTGAAATAAACATCCTGTACCTTTTCCTCCTAGCTCAGGCCGTATAAACATGAATTTCAGCGCTCGTGCGTAACCAGTAGTCGGAAAATTCGTGTATTTATAGCGCTGTACACGTATCGATTTCCATTGTTACGGTTACAGATAGGACAAAATCGAACAAGGTAAGTAATGCTTGTTTTACTAAATTCTAACGTTTGATTCCATAATTTTAGCGGTTTACTCCTACGCATTTCGCCTTTTATATATCGAACCTGCTTGGAAATAGTGCCGTTTTGTCCTGAAAATGAACTTTAATGTCAGTTTGCATTGTTTTGATGTAATAGGGAGTCACATGTTTACATGATTATAGGTTCTAATTGTTAAAGTTTCTTAGATCTGTGAAAAAAATCAACCTAAATAGATGGCCCCTCACAATTGCAGCTATACCACCAACTCAAACATCTGAGCCAATCGCTATACCACTAACTTGTGCGTAACTATACCACTAACTCGATTGACAGACTATTTTAAAACGACTAAAAGTCATGAACAAAATGTTTAGTCTTTCGTAAATGGTTTGTATATGTTCCAAAACATTTTTGACAGAAAGCATGCCTCTTTTTTTAGCAATATTAATTGAGTTGACTGCACTATCATGGTTTATGGACTGCCAGAGGGAGAAATTCTGGACAGCCAGTTTGACATAGCCTTCGCCTGTGGCTCTGGCCATCCAGACTCTGGTTTACAACGTAATGACCTAGGTGTTATTCCAAACATTGTTACATAGGTATACGTGATAATATACACTAATATAGGGATGAAACATTTCTTTGCATGAATTAACGTTAGTCATGGCCTGAGAGACGTTACATACTGAGGACGAAGCCTGACATTTGGGACGTCTCACGGGGGACCCGAGGGACGCAAAATCCACTGAAATATCGTTATTATCGTTATAATTGCGTTGATTTAATAATATATTCAACCAGATTTACCAAACTATAATTTGCCATCACAGTTTGTGGTTGGAATATTCATGTTTCATGACCAAAAGGTAAGTTTGTATGACAAAAATGCCACAATCACATACTCTGCAGACCAACCCACGGCTTCGTTCATAGGTGTCGGCTAGGAAACAGTGGGTTAACAGCACGTGAATGGCCTCGTTAAAAATTAGATTGTGCTGGTTGAACCATGACTGTTAAATATATATGCAGCACGGATTTTATAACACAGAGTAAAATGGATTATGCCATTTCATGAGTCACTGAACTACTGCTAAATTTCGAACTTAGACTATTCAAATGTTAGAAGAGTCCAGATGTAGTATGAGACATGTAAATCTAGAGGAAATAACGGTTAAACCTTACCTGTTTTCAATTCAGCATCGATAGCATGGACAGTAGATATTTGGTTTAGAAATAACTGTTACAGTCTTAATGACCTTGACGTGCTACTGCTTAAACTCGTCCAATCTTTGATCCGTCTGTGGTCGAAATTGAACAAATATCTTTTCCTGGTGGAAGCGTTTTGGATATAGACCTGGACTAATATTTTTTTTTGTTTTATAGTTTCCATTTTTGCTGCTAATTACACTTCCACAAAACGCTTTGAGGCGTGACTGTAACAGTAAATGCATTGAATGAATCGAGGGTCATTACTTAGAGGTCGTGGTATAAGCATACACGAAGGCGGTTATTATCATGAGCCTGTAACAACGGCGGATTTGAGACTTTATTAAACTTCAAACAACTTCGTTGTATAGTCATACAAATAAATGTCTTAAAACATTGCTATGCATTTTTAATACATTTACTAGCAAATATTTTCATGTTACGCATGTAATACTAACAATGCTTTCAAGCACGTATCACTTTTGGGGAGTGCATAATTTGTATCAAGCTAAATCAGCCAAACTCAATATTGGAGAGCAAAGTAAAGTTGGTTTGTTTTTCTTTTTTCGCTTTTTGTTTTTCATTTATCTTTTTTCGTTATTCGTTTTTCGCTTTTCATTATTCGATTTCGTTATTCGTTTTTCACTTTTGGTTTTTCACCTTTCGTATCCACTTTTCGTTTTTCTCTTTTCGTTTTTCATTTTTTTGACATTCAAAATCGGGCCCAGTATCGTATTTTGACATTCAAACTGAGGTCGAATATACTATTTTTACAATCAAAATCCTATTTTGACATTCAAACTGGAGCCGAATATCGAATTTTGACATTCAAAATCCTATTTTGACATTTGAACTGGGGCCAAATATCGAATTTTTACATTCAAGATCCTATTTTGACATTCGAAATCTGGGCGAATATCGTATTTTGACATTCGAAATCATATTTTGACATTCGAACTGGGGCTGAATATCGTATTTTGACCTTCAAACTGGGGCCGAATATCGTATTTTCACATGCAAAAACCTATTTTGACATTCAAAATGGGGCCGAATATCGTATTTTGACATAAAAATCAAATTTTGACATTCAAAATGGGGCCGAATACCGTATTTTCACATTCAAAATCCTATTTTGACATTCCAAATCGGGCTGAATATCGTATTTTGACATTAAAAATCCTATTTTTACATGTGAAATTGGGCCGAATATCTCATATTTTGACATTTCAAAATCCTACTTTGTCATTCGAACTGCTGCCGAATATCGTATTTTGAAATTCAAGATCCTATTTTGGCATTCGAAATTGGGCCGAAGTCGCATTACGACATTCAAAATCCTATTTTGAAATTCGAAATTGAGCCGAATATTGTATTTTGACATTCAAAATCATATTTTGCATTCGAACTGAGGCCGAATATCGTACTTTGACATTCAAAATCCTATTTTGACATTCAAAATCGGGCCGAATATCGTATAACAAAGTCAAAATTTTGTGGATTATCAACCTTTCAAACTTGATCTGTATTTAATGATGGTTGACATTTCTGTAAAGTTTGAATGGAATTGATGGATCCCTTCAAAAGTTATTGATCAGAAACCAAAACTGTAACAACGTGGACAACTCAGAAGACGACGATGACAACCTAGACATGATCCATATGTGACCACCATGATTTGCAGGCGACACAAAAAATGTACATTTTGTGATGAAACTAGGAATTTTATTGGATTTTAAAAATTATAGGAAGTTAATTAAAATTTTATAAATAGCAACCTCCATTGACTTATTATTGTGACCTTGACCTTTATGGGGTGCCCTTTTAGTATTTATTCCTTATTTATGGATATCCAACATTCATTTAAGGATATTCATAAATAAATTTTGGATATCCATAAATCATTTTTGGATATCCATAAATCATTTTTGGATATCCATAAATCATTTTTGGATATATATATATAAATCATTTTTGGATATCCATAAATCAGTTGAATATTGGATAGCCATAAATCGATTTATGGATATCCAAAGATGAATTATGGATATCCATAAATACAAACTGATTTTAGGATATCCATAATTCATTTTTGGATATCCTAAAATGAATTTTTTGATATCCTTAAATGAATTAAGGATATCCATAAATGATTTATATCCAATATTCAACTGATTAATGGATATCCAAAAATGATGTATAGATATCCAAAAATGATTTATGGATATCCACAAATGATTTATGGATATCCATTATTTTTTATGGATATCCATAAATGAATTATGGATATCCATTAATGATTTTTGGATATCCATAATAGAATTATGGATATTCATTTATGGATATCCATAATTCATTTAAGGATATCCATAAATGAATTTTGGATATCCTTAAATCATTTTTGGATATCCATTAATCAGTTGAATATTGGATATCCATAAATCGATGTATGGATATCCAAAAATGAATTATGGATATCCATAAATACAAACTAATTTTAGGATATCCATAATTCATTTTTGGATATCCGTTAATGATTTTTGGATATCCTAAAATGAATTTAGGATATCCATAAATGATTTTTGGATATCCATAAATGATTTTTGGATATCCTTAGATGAATTATGGATATCCATAGATGATTTATGGATATCCATTATTATTTATGGATATCCATAATTGAATTATGGATATCCATAACTTATTTTGGTATATCCATAAATGAATTATGGATACCCATAAATGAATTATGGATATCCATAAATAAGGAATAAATACTTAAACGGCGCCCCATAGACCTTGAGCCTGCATAGTCATGCTATTGGTTTTGCATACCATTTTAGTAGGATCAACATTTCACCAAGTTTGATAAAGATCTTTCAAATAGTTCAGGAGAGCTGGAAAGGACAAGGACGTGTTATGGACAAATGGGTGGATGAATTAATAGATAGATGGGCACATGATGTCCATTTTCATAATCCACCCTCCAAATTGCGGTTGGGATTAGAAAGACACTCTACAGCTGTCCGAACGGTATTTAATATTCTGTATCAGCAAACATTCTTAACTTTGTTTCATGAAAAAATCACCAATGGGTATCATCAGGCCAGCTCATGAGATTTTGACACTATCACGTATATGTAAATGCATTATTTGAGTGTAAATAGGGGGTTGGCAGCCTTTGTCTAATATACACCCTTCCTTTGTGATTATGTGTCCTTCACCAAAGGCTTTATCCACTAATAAGTACTGGTTCAACAGGGGAAGACAGGAAATCGTTCATACATGACTGATTTGTTAATTGATACCTCAAGCACCAAAACAAACTTTACTTGTGAGTGTAAAAGATTAATATCATTGGCGAGACTGTGGGAATGGAAGGCTTGTCTCAATCATCGCTACTTAGATGCATGAAAATAATAAACTCTCTTGAAATTATAATTAGATGAAAGCTTTTAATTCGTTTGTGAGGGCTAAATGATGTACATGGGCCTGTTATTTTATTTTCTAAATCAATGAAAACACTGGAATGCGTCTTGAGATTATAAAGATGGAATGTATAGCTGTATGAGCATGAAATCAGATTTAGCTTCATCCAGTTAGCGGTACAGTAACTTCATCATGCATCCAAGTTAGTGGTGCAGTGTGAGCGCAGTTGTTGGTATAGTACTTGTATCGTCAGTTGACGCCATTTTAAACATTTTTAAGCATAATTTGTAAAGATCTCATAATAATCCTTTGGGTGGAGGGCAAAACTATTCATCTACGGACTCTTGATGAAAAGGATTGACAGCAACCTGCGTTTTCTTTGACAATAACGCCTGATTTAATAAGCTGGGTTGAATGCAAACTCAAAACACAACACGGAGGATTTCGTTATACAAGGTTAAATGGGGATAAAAACAAGAGAATACACAATTAACTTACCACACGTATGCTACAGTCGCTAAATCATGATAGCTGGTCCAAAAAAATCGGCATAAAACCTCAAATCGGCACGATTACCGACTACTGGTTACGCACGAGCGCTGAAATTCATGTTTATACGGCCTGAGCTAGGAGGAAAGGTACAGGATGTTTATTTCAGTTTACATACTGTGTTTAAGATATAATATTAGTCCTGGCAGTTAATAGGTCACTGGCTGCGGAGGTCAGTCGTTAAGAATGCATCAATCACAAGCGCGAAGCGCGAATGAAATATCCACTTTCGACTGACAGACACACAAAAAGATTGAAAATATTAAAGTGTCCATCAGATTCTGTAAATATTCCACCATCTTACACAGAGTGAACGTTGTTTGGAGTAAAATGCGTATTTTTGTGTACGTTTCGAACGGTCATTAGTGCTTAAAAACGGCCTTAGTCCACCTAATGCCAATACTTGTATTATTAGCTGTATGGGATACATGTACACTCAGTGACCATAAATGAGTTCCCAAATCAGCTTACAATAAATTGACAAAAAATATGGTCTGAAGCAATGGTATTTTCTAGCCAAATAAGACAATGTCCATAAATGAGTGAATAAATATACCGGGTATATGTTTACGTCATTACCAAATTGTATGATGTCATCATCTGTTGCTATTGAGATGTTGTGTATCACAAACATTGGCTCCATTTCTTCAAAAAAGATAGCAGGTGTTGACAAATTGCTATAAAAATGTCAGATTGTATTATTTTTTATTGAATTTTTGCAGAAATATTTGAAATATACTGGAAAACATTCTGTTAAAGTTCAAATTAGTATAGACACTGAAAATAAAATAACACAGGGCAGAGAACTGGACGGAAATAATACCATGAAAATGATCCGACGGCAGTATCGTACTTTGGCTGTAAAAAAACAAACTAAATAAACACATGCAGGAATATGGGGTGTGTGTGTTTTATGAGGTTCTATAAGGTTTTATGTGTTTTATGTGTAAACAGTGTTTATGTTTAGGTCACTGGCTGCGAAGGTCAGTCGTTCAGAATACATCAATCACAAGCGCGAATGAATTATCCACTTTCGACTGACAGACACACAAAAAGCTTGAAAATACGCAAACAGTTTTATGTGTAAACAGTGTTCTTTTTGAGAAACGATATTTTTTTAATAAATGTTGATGAAACCAGCTATGGTTGGATCCTAAAAAAATCTGCTAATTTTCAATGTCGATTATGATATTGGTGCCACAAGCAGCATAACCAGTGAAATGATATTTGTGTAATAATTATTTCAATTGAAAGTACCTTTTGGGGTTATATTTTTTCAGAACATTTATTTTTTAAGAAGAACCATCCTATGATTTCGTTTGAAAGTGTGGGTACCCACTCGTAAAGCTAAATTTGGCCAATGGGTTAGGTATCACTGGGTGCTGTCTTTTCCATTGGAAAGACTGAAAATTTTAAAGGCTTATTGCTTCAAACAATCATATATGGACCCTTTAAAGACTGATACTTGTTGAAGTTACCAAGTGGATTCATTCAATAACTTAGATTTTTCGGCGTGGGGTACAAATACCCCACCCACCCCTAATATGACGGTGAATAAATAAGGAAGATGTGAACATATCTTGTTCACAGCTCATGATTATAACATTTTTGCACCATTATCACCAAAATATATAGAAAATAAGAAAAATCTACAGTCATGTAAAAACAGAAGGAGTTTAGGACCCACATCAAATTTTCAAATTGTTTCAAAAAATCAGTGATGGTCGAAAAGAGTAACACCCACGAACCCTAGGTGATACTATTTCTATAATAATTTAGAATTCATAAGTTGAAAATAATGATATGTTCAAAATTTCAGCTAATTTGCATTTCTCGTTTTCAAAGTATCCCAATTTTAAATGTACTTAATTTTTTGTAAATGAAACAACGTTTGCCATTTTGGAAACTCACTTATGGCCACTGAGTGTAGTTGACGTTGACGGCGGCGAATGACGTCACGCTAGACCATGCAGTGATTAGTTAACGAATAATTCACTGAATTTAACAATTGGCTATATCGACGATCAGTATTTGAATAAATCTCGTATCACAGAAAATTAATTAGAATATACATGTATGTCGAAATTGATTCCAGGTCATATTTTATATGTTTCTGTCAGTCACTGAATTGTGTGAAAGCAATGAACGTATTAGTGATAATTAGTTGAGACATGATAATTTCATAGCATTTTGACCATCTTTCGCACATATTTGTTGTTACTTTCCCGCACTGTTACTTCGATTACTGTCGCTCACTGGGCCGAATGTTCATATTTGTGGTAGCACCATTGTTTTAGTGTTGCAGCCAGAGTCTTTAATCACCCCGCTACTTCAAGGCCAGCGTCTTATATTTCGACAATAGTTCGTGAATAATGTTATATACAATAAGCCCTGAGGACTTCACTCGAGAATATATCCTAGAATTATCAACGCCAGACCATAAATGAAGCGGTAACTAAGTCAAATGTCCGGTTCCAATAAGGTTTGTCTTCTGTAAAAAAAAATAGTTGTCGAGTCTGCAGTTTTGATCTAAACAATAAAGACAGAGATGTTATTTCATTCATCCAGGCCTCCAGATAAGAGTGCGTACTAGAAAATTATTTTTCTTATTTCTCAACCAAAACATATATTTAAACTGATGGGTAAGAAAGTAATCACAATTTTATGCTAACAAAATTTGCTTAACTGGCCGTATGAAATTTCCTAATCTGCAATTTTCTTATTTTACAGATGTCTGCAGTTGGACATGCAGAACGAAACTTGTTGTGTGCGTGCGTGTGTTAATTATGGCCAGTTCGTGATATTTTTATACTTGTCGCATATGCGTAAAACAATCCTTAAAGCGCCCATGTTTACGTTTAAAGCGGGACTTGATGTCTTAAATTTGGCCCGCGTCTTCATCACCATCCGTACTAAATGTAAGCAAGCTTCGAATGCTCTGGTGAGTCTGAAAATATGCACAGATACGTCTGAGCCATCGTTGCTGGAATATGCAATAAGAACTAAAATCGTTCTGTGCCTTAATTAAGTCCTAAAAAGAGGACATAATGCTTATATGGATCGAAAGAGAGGTTCGAAAGAGGTACATTTTGTTGAAAGAGCTTCCACTTACTTAGCATTACCAATGGGATTCGTATCTAAACCAAACATTCTTCAGAGGGACCAGGAATGTCTCATTTAAACCCCATAAGCAATTACGACCATGTAAAATAACATGCTCGTTTTTATGACTTAAAGCTGCATACTCTGTAACTATGAACAATTTTCGAAAAAAATTTTTTTCTTTTTAAATCATTTGTAAAAGTAGAATCATTATTGTTTTCACAATAAAAATGTTCAGTATAGCTGAAAACTGCATGGAAAAGTGAATTATTTTAACAAATAGGTGTATTTTTCTCTTGTTGGTAATTATTTGCGTCCCTCCAATAATTCTAGACCGTTGAATTTTAACATAAATGCAGTTGTTGTGATAGTGATAACTTGTTAAGATTTACGAAAATGGTAAAATGTTTACCTGAATTTGAGTATTTTTACTGTGTTCTTGAAAAATAAAAACATTATTTTTTAAATAAGAAGATCAAAAGTTACAGACTATGCAGCTTTAATTGATTAATTACTGTTGTTTTGGCTCCAGACATTACCACGTTAACTGAGGCGGTGAACAGCAAAAGGTGCAAGTTCGCATGTGCGCCCACCAAGACTCAGATCAGCCTGCGCGGATGCGCAGGCTGATCTGAGTCTTTTATGGACGCCCTATGGGTAATCAACGAGGGCGGAAAACTAAGACTCTGATCAGACTGTGTGGATGCGCAGACTGATTTGAATCTTCGCTGTACCATGCCAACTTGTATCTTATGCTGGATATCCGCTGCAGACATAATTTCTCCTTGTAAATACTCTGCCAAACTATAATCCCCTCCTGGAATAAAATAAACTATTATCAAAATTCATCAAAAACAATTCTAGTTGCATATCAAATAGAACACATTTTTTGCATCATTTCAAGGTAAAATACCTCAGAACCCTAGAATTTGACAGATTGCAATAGATTCGCTTATTTATTTTTACAATTTAAATGTGAAAACCTGTACCTGTGGCATGAGTGTTAATATATGGGCCAGCGCATGCGATTTTGGTAGATATCGTATATATGCTGAATCCTCTGATAAACGCCCCTGCTGAATATCCAGTAGGACATAAAGTCAAAAAAATTCTAAGTCTTCTACTACATCCATGCTTTGTGTATACGACCAACGGATGCTCTGGGGAGTTGCGCGTTCGCGCGGACTCGCCTGAGCATTCGCTGGTCGAAAAAAAGATTAGCAACAAAATTAATGTGCTGGCCCATATTCTTAAGAGAAGGGCTCTGCTGCATCCTTTGGCTTATTATTAGCAAGTCGCAAGTCACAATATTGTCCAAAACTAGTTCAAACCTTATGAATATTTCGCCATGTGTCATTTAGCATCAATCAACCAGTAGCATTCGGTGCGCGGGAAGTGTTCACCATGCGAATGAATTAAAAGGCATTGATCAGCCTGTATAGTAAGGGAATGCTGATCTCAGCATTTAAGGCATATATCGTTAGCTTTATTTAACAAATTTAATTAGCATGTGAGGTAGGTCATATAAAGTGCTTGCCAAAAGTTCGATTTAACAGAATGTTCTATGTCATGGCATGCGATGGTTCGTTAACTCATTGCCTGCTGGGTAATTTTGCATGCTTCTTTGTCGTCTGCTGATCTAATTTCCATTTTTTATTTCTTTGAAAAAAACATATTTCAGGAATACCACCAGAGTGTCAAGCAGATTGGAAGACTGGTAGACGTCTTGTCGTAGACTATAATCGGGCTCGATTGTAATCTTCGAATTCAGTATGTTCCAGGATCAGACAGTTAACTGAACCGCTACATGGAATCTTAATATTTATCGTATTCCGTATGAAGAATAATTTTAGACCTTGGCTACCCATAGGGGCCTAGTAAAGACTCTGATGAGACTGCCTGGATGCGTAGGCTGATCTGAGTCTTCGATGGGCGCACATGCCAAGTTGTACCTTTTTACTAGACACCTGCTCATTTTCTAAACGATTTTGCGCATATGCGATAGGTTCCAAATCTCATAATAATTTATGGCTATAATAATAAACCAAAACTTTTCTGCACGTGTGCACTTAACTACTATGCGAGTCCTTTTAGCTCTTGAACCACATGGAAAATTTTGAACAAATTTTGCATACATTGTCCAGCCACTGGTATGTGAAAACGGTGAGAGAGTTTTGTTGAGCACAATTTTGGCGAAGTCTTTTAGTGAAAATACTCATTGCTCTTGAACCGCATCGTATATTTTGATCAAATTTTGCATACTAATATATTTTAACATTGTCTAGACTAAACGTTTTCTTCACTGAAATAATCCAGTGTGTCTTATCATTGTTCTAAGGGTGCAGCACAAATGTGAACACAAACCAATGTGTGGTTTATTATTGTTGCAAGGGTTCTGCACAAAGAGTAGAATAACTCAGTGTGTAGCTTAGCGTTTTATAAGGGTGCTGAACAAAGGGGAATATAAGGGGAATATAATCCATTGTGTAGCCCATCATATCTGTGAGGGTGCTGTCCAAAGGGAATATAATCCAGTGTGCCTAAAATGAGCGAAAATTGACCGATAACCCCTCCCCACCTGTAAAATGGAAAACGACTGCATGAATAATACGACAAGATGTTGAAGTTTCGTGGATCGCCGGAATTACTTTTTCAAAGAGGGGCAGTGGTGTTAAAAATTGGTGAAAACTTCAATTTTAGAAACGAAATTGCGAATTTTGAAATCCATTTGCAGCAGCAGATACATGGTACTAGCAAAGAAACACTGAACAATGATTATTGATACTTATATAATCATACCCTGATTTTATTATGACGTCAAACTCAGAAATGAAATGTCTTTATTTTTGGGTGAAATCATCGCTTTTTATAAAAATAAATCCATTTTTTGTAATCTGACTGGTAAAGTTTTTTAATTTATAGTTATTATTTACCTAATTTCAAATTTGATGCTGCATTATTAAACTTACATATATCTTGTCGCATATACTTATAAAACCCGCCAAAATATTTTCGTGTTTTACCTCAAAATCCGTCATTTTAATATTCAGGTATATTTTGGGAAATGCATTTATTGCTATTACTTGTATTTTTGGCTTTGTCATATCAAGAAAATAACGTACATATAGTGAACATTTCAAATGGAAACAACGTTTATTAAGTACTGTGATATCATACCAAGTATTGACACACGATAACATGAATGCCAAACGACCCTGGATCGCTCACCTGAGTTTTGTTTAAAACGTCTTATCTATAGGTAGCTATAGGTATTTATTGGAAACTGGTCACGCTCCTGGTGACCCACCAGGTAGGTCACCTTTGGACACAGAGCCACAATTTAAATGTGGTCTACTTGGTGATGCTACACACTAAATATCAAGGCCCTATGCCTAGTGATATTAGACAAGAAGATTGTTTTATGTTTTCACTTTGCAAGTCGATGTAAAAAAGGGAGTATGACCAGGAAATGCCACAATCACACTCTGCAGGCCAACCCACGGCACCTAGAGGAAGAGTCAAAGAACAATAAAAGTGACATGACCTCTGTGACCTCCAGGGTGGGGCCATTTTGACCACAGAACCACAACTTGGTAGAGTACCATTAGAGTAACTTTATGCCTTTTGTTATCTGATGCGAATATTTTTAATGTGTTATATATAAACGTAAAACATGTGACCCTTGGGTGGCCTCATTTTTGGCCCCAGGGTCATAGTTTCAACAGAAGTTTACTTCATGATGCTACATACCAAGTATAGGCTGTAGGCCTTGTGGTTTCAGACAAGAATATGTTTATTTGTTCCATATATAAATATATATAAGCCTTCGTAAAACATGTGACGCCGAGGGGTGGGCATTTTTGGCAAAATGGGCATAATTTGAACATACTTGGTAGAGGTCTACTATGTGATGCTACATAACAAATATCAAGGTTCTATACGCCCGGGATTCTATGCCTTGTGGGTTCAGAGAAGTAGATATCTTTAAATTTTCCCAAGAGAGGCCTATATTAAACATATAGATAAGAACGCACAGGGCGGTGCCATTTTTAGTCCCAGTACCCTAGCTTGAATAAAATTGGTAGAGGCCTACTAGGTGATGCTACATACCATATACCAAGGCTCCAGGCCTTGTGGTTTGAGACAAGAAGATTTTTTTTCTATATTGTCCTAATATAAGCTTTTGAAAAACATGCGTCCCCTTGGATTGTGCCACTTTAGCCATAGTGTCATAATTTGAGCAAACTTGGTAGATGCCTACTAGGTTTTGCAACATACCAAATATCAAGGCTATAGGCCTTGTGGTTTCAGACAATATTTTATTTTCTATATTTCCCTAATAAAAGCCGATGTACTACATTGGACCCTTAGGATTGAGCCATTTTAGCCATAGGGCCATAATTTGAGTAAACTTGGTAGAGGTCTACTGGATTTTGCTACATACTAAATATCAAGATTCTAAACGTTGTGGTATTTCATTTTGAAAATAGTTTAAACCCGTCTGACTTAGATATGCAATGGACTGAAGCCATTTAAAAAAAAATATTAAGGAGGTCCATATAAGAATAATTCCTGTCGAGTTTGGTTAAGATCCATCTAGTAGTTTAGGAGGAGATTTCCTTAGAAGCAAAGAAAGAAGCACACTCAATGACAAAACACAAGTAGAGTAGTGTCAATTAATGGGGAGGGGCGCATTGCAAGTACTGTATCTGCAATTACGTTAAATACCACACAGCATGAATTTATTTACATTGACCTGTGTCTCTAAGGTCGTATCAACAATCTAAAACATTTTCTGTCATCTAAAAGCCACAGACAGCCAGTGTCGCAAATATGGACCACTTAAATCCTCTAAATTTGTATGCGTTACATGTCATATAGGTATACGTGTCATTTAAATGCCTATATTTTATTTTATGAGGGTCATCAGTAGATTAACTGAGAATGGATAGATTATTACGTCTAAGTGTCTAAGTGAATTTCAATATCTCACTGGACTAAGGGGGACACCAAGAGGGGACTTACCTCCTGTTTAGGTTCACCAAAATAAATATAAATATTTTATCAGAAAATACCTTTAGCCCTTTCAGAGATCACTTTATAAACACATAAATGGAGTTGATAATCCCCTTATTATGACAAACCTCTGGTCTGCTCGATAAAGCACATAAGGAGAGTCATAAACACATTAGAAAGTAGTACCACTTTGAGGGTTTAGAAATTTAGTTTTTTGTAAATAGTTTGACCTTGAACTTTCGATTGATATTCATCTCAACAGTCATAAAACATTGTTGATCTTAAAAACATTAGGCAATCAGTGTGCAAATATAAACACTCTACAACAAAACGTGTAAGATATATTTGCTTTACAAGCAATACAACCAGAACTAAATTATTGTGTCCTTTACCTTTTGGCAATTATTATACAATACAAAATATGAACCGCTTCTAATTAACCTTTAACCCCAGGTCATAGCGGTGATCTGTAGCTTTCTTTGTAATTTACACACAATCAGCAATAACTGTGCTAAGAATAAACATCCTCGGTCAAAAAATGAAAGAGGAGTTCCAGTAACAAGCCTAAACTGATTGTAAGTATATTTGACATTGACCTTTGACTCAAATGTCATAACAGTGATCAGAAGCCGATATTGTAATCCACAAACCATAGACAATCAGTTTGCCATATATAAACACCCTCTATCAAAAATAAAAGAAGAATCGTATTACAGATTTTGAATAAATTTGACTTTGACATTTGACTCCAAGGTGGTAGTTTGAAACCTTCCTTGTCATCCACACACCAAAGGCAATTGCTGTGCCAAATATGAACATCGAGGCATAGAGTTAAATGGTGAGTACTTGTAATAGCACTGCAAAAGTTACTTATAATAACACAATGGGTGGTGCACACACTTCACCAAAAGGCAAAATCTACTATTGTTTGAATCATTTGATGGATATAAGATCACACTTGATTTGGAATGCTTTAAAACCATATGCACTGGCACTCTATGTAAAAGGGCGAACATAAATTAAAAGAAACTGTTATAAATAATGATGTTAAAAAGATAAATCAGGTACTTACATTCTGCAGATGCTGCATTCATATACATTAACACATGCCGGGATGTATAATGCATAGCTTATTTGGCTAAATATACGACATTATTGTTTTAAAAAATGAAATTATTTGTATTTATTTGCATTTTTTCACAAAGAAAAGTTTAGCTTATTTTCGATATTGCATGTCCTTGAAAGAGGGTGTCCCTCTTCAAAGCCCAATAAAGAGCCACTGCCCCTGCTCTGAAAACTATTTCCGCTGGTTTCATTATGTACAGTTAATAAGCTTTCCATTGATATATCACAATCCTATTTTACTGGTGGGAAGGGGTTCCGCCTAAACTAGGCTATTTATAATTTGCCAAATTTTTGCCAATTGATATGTTTTATTATATATATACTAACGGACTTTTAAAACACAACACTTGGATAACAGCTTTAATTTATGTCTCAAAAAAAGAAGGCAGAACAATAATTTTGATTGTATGCTAAAGAGCATTCATTTGTTTGTAAAACATGGAAGAACTTGTCCGACTAAAAAACTTAATGCATCTAAATGTTAACTTTTAAAATAAGAGTCAACTGTTTCATGTTACCAACTGTTATGAATGAAAAATTCCCAACTTTTTTAAATCAAGAAACACTAGAAGCATCAAATTTGTATCATGGACTTTGTTAGTCAACGAGAAATCACTCTCATATTGATGGGCAGGCCTGCGATACAGCTTATTTGCGTATTTGACGTTTATCTGAGTTGACCCTTCCATTCAATGGCTCTAAATACTCTCTAATTAAGAAATGTTTAAATTGCTAAATTCATACGGAGCAAATAACGTATACCAGTTTAGTAGTACATTTAAAACTAAAGTGTTTGCTGAAGAAACCAACTCACGATGACAGTATCGAAGCAAAGGAAGTTTACATTCAACAATCTTTTGGAAGATAGAAGGGGAAGTTAATGTTGCGTAATTAAAGTCTGTCAGTATAGAAAACATCAAAAAATATTCTTGTCATACAATAAAAGGCCTTAAGTTTTGATATTTGTTATTTATTTGTATGTAGCATCACGTAGTGGTACTCTACCGAATTTGTTCGAATTGTTGTCTATATGGCCTCATCCTGGGTGTCAGAATTTGCATTGATTAACATAATGAAAACATAAAGAAAACCCTCCTGTCTGAAACCACTGGGTCTAGATTTGTTGTGTGTAGCATCACCCAGAGGACTATATTTAAATTTGTTCAAACTATGACCCTGTGGTCAAAAATGGCACCACCAGGTGGATCACCAGGAGCATGACCAGTTTCCAATAGACACCTATATAAAAGATGTTTAAAAAAACAGGTGAGCGATTCAGGTCACTTGGCCCTCTTGATATTGTGTGTCAATACTTGATATGATATCATAGTCAATGATAAATAATGTTTCATTTGAAATGTTTATTATATGCACGTCATTTTCTTCATATGACAATGTCCAGATATACAAGTAATAGCAGTACATGCATTTCCCAAAATATACCTTGATATGAAAATGTCGGGTTTTGTTACAAAAAACGAAAATATTTTGGCAGGTCTTTATATGTATATACGACAACATGTATTAAGTTTAATAATACAGCATCAAATTTAAAACAATATAAATAATAACTATAAATTTTAAAAACTTTATCAGTCAGATTACAAAAAAAAAGGATTTATTTTGATAAAAACACTGATTTTCACCCAAAAATATAGTCATTTTATTTCTGACTTTGACTTCATAATAAACTCAGGGTGTGGTTATATAAGACTCAGTAATCATTTTTCAGTATTTCTTTCCAGGTTTCAAGTATCTGATGCTACAAATGGATTTCAGAAATTCGCAATTTCGTTTCTAAAAATGAAGTTTTCACCAATTTTTAACACGACTGCCCATCTTTGAAAAAGTAATTCCGGCGATCCAAGAAACTTCAACATCTTGCTGTATCATTCATATAATCATTTTCTATTTTACAGGTAGGGAGGGGTTCAGCCTTAACTAAGCAACTTTTTGCCATATTTTTGCTCTACCATAACAATGTTGTAAGGGTGCTGCGCAAAAGGAATTAGAAGCCTTTATGTAGCTTATCGTTGTTGTAAGGGTCTGCACAAAGGGGAATACAATCATGTGTGTAGCTATCATTGTTGTGAGGGTGCTACACAAATACAATCAAGTGTGTATCATATTGTTGTAAGGGAGTTGCATAAAGTGAAATAGAATCCAGAGTATATCTTATCATTGTTTCAAGAGTGCTGCAAAAAGAGGAATATAATCCAGTATGTATCTTATCATTTTGTAAGAGTGGTGCATAAAGGGGAATAGAATTCAGTTTGCATCTTATCATTGATGTTAGGATGCTGCACAAAGGAAATCTAATCCAGTTTATAACTTATCGTTGTTGTAAGTGTGCTGCACAAATAGGAATATAATCCTGTGTGTAGCTTATCGTTTTTGTAAGGGTATTGCACAAAGGGGAATATAATCCAGTGGGTATTGTGTATGTAATCGTTGTTGTAAGGGTGCTGCACAAAGAGGAATATAATCAAGTGTGTAGCTTATCTTTGTTGTAAATGCACTGCACAAAATTGAATATAATCCAGTGTGTAACTTACCAGTGTTGTAAGGTTGCTGCATAAATGGGAATATAATCCAGTGTGTAGCTTATCATTGTTGTTAGGGTGCTGCACAAAGATGAATATAATCCAGTCTGTAGCTTATCAGTGTTGTAAGGTTGCTGCATAAATGGGAATATAATACAGTGTGGAGCTTATCAGTGTTGTAAGGGTGCTGCACAAAGAGGAATATTATCCAGTCTGTAGCTTATCAGTGTTGTAAGGTTGCTGCATAAAGGGGAATAGGATCCAGTCTGTAGCTTGTCGTTGCTGTAAGTGCACTGCACAAAGAGAATATAATCCAGTGTGCAACTTACCAGTGTTGTAAGGGTGCTGCATAAAGGGGAATATAATCCAGTCTGTAGCTTATAAGTGTTGTAAGGTTGCTGCATAAAGGGGAATATAATCCAGTCTGTGGCTTATCAGTGTTGTAAGGTTGCTGCATAAAGGGAAATATAATCCAGTCTGTAGCTTATCAGTGTTGTAAGGTTGCTGCATAAAGGGGAATACAATCCGGTCTGTAGCTTATCAGTGTTGTAAGGTTGCTGCACAAAGACGAATATAATCCAGTGTGTAACTTACCAATGTTGTAAGGGTGCTGCATAAAGAGGAATATAATCCGGTCTGTAGATTATCGTTGTTGTAAGGATGCTGCACAAAGAGAAATAAAATCCAGTGTGTAACTTATCAATGTTGTAAGGTTGCTGCATAAAGGGGAATATAATTCAGTCTGTAGCTTATCGTTGTTGTCAGTGCACTGCACAAAGAGAATATAATCCAGTGTGCAACTTACCAGTGTTGTAAGGGTGCTGCATAAAGAGGAATATTATCCAGTGTGTAGCTTATAAGTGTTGTAAGGTTGCTGCATAATGGGGAATATAATCCAGTCTGTAGCTTATCGTTGTGGTAAGGTTGCTGCATAAAGGGGAATAGGATCAAGTCTGTAGCTTATCGTTGCTGTAAGAGTGCTGCACAAAGAGGAATAAAATCCATTATGTAACTTATCAGCGTTGTAAGGTTGCTGCATAAAGGGGAATAGGATCCAGTGTGCAAGTTATCATTGTTGTAAGGGTGCTGCACAAAGAGGAATAGATCCGACGTGTAGCTTATCATTTTACAAGGGTGCTGCACAAAGTGGAATGGAATCATGTGTGTAGCTTATCATACTGTAAGGGTGCTGCACAAAGGGGAAAACAAGAATATGCCGAGTAATACGCTTATTTCACGCTATTTTTATTTGAATCATTTTATTGCACTTTAAAATACATCACACGATTGAGTAAACGGGTGCTTTCTTGATACGCCAATTTCAAGCATGTTTATTAGAATAATTTTAATGCACTTTAAAATAAACCACATTATTATGTAAACAGGTGCTTTCTCATCATGAAGCATATATTCTCGTACGTACTATAAAAAAATTTTAAAAAATAAAAATTGTTGAAGCCTTGCTACATAAGAGGGTTACGAAATTAGCACACACAATTTCTCTATCGAACACCTAGGTTGAAATGGGTACCAGACCTTGTGTGCGTGCGCAGCGGACGCTCTGACGAGGCTTAGCGATTGCTCACACTCGTCTGAGCCTTTACTGGTCGGATCTGCGATATGTTCCTAACTCTCATGCGATGGCTCACTTATAAAGTATTCGTTGGTAACGGCTACAAGTTAATCATTTTTTGTGTATAACAACAACAAAATCTAGGGTAAAGATTTGACTAGCAAAGTAAAATGACCAGTTGAAATTAGCTACTATCTATTTCCTGACGGTGGCTTTTTTTGTTGTGTGTTGTTACGTCCCGAAATGACTGAAAAATGGTGTCAGGGACGTAAACTATCAACCCAAGCAAAACAATATCTGGTTGGCTCACCCTTTGTATTCGGGAAACCCCTAAACGAGTACGTTTGCAAACAGTGAAGACCCAGACGAAATGCAGCCTAATGCTGCATTTCATCAGGCTCTATACACTGTTTATTAAGGTAAAACAGATCTTCAGACAAAAAATACAATATTTTCTGAAAATTATGACCTGACACCCCTAGATATGTAATAGACTATCCCAACTTAATTTTATCAAACCAAAAGGAAGAATAGATTAGTATACTAAAGGTTAACGTATACGTAACGTGATAGTTAACTTTGATGCTAGTGTTTTCTGTTGAAACCCTTTACAAATGGTTTGGACCCAGAGCAAACCGTCGGGTCTGAATCTGTTTGACGCTCTGATGGTATTCCTGAAAAAAAAACATCGATTTTTAGAAGGAAAAAAATCAGAAGACGATAAGATAAATAAGCATAGATATGTCCCAGCTTGCGAAAAGAGCTTGTACATGTATTTGATAAACGGATAGTTTATTTCAAACTTCCTGATGGCAATTAATGCACATGAGGCCACAACATATATACATAACGTGGCGAATATGGTAAACTTTTGGCTTTGATTATCATAAAGAGGATTGGGTCGCGACAATACCTAATATTACATTGAACAGCTGCTCAGTGGCTATGGTATTCGCTCTTTGGAAAGTCTAATCGCACGAGTTGCTTCCTGCAAAGTTTCACTATGCCAGATAGTCTCTGTACCTGAGCACAATTGATTGAGTCTTACTTGGTCGAAACCCCCAGAGAAATGTTTTCTCTCCTCGTGTGCTAATGAATGTTGAATGACTAAACAATCCAAACTAGCAATACAACAATCGAGCAATTAAATTCAATGTGAACTTATGCGGACTTTATTGCCACAGAAATGAATTTTAATTGCTTCCGTTTAGAGATAATTGCAGGCATTTACAAAAAATGCTGCATTTTCTTCGTCGTATTCCTCGAAGCAAACACGCTCTTTATTTTAATGAGAATATTTCATCTCTGAATATGCAATAAAATTGTACAGTTATTGTAGAGGAAATTGCCTTAAACAAATGCACTTGTGAAACAGGTGAATTGGTGTGTTTATCTTATAAGTACATGTGAGTGCACCGTTTAAGTCCCACTTCGAAACGAACTAAAGTTCCTACTAAAGGTCTTACGCAATAGGTGCGCGCGCACGTTTACACCCGAACGGCTACAGTTGTAACTCTTGTAGTAAACAAATGAAATTTTCGATGTTTGAATGTAATGAATTAGTCGAAAATTGATTTCCCTTGTTTCGCTATGCTCCGATAGGTAAGTAGCCGTGTTAAGAAATCACGAGAAAGTTGAGTTTAAGATTTGAAATGGTCATTCAGCTGTGGAACGACTGACTAGCAAGACGTGTTTTATTTAATATGCATGTATATACATGTAGCATGCGATAAGAGAGCTATAGGCATTAAGGTATTGGTTTACTATATAACGTAATGCATGCATCCTTCTTATCGTAGTTCAAAAGTCTGTAGAGTGTTCTGTCCAAGGGGCTGTTATGTGGTAGATGACTATGTATGCATATAGATGTTTTAATAAACATCGAGAAAAGTTTCTTATGAAAGAAATGGAAAAGTTTATGGAAAATATAAGGTGAAGTCGGTCGGTAGTTCCAGCGGCTTATACCAAAAAATAAGATTTTTGTTCTTGTTGTATTTATAAGCTATCGAAGGTGGTGTTGCAAGGGAAAGTGAATAGCCTTGTATTCCCCTTTTCAATTCTCTATCGTATACGTATATGATGTGTATATACTTCACAGCCAACTCTAAATTACAATAATTACAAATAAGTGGAACCGCAAAGGATTTATTTTGTTAAATAGATAGGTCTTGCAATCTACTAGAGTAACGGTGCTCTAACCCACCGTTGATCTCCAGTAGGTTCGTGGCGTCACTATAGTAGCGACTATTGATGTTCGAATCAAACTTAAGTTACTATTGTAGGAACTATAGTTCGATTTGAAGTGGGCCTGAAAATTTGTTAACAGGGACGTAACACATCAACATTATCCTGCTCATAATTGTTTAAATGCCAACAATTGTTGGCATTTTAACATTTATTAGCATGATAAATACAACCGTTATGAGAGACTTGAAGCAAGAAACTTCTTTATATGTCTGGGTTGAATGACATGATAAATAAGTACTTGTGCTGTATTGTATGTGTTGTATTCCATTGTACAATAAGGAGGGAACCATAGCTGTAAACCATAATTAGGTTTAGATTGGATTTAGATTAAGACTCAAGGCATGCATACTCTCGTATAATATTATGCACTGATTTCAAATTTATCCTCTTGGTTCTACCGATACGTAGTGGTATAATGCAATTGCTTGTGTTATAATGTACGTAGTGTTATAATGCAATTACTTCGAGTTTGCAATCATGCTGAGAGCATGAAAATGATCATCTATAACCAGATATGTTAGCTGGTACGATCATACACCCTGTGGACAAGAAATGTTCAATTTCAAACCATATGTATTAAGTACAATGACTTATTAGTTTCGTGCGATCTTTTTTTTTAAACTGTCGCCGTCAGTGCCAATGAGATTAAATGTTTTTACAAGCAAGACAGATTTGTTTAGATCTATTTCCTCTTTTTCCCATCTTCTCTCTCTCTCTCTCTCTCTCTCTCTCTCTCTCTCTCTCTCTCTCTCTCTCTCTTGTTTTTATTTCATATAGGAATAGGTTGAACTCATAGTAACAACCAATATGCTTAATTGTTGATAACATAGCCCCTTCTCAGAAGAATTTCAAACACCACATAACGTTTGTAGTGTAGGCCCCTGTGTCGAAATGGGCTCCCGTGTGCATTTTCTTTTTGTAAAAGTGATTCATATCAAGTTTCAACTAGAAAGATATGTGCAGTTTAAGGAAAAAGATGTTTACATTTTTTTCTTGCAGAATTTAAGTCACAGTAATTATTATTGTTCCCTAACTCACTTGAAAACATACATTGTGATACAAATACAATGCATTACGATGCCATCAATCAGGGATATTTGTATGTTTCCAGGGGCCGAAGTTTGGTCCAATTTCCCCTTTCCAAAAAAAATGTTGTTTTTTTTTAAGATTGAGATTTTCATTCAGTCACCACACACACATGCTGCATGATGGCAATCTACAACAATTGAATCTTATTTCTCCTTCAATTTTTGGATGGCAAAAGTATGTGTAATAGCTGATTTGTTTTTTATTGACCAAAAATGACATAACTGTGCACTATAACAAATTTTCTAAAATTTAGGTGTTTACCGCGCTAATTGTCCAAATCTGAGAAGGCCCTTGGGCACCTTCTCAAAATTGCAAAACAATCCCTGCCCATCTTGGTTTATATTAATAGATGTGAAAAGGAAACATGCAAATAGTTAAGCCTCCAAAATGAATGCATGTATCGTCATTGTTCTCTGTAAAAATCACGTATTCCTAATTAAAATTGTGATAAAAACGAAAGAAAGTGTTTATATCAATAGTCAAACACGTTTAAAGCCAGGTGTAAAACACTTGTACTAACCTTTTTAAGACCAATGGAATTTTTCATAAAGTTTGATACAGTTACACCAGGGTGGCCAACTGTATATTGTCCACAGTATATATTGAGGGGTCACAAAATATATTTTCCAAAATGCTTCTTTCTATAAAGCTTGATTTTGTCTTTAGAAACTATGCAGACCCTGGTGAAATAAAAGTAAGGAAGAGGGCAAAGATCCGGAATCGTTAGACTTAAAATCAAGTACCACACCTGACCTAGGACATGAGAAAGTGACAAAATCATAAGAAAACATCACACACAAGAAAGTTAAGAGACCAGCCCTTTTTCAGCAGGTGAGCATAATGCTGCGAGGAACAGACAAGACAGTATGACAAAGCAAAACACAATAACAAAATGGATCCACAAAAGAAGCACCGCCTTGGAATGGTCAGTAAGAAAAGGACTGGAGGGCTTAACATTTTGACGGTACCGCACTACATTATGGTCTTTACTTAGTTTATACATTTTTTATTGCCACAAATAACAGCAATGGGGTTGGGTCACAAGTTCTCGCAACATTAGTAACGACCCTTCCCCTACATATACAGATCAATCAAAGCATGTAAACATGGCTACAAAACATATCTTCATTTATACGAAATCATAGTGAATAAATAAATAAATAGATAAATAAATAAATAAATAAATAAATAAATAAATAAATAAATAAATAAATAAACAAATGTCTATGAGTGCGTTTTTGAATGCAGGTTAGCATCATTCAGGTTCTTTTAGGCAAAAAAACACACACTGTTTGCAATAGTACCCGTTTAGGGGTTTCTAGTTCTCAAAGGGGTAATTAGGCAATTGCCATATATTCTAAATGTGCTAATGATTCACATACATTTGTAGTTGTATTATGATTTACATACACATGTAACAAAAACAAATTAAAAACAAAAAAGTTTTTGTGGCTTTTCCATGGGTAATAACCAGTACTGGGCCGGGAGGGTAATGATGTATGTGTTTATTATATGACGGGAGCACCTTAAGGCTCACAGAAAGTGGTTTTATGTAGAAGCCGGGAAATGAAACTGCGACCCTACCAAAGATACAAATCTGCGTTCTTGCATGTACGTAAAATGACTTACTTTATATTGATAATCCTTATTTGAACAAATGGTGAGTCAGATATACCCCACAGAACTTCAGTAAAATAAAGCAAACTATTTTCATACTGAAGCCCCTTTTTGAACTTTGAATTGTCCATAACGAATGCTATAGTTTTATCTCAAACTTACCATAAAACGATACGATTTTAATTTTGAAAAAGCTGATTTCACATTTCTTAATAGAGAAGTCCTTTCCTACGGTATATATATATTTCATAGCTTATTGTTATTGCTCCGTTTCTTCTTATTATTTTTATTTTTATTTATTTTCCTCTTCTTCCTTTTCTTTTTTTTTTCTTCCTTTTCTCCTTCCACTTCTTTTTCTTTCCTTCCAAATTCTGTTCATACTAGTTCTCAGTAACCACTGGACGGATTGTTCTGAAATTAGGGGATACGGTACATGTAGCTATGAACGTGAAGTTGTACAAGAGGGTTTCTAAATTCAAAATGTCCGACTCTAAGGCTCTCCTAAATATCTCAGAAACCATTCAGTATAAAACGGGAGGTTCTGTTGTTATTGATCTGTTTTTTGGTGTGCTTTCCATTGATTGTAGTGGTTCATTGTTTGTCTTTAGTTTGTTGTGCATTACTTTGTGTTCTTTCTAGTTTTGCAATCATCTTGAAGAAGAAGAGAGGGTCGGTTGCTTAACTTTTATCATCTTATAGATGTCTTGTTACTGAAAATGTTCTGTGACTCTTCTTCACGGTGCCGTGGGTTGGTCTGCGTTGTGTGATTGTGGCATTTCCTGATCATACTCACTCACGGTCAAGTTCCTTGTGAATGGTAAAAGGGTATCATAAGGCCCTTACTGGAGATTGAGGACTTAAGAAACCCTTTAAACTACCGCCCCATTACTATAATTTCGATATCGTGCAAAATTTATGCTAACCTGCTAAACAGGCGTTTGCTAAAATGGTTAGAGAGTAATGGGCTTCTTGCAGACGAGCAAAACGGCTTTCGGGAGAGATAGGAGCTGTCAGAATCGTATATATGCATTAAATTAGCTGATTTATAACAGGAAACAAAATGAAAAGGATATATATGTCTATTACTTGAATTTTCGCTTACTGTAAAGGCGGCAACTTTATATTCATATTTGGGTGTGGCTCGGCTATTTCATCTGCTAAGGAAGGGAAATCAGGGTTTGTCAATATTTGTCTCCCTGCTTATGTCAAATGGACATTTTCAGAGGCTGCTATGTTGCTGGCGTTTTAAGCACTTAATAATGACAAGTTGTGGCACAAGATGATACAGTTACTTTTGAATAAAACTACACCTCCTTTTCAGCTTTTACCTATGCCTAAGGTTGACTAGTCCTAATTACGCATTCATGAGGTACCGCCTTTACAGTAAGCGAAAAGTCAAGTATACTTCGCGGATTGTAGAAAAGCGTTTGATAAAGTCAACCGCGATTGTTTATTGTTCAAACTTATGTCCTTAGGCATACAAGGCAAAATTCTACAAGCCATACAATTTCTTAATGTTGATGTTACATGTTCAGTTAGAATCAATGAGTACTTAACTGACTTTTACCCTGTAACACAAGGCCTTAAGCAGGGCTGTGGTCTGTCACCAACGCTTTTCTCAATCTATGTTAACGACCAGGGCCCGGAATTGCAATGCCTCCTTAAAGTTAAGGAAGACTTAAGTAAAGTATTTAGATTTCAACATGCAATATCAAATGCTAAATAAATTGCCTGGATCGATGGTGTACCTGTGGTCAAAGATATCATCGTGATCTTCAGGAAAAATGAAACTTTTTTTTTATTTTAATCAGTTTGAAACGTTTTTTCTATCAATACTTAACTTAAGTCTTCCTTAGCTTTAAGGAGGCATTGTAATTCCGGGCCCAGGTAACAGAAATCAATGCCTTAAATTGTGGTATTAGATTTGACAATAATGTTATCAGCATACTGATGTACGCTGATGATATGGTCCTTATATTAGAATCAACAGATGAGCTACAGATTATGCTGAACATCTGAATAGTTGATGCTGCAAATGGCGAATCAAAAATCAAGGTTATACATTTTTGAAATAAGAACACGTTACGGACAAATTATGTATTTAACTGCAGTGAAAGCACTATTGTCTGTGTTTTTGAATATAAGTACCTTGGAATTTGGTTTAACGAGTACTTAGATATGAAAAATCTCTAACAGAGGTGATAAAAGCAGATGGTTGCGCTCTAGGATCTGTTTATATGAAATATTTGTATGCAGGTCGTATGTCATATAAAGTATATAAAAAGTTGTAGAACTTGTGGCATATGGGGTACCCGTAAATTTTCAAAGGTTCAAAGAGTTCTGAAAAAAGCATGCTGATATTTTCGCGGGGTTTAAAAAATGCACCAAACACTGCTTCGTGGGGCGATATGGGCTGGGTATCTGCTGAAGTTAAGCAAAAGATTGAATGTGTGTCCTTGTGGTGTATGCCAAAAAAACATGCATACCAACTGTGATATATTAGTCGTTTTAAAATGTAAAAAAGTCCTTTTAAGGTACATTATTAGCATTGTATCTAATTACCTTTACTTTTTTAACAATTTTATGCATGTACACAGCATACTTAATGCATCATCTTAACTTTCTATATGTTGTAAATGTTAAATTCAATAATTAGTGTCTCGAAAGCCATATACTGCTTGGGTATACTTACTTACTTACTTACTTACTTACTTACTTACTTACTTACTTAGGGTGTGCGACAGTGGCTAAAATTCATTTTTTATTTGCAGAATATGGTCATCTTGCAAAAGAATGACGCATGTAGCAACATGGAAGCAAATATTTGCCCATATACCACCTCCCCTAGACCCTGGGGGTGGGGTCAAAGGTCAAAATTCAACTTTTTAGAACATGGCCATGTTGTATATCAAATTAAAGAAATCACGAATGCAGCAACATGCAAGCACATAAATTATGATTAAATGGCATAAAATGTCCTTATACACTACCTCGACTCCTGGGATGGGGCCAAAATAGAAAATAAAAATTCTAAAAGTAGCTCTGTTGCATGTCATATTAATGGGAATTGAGCATAGAGCATCATGCAAGCTAATATTTTGTCCTTACACACCCCTCGACCCTTCGGTGGGGTCAAATGGTCATTTACTGGAAGTAGTCACGTTGCATATCAAATTAAATGGAATGGAACATAGAGCACAATGCAAGCACATATTCTGTCCTTAGACACATCGTCAACCCCTTGATGGGGTCAAAAGGTCAAATCATTTTTTCTCTGAAAGTAGCCAGTTTCATATCAAATTAAAGAGAATGGAGCACAGATCACCATAAAACACATGGTCTGTTCTTTCACACATCCTCGACCCCTGGGGTAGGGTCAAAGGTCAAACATTTTTTCTGAAGGTTATAAACATGTATATATTCATGTTGCAGACCATATTAATGGGAAAGGAGCAAAGAGCACCATGCAAGCACATATTCTGTCCTTACCACACCTCAACCCACAAATGGGTCAAATGTCAAAACATTTTTTCTGGAATTAGTCATGTTGCATATCTAATTAAATGGAGTTGAGCATAGAGTACCATGCAAGCAAATAGTCTATTCTTACACACACACACTGCCCCTCAGGGGAGTCAAAAGTTCAATACATTTTTTCTTAAAATAGTCATGTTGCATATCAAATTAAAGGGAATGGAGCATAGAACACCACGCAAGCACATATTCTGTCCTTACACACACTCTCGGCCCCTGGGGTGGAGTCAAAAGGTTAAAGCATTTTATTTTCTGAAAGTAGTCACGCTGCATATCAACTTAAAAGGAAAGGGAGCTTAGAGCACCATGCAATCACATATTCTGTCCTTACATACACCCTCAACCTGTGGGTCGGGTTAAAAAGTAAAAACATATTCTGAATGTGTCATGTTGCATATCAAATTAAGGGCAAATACGTATAGACCAACACAGATGAAAACACGTTGACCTTACACACATTCCTGACCTCTTGGGAGTTGAAAGGTCAGATATTGAAATTGCACAGATAAGATAATTAGGTTTTGGAGAAATGGGATGAATGTTTTGTGATATATACGTTTCTTTAAAACAACCCTTCTGCGGGGGATATAAATTTGAAGAATTTGCCTTGTTTGACTACTGTTTTGCCAGGCAAATCAAAAATTGGATGTCAATGAACCTGGGACCTATCATACTTGATACAATAATAAAAAAGATGATGGTAAAATACATTTGATGTTTAAGTGGGGGGATTGGGGACCTCTTTCTTGTAAAGCCAGCATTTTAACACATGAGTGATATTTTAGTTTGTTACTAACTGATATTCCTTGTTGGACTATATTGCACCCTTTGTAAACCAACCTTCATGCCTTTCTTTCAGCCACACAGAATTGTTTGCGACACTTTAAAAACAGTCATTCTCCGGCATAAAAACGTTAATATTTGATTTTATTTAAGAAAAGTTATACATAAGAATATCCGTGGTTTATCTTACACAATTGTAAGAATTTTCTCAGGTCGGTGTGTATTCCTAAATTTGGCTCTACTGTGAGCTACTAGTTTGAAATTACAGATGCCAGAAAATGGAAAAAAATCTGATTTTTTCTTGTGTGATCAGGTCATCTACTACAAAAAATGACTTTGAATACTTCATTTTTTAAAATGCATCACTGGAAATAAATAATAAAACAAGAAGTCCTAAAGTTAAAATCAACATTGTGGATATGTTCTATTTAGATGCAAAGGTTACTCATTTTAGGAATTTAACTCATTTCAAAACATCTGAAATATAAATCTGTTGAAGCCTCTTATTTATATAAAGTAATTGTAATGTAATGTATTATATAGGGCCAAGTAATTGAATGTAACTAATTACATGGTTCAAAGACCATGTTATTGCAATTTAATTGAACAAAGTCGAATGTAATTGTAAATAATTGATTACTTTTTAAAGTAATTGACCCCAAGTCTGTTGCAGAGTGATGACAAAACGGTAATCGCGAGGGGCGGATTTTTCTATCCCATTCTCACACAAGTAATGGATTATTTTTCTTGATCACCATTCACCATTGACATGTATATTTTAAGATAAGCTTCCAAAAGTCTCTGTATACGCTGACATGCATTATTACATAATGGCGTCACTTTGACTGAACATTGACGTCACTTGACGACCATTTGCGTGAGTTCCAAATGCAACCAATGTGCAGTCTTCACGCGACAGCCTAGGTTATATAACATGGCTAAGATAATAAGTTCTATCCCAGGATAAAATATTAAATATCCTATATCAAATGTGCAAGAATATTATAGTTCATATAGTTCTTCTCTTGGCTTGCAAGTGGCATCTGTCATCAACTTGAAGGTAATATATTTCAAGTTATTATATGACGTCGCGTCTGCGAGTGAAATAACGCTATGCAATAAAATCGATAAACCACTTGAGGTCTATAGATTTATGACGTCCATAACAACGTTGCACTCATAATGACAAAATTATAACATTTTACGCCAGAAATGAGATTTCAAAGTATTTGTCATATGGTAAATAGAATCTAACATTCGTGCTTTTGTATTATTGAATTAATTAAACTCGTTGCGAAAAAGAGATTAAATGATCGGCAATCCTCGTATTTTATCTCTTTTCCCCAACTCGTTTAATAAATTCAATAAAACATGAGCACTTATGTAAGATCCTCTATATATAACTAGTGTTGTTTGTATTAATTTATGTTAATTTTTCCACTCTGTTGATATCAATAAACGAATAACAAGTAATATATAACAAATGCATCGCCGTTCAACATTCGTTTTCTCATGATCTGCTACCTACGTGTATCGTGTCATGTTCAGTTAGAGAATAAAAGAGGATAGTGATTTCATCTTTGTGTGGAAAAGGCTCGAAATCTCTTTGGACTCTAATGAAATTTGCCAGGTACATTTTAAAATTAGCCAACGTATGATGGTTTTCTTTTTACACATTTTAAGGCATTTGGAGGCTTGCATGCGTAGAAAACAGTATGACTACATGTCTAGTGGTCTGTGATCCGGAATCTTGTACCGAGGCAGATCTAATAAAACTTTTGTCAATGTTCAACTCAACTGAGCATTAAATTAATCCTGTTCATAAATATTTAAAAATACCAATTATCAACTATCGATGACCATTTAACATTTATAAGCAGGATAAATGATGCACCGCAAGAAAAAAAATTCTAGCCTTTTAGTTTTTTATGAGCAGTTGAAAGTTCATACTTAGTTGAGCTGAGCATAACAAGTTTTATAAAATATCACCAGGGTCTTATTTTGTTTTATGGTCTGGCTAGCAATTCAGATTCTTACGAGATGTCACGGAATCCCAACTCGCCTCAGCATTCTCCGGTCTCTAATATGAAAAGAGACGAACCACACGTGCCAAATAAAGCTTTAAATGGCCAATGTAAATGCGGAGTGGTCACATACTATACTGCATGTCTGTCCTTCATATTAAGGATTCCACAGATCAAAAAAATAGAAAAAAGTCACGAGCGTTTAGAAAATAGCATAAGGGGTTCTCTGTTGCATTCCAAGTAATATAGACATCCCTGGAAATGAAAAAAATAAATCTACTAGCAAATGGGCCAGATGCATTTTAAGATTCCTTCTTCAAATTGTAAACCATTTATCAATAAATATATCTTGAATGAATGGCAAACCTCGTCGAATAGCAAGCAGTATGTAAAACCAATTAGTTGTTCGAAACATCCGTTTTGGTGGCGATTTCAAGAAAAATGTTCTGCTATGTAAAGATATCTTTTCTTGCGTAGAAGTTTATAATTATGAAAAAAACGCGAAAAGCACCAGAAGCGCGTGTATATAGTACTCCATAGTACAAGGACTATCAGAGGTTTTTGTTTATATTTCTAAGCGTGTCTGCTGCAGCATAGGCAGATCCAAAGGAGGCGGACAGGGGGTTCGGACCCCCCTCCCCTGCAAAATCACAAGTTGCTTATATGTTTCCTTAAATATACTGAAAGGACCCCATCGAGAAGCAATTGGACCCATCGGGTCCAATTGCTTCTCGATGGTTGTCCGTACGGTCCTCTTGTTACTTTGATGACTAAAAAAGTTTTCAGAACCCCCTCTGACGGAAATTTCTGGATCCGCACATTTGTAGTTCATCAGAAAAAAAGATCAGAAAAGTAGCCAAACATCAAAATGAGATATGTTGAAAATAGCGTTAACTTTTCATTGGCACATTTGGGTTAGCGCAGTAGATTTTGGTACTTATCGCTCCAGAGAGCAGCGAAAGCACAGGCGGCTCTGCGCATATGCGAATACTCGGGCTGGTCTGTGCGTTCATAAGAGGCATTTGCCCATTTGCGATCAGTAACATAATTTTGCATGATGGCTCACATATACTAATAATATGACTGAGATCTGTATATTGTAGATCACAGGTCGCCTCATGTAATGAAAAAGCCATGTGGTGTGTTTGTCTGCTACTCTTAGGCATGTCTGTTATATTTGGAGAAAATCAAGAGGAATTTAACATGCTAGCACTGGAACATAAGAGAATTTGCTATACCCACGCCACTTGCCAAATAGTGGGAAATTCATCACAGTCCCCGTGTTGTGGAACCTGTTCCTGTGATAGTAAATGCGCCAAATACGGAACATGTTGTTTGGTTATGTACCACAGTTTCAATCACGCAAGAGAATCTACGCAAAATAACAGGTATGTAGGCGTAATTCACACCCCAGTCCAGTAAACAGCTAAAAGCGGGCCACAATCAGCTCTCCAGCAAAACGCCATTTGAAAAGCTTTCCCGAAAAGGACGTGCCTCATATTAGCCCCTACTCTTTATTGTCACCCGCCTTTTCGAATAAAAGCAAGGGGGCAAAGTATTCGGTATTCCGTTATTCCGTCCTTCCGCCTATCCCCTCCACCTCCAGTAGTAGGTACAATTTTTGCTGATTCTTAGAAATTTAACAGGTGTTTTGAACATTGTCCGAAAATGTGCATGGGGTTAGAATATAATGCTCAGATTATTTTTGTCACTTTTTTGCCGATTGTTTTGAATATTTACAGATGCTTTGGTCACGGATTGAAGATGTGCGTGTGGTTTTGATATAATCCTCAGATCACTATTGTCACTTTATTCACAAATGAACTTAAAGCGGGTGCCTTGTGTGCGCAAATCCTCCTACAGTTTTATGCCAATTGTTTTGAGACTTTACAGTTGGTTTGATCATGGTCTGAAGATGTGCATGTGGTGTGGATATTATCCTCATTTTGTTTTTTATTACTTTTTTCACAAGTTGAACTAAGTTGTTTACAGGCATTTATTACTATCAATGTGAATTCCTAGGGCATAAATTCTCTGAATTTGCTAGTTTCTTTGCGCTTTTTAAACATGTATAATGATATTCTGTAAGAAGCGTGTTACCTTATTTTGAAAGTGTGTTCATTTCCATCATTTGTAACAGTGTAATAAAACTATCAATGAATAATTGCATTTATTTCATACTTAGCAGTGAAATCCATTCATATCTAAAACAAATTTAAAAAAAAGGTATTTTCACAGAGTGAAATGATATGATACCAGCCTATATTTTCACTAGTGATTAATATCACTATTTTGGATTACCTCTAACTTTTCCATTCACTTAATGCAACTCACTTCGAAAGTTCAAACGTCTATAACTTTCTTATTTGTGAACAAAAACATCAAGTGTGGGTAGACATTTTCTTAGTTAGAACATGGGGAACATTTTGGTACAAAAATAATTCAGATTAGCTGATTTTTTTTCGATTTTGCAATTCAGCACCTACCGCTTCAGTGAGTGAGGCTATGCACGTAACCTATGTTACGTAACGTCATTACGTATTTATGACGTCACTTATGACATCACTTGTCTCGCACTTTGACACTGAATAAATTTCTTTTATCTGTAAGTCCTGATGACTATAGATTGAGCCAGAATACTCCGTTGTCTTTTTTCATGTTATTGTGATCCAGAATACTCCGTCGTCTTCTTTCATGTTATTGTGATTCGGCTTGAAGCATGGTAAATTGATTCACCATAAATCTTCTCAAAAGGAAAAAATAAAAAGAAAATTTACTTTTTTCAGTAAATACTAAATATATGTTATCTCGTGAGTGGAAAACATATAAATTTTCCCTCGTGTTGTGCACTCGTGAAAATTCTGATGTTTTCAACACACTCGATGAAATATATTTGTATTCACCTCAAAAGAGTAAATATCCTCTATCTATCATATGGCGCTGCGTCTGGGAGTGAAATAACGCCATGTAATACAATCGAAAAACCACTAGTGGTTTACAGATTTCGGGAAACGTTATGACGTCCATAACAACGTTGCGTACATAATGACAAAATTATAACGTTTTTACTCCAGAAATGAGATCTGAAAGTAATCTTAACGTCATATGATAAATAGAGTCCAGCATTAGTGATCTTGTATAATTGAATTATTAAAACTCGTTTCAAAAAAGAGATAAAATGCTCGACAAGCCTCGCATTTTATCTCTTTTCCTCAACCCGTTTAATACAATCAATAAAACATGAGCACTCATGCACTCATGTAAGATTTTCTATGATTAATTTTGCGTATTCTTTTATTTATTATTTTATTTCTGAAACATATACATTTTCAACATATATCAACATGCATGTATCATAAATAGTATATAACATATACATGTATAACGATATATAAAAGTATTGACAAAGCTATTCAACACAAAATTATGCTGTCTATGTACTGGTACATGTACTTTACGATTGTATCTTCTACACAATATGTTCAGAAATAATTCTGAATTAACAAAAAGGGGGGAAATTTGCCATTACGAAAGAAAAAGTAAAAGAATTGCATATAAAAAAATGTGCAGAAAGCATACTGGAAATTTTCAAGCATCTGTTCCTCACTTATATAAATAATATTGTTTGAGAGAGAGAGAGAGAGAGAGAGAGAGAGGGAATTGTCGCCTTTTTATGTTTTTAAGTGTTTTTGTTGTATTGATTTTCCATTGCTCTATCAAAGATCTGAGATTACCACATTTTTTGTTGAATGGGGAAAGTCTGTCCTTTGATTCTTTGGCATAAATATGATTTAAAGCGTAGTAAATTAAGTTGTTGACTTTATTCTTTTTAAATTTACCCACCCATTACTCCCTACCCTTTTGTTTTGTTTTGTAGGGTTGTTGTTTGGGCTTGCTTTATAGTTATTTAACATGGTAGGGACATTAAAGTTGTACTTTTCTCCCTCACCCATGCTGGTATTATTTTGACGTGGTTTGTTATTTTTTAAACCAATGTGTGTAATGCTTTTTTACACATATTGCTATGTACGTACTAAGTAGTCAGCATATCTTGTGAATGTATTATAGCCAGACTTGTCGTTAATTAAACGGCCATTTCAACATACAGTATGATTATTGTTTCTGCTTACCTGATTGGAAGGCAACCCGACATAAATATGATTTAAAGCGTAGTAAATTTAGTTGTTGCTTCTGATATTTATTTTTGAAAATGAAATATTTCTCAAGCAAAGTTATGTAGTTTTTTAATTGAAATTCTGTTAGTTTTTTTCCCGTTATGCCCAACAATATATATCTTAAGTTAAATTGGATGTGTACATTATATTCTTGCAAGAGTATGGATAAATTTGTCCAAAAATGTTGTACATGAATGCATTCCCAAAATAGGTGATGCAGTGTTCCAATATTCATGGAGCAAAATTCACAACATGCTGTATACCCAATATTACATTTTAATAAATATCTTTTATTGGAATAATGCGCATTAAGAATTTATAATTAAAATTTTGAAATAAAAAGTAAGTGAGTATGATCAGGAAATACCACAATCACAAAGTAAGTAAGGGTGTAAAGATACAATCAAGTACCACACCCGACCCAGGATACAAATGGGAAAGTGACTAACTCACAGTAGACACCACAAACGAGAGCCAAGAGGTCAGCCCTTTCCCAGCAGGTGACTACAAAGCACATATAAACAGACGTGCACAAAAACATAGCAAACACAAGAGAGAACAAAAACCTAAAAGATCCACAAAGCCCACGAATTGTGGAGTTAAATATATTCACTTATATCAAAATACGTTTCAAAGCCATTCACATTTTTAAAGCAGCGAAAACTTGACACCCTTTGTTTTTTCATCTTTATACTTGTTACTGATTTGACCAAATTTTGAGAGAATACATTGCTTCTATTCAAAAAAATCAATGTGCTAGAGTCATTTTTCTAGCGCATACGTACGTTATATGCATGAAATTATTATGATTGCCATTGGAAAGCTGAGTTTTGTGTATTATCAGTTTATGTTAGATGCTTTCCCCCTTTAGACCCAAGAAGCCTTTTGGACTACGAAATGTCGCTTCATATATACACAACTTATGTAAAGGGCATCTTGGGTCTTTGTGGGGAGGACAGGGTTGTAAAAGCTAAAGATACCATCTAACAACTGATCGACATCAACCGCTTTGCAAAACGCACAGTTTTTATCATTATATTACTGGTATATTACACCTCAAATGGTACACAGTTATTCGTTTTTAAAATTTTACATGAAGGTTTCATCACCCTGAAAATTTGCATGCGCATAGATATAGCAAATTTCTAACTAGATTTAAATTTTGGCGGAGAATGAAATCAATGTTACTGCTCTGATTTCTTGTAAAACTGAATAACTTAGTTTTTGTTGGAATGAAAATACCCGTTTAGTACCCATTTTTGTACTGTCAGTGCAATACACCTTGGATAGATACTGTAGTATTCGCTCAGCTATAAAATGTCCATTATGTTCGCTTTCATTTTATTCAGACGAAACATAAATTATTTATTACCTAGACTTCTTAATATTCGGAAACCAGATATACTACCTCGAATTATCAACTGTTATGATGTACATGCCTATATGCCTCAACATCAGTATTCAGCGTCTTACGTGTGCATCATAACCGTCTATATTTCTTTGTACAATATCTTAAAGGATAAGATATCAGACTTAACAAGATATACGTGTGTGACGGCAAGCACAGACCTGAGCGCTTTCTCTTTATTCATAAGACAAAATTTCATAACAATAAATTTACAGCCAGCCAGCATCCCGCCTTCCAAATGTAGTTCCTTGCTTAGGCTACATCAATGTAGTTCAAGGTTCGAAACACAACATAGACTGTACATCAACTCATCCATAAAACCAATCTCTCAATTTTACAGACTATCTGAAAGAAACTGATAACCAATCAAATATCATATAAAAGACAAAAATTCTTGGATCATTTTAAGCCGTTTTGCAATATATCTTTCAAATCTACATAACCAACCATTTTTCGAACATTTATGAGGGTGGGTGGGTGGGTAATCGCACCTAAACCCAACAGAATTTCTCATTTGGTCTGTCTAGCCTCGAATGACCATACAAAATTATAAACGATAATTTATACCCTTGCTGAACAATCATTGCACCTAAATCACGAGGTTCTTGACTCGTGATTAGCTTAACTAAAGAAATTCCATGAATTTCTCGTGACGAACAAGTGAGTTCTTATATACCGTATTAGTTCTAATACAACGTATTACAGAAAACAAGTATACTCTCTATAAATGCCACCTTTTTTCAATACTTGAAGAATTGAAATAAATATCGCATTGGTTAATAAATATATTTATGTTCTCTTTCATTTTATTCAGACGAAACATAAATTATTTATTACCTAGACTTCTTAATATTCGGAAAGCAGATATACTACCTCGAATTATCAGCTGTTATGATGTACATGCCTATATGCCTCAACATCAGTATTCAGCGTCTTACGTGTACATCATAACCGTCTATATTTATTTGTACAATATCTTAAAGGATAAGATATCAGACTTAACAACATATACGTGTGTGACGGCAAGCACAGACCTGAGCGCTTTCTCTTTATTCGACTAATAAAGAATGGGGGATTAAAGCAGTGATTCATATATATATACTAAATGGCTAAATACAGCTATAGAAAAATTTGGTTTGACTTGGTTTTTGGTCTAATTGTCATTTTTCTAAACCCCTTGCTCATTCTGTGCTTGGTTGCTAGCTGGTCACGTACAAAACCACAGATATGTGTTCGATGATGATGCACCTAAACGGGAAGAGTAAAAGCTCAAAGTTTTAAAGGACTAGAACCTCTAAAAGCTAAACTATATCTTCATCTAGCGTTTGAGATGTGATCAACTTTCCTTTTAGAAATGATACTTTTTGATAAAGAATAATTGTAATTTTGGGTGTATTCTTTAATGCTGACAAATACAGATCATATTCACTTACTATTTAAGATATTTTACTGCACAAGTAATCTTCCTGTGTTTGTTAAAACTACTGAATACACAGTTTAAACTGTTCAGTTTTACTCTGTATTTTCATAGTTATATGTTAAGCCTCAAATCATATATAATTCCTAAAGTAGTTTCAAAGATGCATATTAATGAGGCAGTTCTATTTTTCTTATGAACAGGTAAAGCATGACTATTCACTGCTACGCGCATATGCAGTTAGCTGTGGTAGTTTCAATATAACTGTAAAATATAGAGACTACCTGCACGCCCAAAATCAAGGTAAACTCGCCAGTGTTTGTTTACAACAATTCTCATCTATCTTTGAAACTACTATTATGCTAATTATAAGTTCACCAAAGTGTAAATTAGCCTGCGCAATAAAGTAGATATAGTTACCAGTCTTTAATCTAACCAATTCTGACATCTCTCTTGTACTTGTATGCTGAATGAAATGTTTAAATGAACTGCACTCAAACCTTTTGAAAAGTATATGCTTGCTCCCCTTTCTTTGTATTGTCTGCTCCACCAAAGTTGTTGGTTCATATAATCTTTCTCTTTCATGAGCCAAAGCAATACAGTAACTATAAACTGCCATATAAACTCCTGAAAACTAAAGAACGAGAATCTATTAACTAAGATCAATATAATAATTGTAACATGATTATTGGGTTCTTAAAACGGTTTGTAACACATTTTTGGACACAACTAGAAAACTTTTTAAAAGTTATACGTGTACAGTAAACACACGGTTAGGGTAAAGTGACGAAGTTTGTCACGTTGTGCTGCTCTATTCAGTTGATTGGACTAAAGCAGGTATTTCTTTCATATTTCTAACGGTAAACCTCTTTCGTAACTGTACTCTTGCCAAGTTTGAAGTATAACTTGCAATTTATACCTTTTTATTCATTAAATTTGTCACGTGTAACAGGCTTATAGGATCAGAACAAGTTTATGTAACCATTAAACTTTTCAACAGCTATTACAGTATTTTTTTCTGACTTGCACATCTTTTCATTCTCCAATAGAGACTTTATCAAATATGTTAATTGTAGCGACAAAAAACGTAGTGACAAAATTATATATGAAATATATAACAAATCATGTTCAGGCTTCGACAAGTATTGGCTTAAAAACAGCGTTTAAAAAAAAACTATAAGTTTACCATTCTCTCATTAAAATTAACTAACATGAAAGGTGCCATTTCAAAATGCTAATAAGCCTAGTCATTCTAAAACGATATCTTCACAGAACTTTATTATCTATAATATCTAAACAATTTCATTTCATCTCTAAAGCAGGTATTTCTCTGACTTTTACATCTTTCTATTCTCCAATAGAGACTTAATATGTTAATTGTAATGACAAATATAAAATTATATAATCTATATATATCAAAACATGTTCAGGCATTAACAAGTATTAGCTTTTAAAAAGATTTTCAAAAGACAATAAGCTTACCATTTGCTCATTAAGATAAACTTACACGAAAAATGCACTTTCAAAATGCTGATCGCTCTAAAACACTGCCACAGAACATTATATCTCCTTTCATTTTTGAACAATTTGATTTTATCTCTAAAGCATGTATATTCAAATCGTCAAATTTCAAACAGACTTATTTTCTAAATCAGAAAATGTTTATCTGCAAAACTATGCGTAATATTATTTTCTTATCTCTCTATAATATATTAGTCTCTGAAGCAGAGCTCTACTATGAAGTATATAAAATCACTTCTAACCACAGCTTCTCATCTCAAAACATAAACTCTGAATCAAAACTTTACTACCTGCATAACCGTACATATAATAACATTTTGATTATATTTTTATAATACATCTGTCTCTGAAGCAGAGCTCTCTTTCTGTGCAAGACAGAAACACCCATCTAAATCGTAGCTTCTCCTCTTAAACAAAGATTAAGTCTCTTAATCAGAAAATTAACTGCCTGCCAAACCATACATATTCTAACATTCTAATCATCTTTTCTATAACATATCTGTCTCTGAAGCAGAGTTCTAATTCTGTGGAACACAGAAACCACTTTTAAACTGTAACTTCTCCTCTAAAAAAGAGACTACGTCTCTGAGTCAGAAAGTTACTGCCGGTATGAACCATACATGTAATAACACTTCCTTTTCTTTTTTTCCTTTTCATATATGTCTCTGAAGCAGAGCTATATTTCTGTGAAGCACAGAGCCATAGCTTCTTCTCTCAAACGGAGACCACGTCTCTGAATCAGAAAGCTACTGTAAATACTTAACATCTCTTTGTCATTTTGTATTCATCTGTTTATGAATCCAGCTGTATTTCTGTAACGTACAGAAATACTATCATGCGTGTAAACATACACCTTTATTGCGTATATATAAACCAACATATAATTACAGATATGTATACACCTACATTAGCAAACGCATATACATATACTTATAACGTGCATAATGCTTAATATATATTCAAATGGATACTTATCAAATGACGTTTGGTGATAATTTAACCAAAATCTCCTTACACTATGGCTATGTACGTATATATATATTCTCAGAATTTAATAGCAAACACTTTACTCTTGAAAACTTTCAAATTACAAAAATAAAACATATCAATAACTTTAGATAGTACGTCTAGATTTAAATATCAAATTTGCGCTTAGCTTTATCAACTTTGAAAATTAAGGCCAGAATCGCTTTGCTATTTAAAAACATTTTAGAACGCCCCTTCAACCACAAGCTAACAAATGAAACAGGATTTCGCTTACTAAAGAAATATGAGAATCGGCCATTTGTTCATACAACTGCTTCACATTGAATGTCAAAGCTAAACACATTATGTCTCATACACGAAGTTGCAAATCTATCTCTGTCAAAGAGATCCCACAAAAGTTTTATAAAGTGAAATAATTTGACACATCTGAGTTGTCCTTGTTAATACTATAAGATAAATGCAAGTTAAATATTCCGTTTTTAGGCATATTTTAAAAATATAAAGCATAAGTACTCTCTGCGGAAACAACATGGACGCAGTTCTCGGATTCTGAAAACCCAGCTGTTCCACCTTCTAAAAGACAATGTTTTACTCAAAAACCCAAAATCTACTAATTTTGGAAAAAATATTAGTAACTTTCTAGGCATAAAAGGAATCTCAAGATATAAAAGTATAATGAGGGGGTTCAACCAGACACCCCTCATTCTGACAATATAAAACGGATTCATCCACTATGCAACGCATAACTCCTTGCTGTTTTCTATAATGACGTAATAACGTCTAATCAGAAGCCAACTTGCTGCTAAGCAACGATTCCTATAACATGCATCAATGAAATAAACTGCCAACATATTGAAAAGGCTTCCTTGCAAACACAGTAAAATGATGAAAACCATTTTTCTGAAGTGCATCTAAAAACCCTAATTCTCCTACCCAAAATATAAAAGGAAAATTGATTGATATTCCAAAATAGCCATAACCACTGTAGCGTTGATTTGCTAAGTCCCGTACTAATTTTATAAATTATAACAAACACCAGTCTTCAAGACTATTTCTGACGGAAAACTGCGTTCCATTAACTGTCTGCAACTTATTTAAAAAATTATCACCAGCACAAGGTTTTCTCCAAAATACATCTGTTTTCGGCGATCATGCCCTTTAAATGTATACTAGAATTCAAAACGTCATTATCTTGGATTGATCCTTTTGGAAAAAGGAATTCTTCTGACAAAAGAAACCACAAATCGTTATCTAAAGCGCCATCTAGAGCCTTTAGTCGGAGGTACTACCTTCCGTCTTTAGCGATGAAAAAATGTCAACTTTCAGCTTACATATAACCATAATTAAGAATTTCTCATGTAAACCAAATTTAGGATTTTCAGAAAAGGTTGTTTTTTTCAACATAATTCCATTGTTTTGTTAAGTCATCTGGGTATAATAGGCTTTATGTAAACTCACGCTGAAGAGTTCCGCTGAGATACTCATTGAAAATAATACCAGACGCTTATTAAAAAGCGTTCAAAATCCTGAACTTTTAATCAATAAAGTGTCCGTAAATATGTCCGATTATTTCATAATCACTTTTTATATCAAAAAATAAATCATATTTCTAATCGATATTGAAACTTTCAACGCAAAATTTTGAGTAGTTTTAAAATTATAAATTCACCAAAATACGTAGGGATAACGTAGAATTACCTGTGTATTTTCACCGAGTGATGATCCAGAGCGGAATATGACGTATCACTGTTTTAAGAGAATAGTTTGAGATCATGACAATAAAAAACATTGTTTTGTACCTTGTATTAGAAACCATATGGCGGCTGAACATCATCTGGTCCAAATGAATACTTAAATTTTTTTGCACCCAGATGGATTCGAACTCGCCACCTTCCAATACTTCCATTCTCAGTGACACAGATGACCAACACCATCCAGATAGTCTAATTTCAATTGATGATTTTGACTTCATTCGCAAAGATCGTACCGATGTGAAAAATAAATCAGGAGGCGGTTTATTATTATATTACCGGCATTCTATCAACCTCAAACGTCGAACTGATCTAGAAGTATCACAAATTGAAAGCATTTGGGTTGAAGTATCGCTTACTAACTCTAAGCCATTTCTAATTTGTTCAGTTTATCGACCCCCTAATGCATGTGCTGAATGGATTGATTTATTTGAGGAAGAGCTCTCTCTCGCTCAAACAACTGGGTTAGAATATTTGGTCATGGGAGATATAAATATTGATTACAAACATTGTTCAAATAGCAAGTGGGCAAATTTAACTCAACTGTTTGACCTTTCTCAACTCATTACTGAGCAAACACGGGTTACTGATACTTCATCTACCATCATTGACCACGTGTATACCACAGAACCAGGAAATATAACTGAATGTTTTGTGCCCAAATACGCTATAAGTGACCACTATCCAGTTTGTTTCACAAGAAAAATAAATAACAAAATACCCAAGAGAAAACACAAAACATCATCTTACCGATGTTTTAAAAAGTTTGATGATGCACATTTTCTATCTGATCTTGATACTGATCTTGAGCGATTCGTGGCGAACCGTCACACAGTTGATGAAGATTTTGTAGCCCTCCATTCAATAATTATGAAACACCTTGATAAACATGCGCCTGTAAAATGTCGGAGGGTAAAATGCAATCGCCTCCCAGAATGGTACACAAGTGATATTGGCCTAACACGAATTCAAAGAGATAAATGTAAGCGTCAAAAACGGTGGTCACAGTATAAACGTTTGCGAAATAAAGTAAGCTCTTTGATTCGCGATGCAAAACGCAAGCATTTCACAGTGTCTGTTGAAAAGCAAAAAGATTCCAAAGCACTATGGAATCATTTTCGCACTGTAAACAATGGATCAAAATCTTCAGAAAATGGCATACCTCATGAAATAGAAATTGAAGGAGAACGTTTTAATGACTCTCAAACGGTAGCAGCAAAGTTAAACGAGTATTTTACATCTGTATCAACCATTCTAAATAATGAAAATAGCTCAAATGACTATGACGTAAACATTTCTAATTTAAATCAATTTATAAATGACAAAATTCCCTCTGATGTCTACTTTAATATTCCATTTGTGACATCTGAGCAGGTACACTCATACATAAGAGCCTTGGATCCATCAAAAGCCACTGGATTAGATGGACTTGGTCCCAAAATTTTCAAACTTGCAATAAATAGCCTAAGTCCAATAATTGCCATTCTCATTAATAAAAGCATACACACTGGGCAATTTCCCAATGAAATGAAATGCGCTAAAGTGTTTCCAATTTTTAAGGGAGGGAATAAATCTGATCCGTAAAATTATAGACCTATATCTATTCTATCAACCATATCAAAAATATTTGAAAGACATGTCAATAAGCATTTAATGAACTATCTTACTAAATACAAGCTTATTCATGAACATCAATCAGGCTTTCGTAAAAAGCATAGCTGCCAGACTGCACTGGTCAAACTTATTGATCAATGGATGTCTTGTATTAATAAAGGAGATTTTGTGGGTACACTATTTTTGGATCTAAGAAAAGCATTCGATGTTGTTGATCACACCATTTTAATAGAAAAACTTGCTGCATACAAATTTAGTAACTCGTCTCTCCAATGGTTTAAATCCTATCTTAATGGACGAAGACAGGCAGTTCCAAATGGAAAAGGTCTCTCTGAGTTTATAACAGTTAATGCTGGCGTTCCTCAAGGATCTATATTAGGTCCCATATTATTTTTATTATTCATTAACGATCTGCCTCTTTTCCTGAATTATTGTTATTCTGATTTCTTTGCTGATGATGCTACCATTCATACAAATGGTAAAATGTTAAAAACCATTGAAGAGAATCTCCAATCAGATGCCAACTCTGCAAAAGTCTGGTGCAAACAAAATAAAATGCATATAAATTTTGACAAAACAACATATATGGTTCTAGGTACCCGATATAAAATACAAGATGCACAATTCTTAAACCTCATAATTGATAACCACGATGTTAAACATGTGTCTCAACAAAAACTACTGGGCTTACATATTGATGACAAATTATCTTTTACAACCCACATTGATAAACTATGTTCTGCGATTTCATCGAAAATATCACTTCTACGGAAACTGTCAACATATGTAAGTATTGAGGTCCAAAAGAAATTTTATCAGGGATATATACAACCACTCATTGACTACGGATCCATTACATGGGGAGGAACATCTTTAGTTAACCTAGAAAGAGTATTAAAACTACAAAAACGGGCAGCCCGCGTAATATTAAATGCAGACTTCTATACTCCTTCAAAAGATATGTTCGATCTTCTGAAATGGATGCCAATACACAAGCGTTTACTCTATAACAAGGCTACTCTAACGTATAAAGCTCTAAACGGTCTTACCCCTGAATATATCACAAATATGCTGACACCAAATTCTCAGGTTCATGATCGAACACTTAGATCATCGGTCAACGGCACATTAATGGTACCAAGGTCGCGTACCTCTTTGTACGATAAATCATTCTCAGTTTCAGCACCAAAATACTGGAATTCACTTCCTACTTATATCAAAAATGCACCTTCTCTGTCTAGCTTTCAGACACATTTAAAAGATAAACTTATGCATTTTACTTAACAAGTATAAGATGCTTCTGATAGAAATTACTTTAAATTTAAGTTTTCCCAAAAATGTACTAAGTTTTATGCGCCAATCAGTAACCTTCACCAGATCTAACCTGAATCAGGGTAATATCATATTGGGATGAATTTGTCTATTGAACACTGAAAGGTTATGTCTGCATTAGGCATGTTGTTTTATTTATTTGATGTTTGTATACATGTATTTATTTCATGTCTTTTATGGAGGGCCACATGGTAGAATAGCCGATAGGCTAAATGTGTTTCGCCTCTGAAAACATTGTTAATAAAAAAAATATTTTTGGTTAGGGTTTTTTGGTTAAGATATATTTTTTCAAATTAAAATTAAAATTTCCATTTTAGATTTAATGTTATTGCCAAAAATACAGTGTTCCATTTGAAGGACTATACTCCAGTAGGCATCAACTGTACAAATAAGTATAATCGTGGTAGAACAATTATTTACCTTGAGTTGTCTGTACATACTTCCACAAAACGCTTTGAGGCGTGACAGTAACGGTAAATGAATTGAATCACTTAGAGGTCGTGGTAGAAGTATAGTTGTCCTATGTAGGGACATACAATAGCTAATAATGACACGCACAGTACGTGGTCAAAATGAATTTCCAAACTAAACAAAGTAGGGTAATCAAAAAATCCTTTTTTTGCATTAAGCATCCGTACTAGAGTGTAAACACGTGTCCGCGAGCAACCAATCATTGCGCTTTATTTTGAGTTTGAGACTGTACTCAAGTTTTATAACCTCGAAGCCTGGTCTTTAGATATGTCTTTGTGAATGTATTCAGTGTCTCTAGACCTTATTTCAACAAGATAGATTAAACGTCAAATTTAGGGAAACAGCCTGCCAAATCGCTAGAAATCCTTAGCATTTAATGCGTTGAGGAAAACAATTTTCACATATCAGTATGACTCACAGGACTGTGTGACCTTCACGACAACAAAAATCAATTAACAATATATTTAACATATTTAAAGCATTGAAAAAGTGTTCGAAGAAAAATTGGTAAGTTTATACCAATTTTCAAAGTATGCACTGATGATAACTCAACTTTTTTTGCCACAAGAATATTATGATGCTGCAAAAATGTCTCGTGAGGTGGTCTACTTATAGAAACTGACCTCGTGTAGTTTGGCTTTTCCAGCGATTTAGGACAGATTTTGCCGCAAGCGAGCTAATATAGGGAACATTCAATCTTGTAGACACTGGTATGCGTGAAAGATAGTACAGCCAGTGGACTGATAAGAACTTGTCGGCATTTGAGTGTCATCATTGGTGTGTTAACGTGACGTCTTCTTGTTATGTAGCATCTCAGCTATTCAGAACCTTCTGGGAGTCTCTTTTTTAAAATCAAACTAAGAAAATACTGCAAAGCAAGAATAAGAACCCATTTTTTCTGTGAGGATGGGATAGAAAAATTCATGGCTCAGAATCACAATTTGTCATCACTCAGCAAGCCTCAGGATGCTAAACAGTTATCCTTGGAACGTATTTTGCTATCCCACCCTCACACTCATGATAGATTCTAATCTATTTCAAGCGATGAGTTAAAAACAGGCTTAGAGATGTTTTGCTTCCAGAGATAAAGCTGCTTACAATGTTGTAGTTGTTTGGCGATTGTATTATATTAATACTCTTAAGCGTGAGCTTGTTGACACTAATGCCTATTCGATTTGGCACCAAGCTGTATAGACAAGTAGTTGGGGTTCCTATGGGCACTAATTGTGCTCCCCTGGTTGCAGATTTATTCCTGTTTTGTTATGAGAGGGACTTTATGGTGTCTCTTTCTGATGATAAGCAGGCTGATGTTATTGATGCGTCTAACACTTAATCCAGATATATTTGGACGATATTTTAAATATTAATAATGTTTATTTTGACAATATGGTTAGTCAAATATACCCTTCAGAGCTCCAACTGAATAAAGCCAATACCTCTGATACCAAAGCCACATTTTTAGACGACTTGCATTTGTCAATTTCTAATGATATTGTTTCTACCAAAATTTATGATAAACGTGACGACTTTGATTTTGAAATTATCAATTTCCCATTTTTAGATGGTGATGTTCCTTGTTCTACATCCTATGGAGTCTATATCTCTCAACTCATTCGTTTTGCTAGAGCATCAAGCTATGTTGGGGACTTCAACACTCGCAATAAATTGTTAACTCAGAAACTTCTTAAACAAGGCTATCAGTATCATAAACTTCGCAAAACATTTTAAAAATTTTATAGACGATACTATGATTTGATTTCTAAATTCCAAGTTGGACTTAAATCTTTTTTGCGCCAAGGACTTTCGGAACCTGATTTCTATGGTGACTTTGTGTTTAAATTGAAGAAGATTGTTGGCTCTAATAATTTTTCAGCGCAGTTCATTAAAATAATTTCCCATTATAAAAAGCTTGGCTATAACATTAATGTAATTGCAACAGACTGCATGCTTGGTGGTCAACCCAATCACGGTTGGCAACTTTGCTTTCCTCTTGAATTGCACGCTGGTGGGTCGGACTTCAGACTCTATGATGGTTCCGACTTAAAGACTTATCTATTGATGAGATGGTAGGGGCCTGATGTTTTGGCTGTTTGTTGGGCCCACCGGGGTTTACCTGTTGGATTTCTTTAGCTCCGGTATTCAGTTGTATTTACTGTTGAGTCCTTATCTTTGCTTTATCTCCTTGTTATATCTTGATTTATATGTTCTAGGAGATGATGCATTGATATGCTAGGGGTCTTTCATGCTAACCAAATATCTATGTGTCTTGATCCACATCTGAAATAAGGGTGAGGTTGGCGCCGTTAAACCGGTTTAAGCCCTCCAGTTAATTATCTTACTGACCGTTCCAAGGCAGTACTTCTTTTTTGGATCTTTTATGTTTTTGTTTTGTCGTGTGTTTGCTATGTCTTTGTGCGCGTCTGTTTATATGTGCTTTGTGGTCACCTGCTGGGAAAGGGCTGACCTCTTGGCTCTCGTTTGTGGTGTCTAACTGTGAGTTTGTGACTTTCCCATTGGTATCCTGGGTCAGGTGTGGTAATTGATTGTATCGATTCGTGATCTTTGCACCCTTACTTACTTTAATTTAAATAAGAATTTTAAAGGTACAGTACCGTCTCATCAGTACCTTTTTAGTTTTTATCTTAGTTCATCAGTTACCTCTCATATTAACTGCATTGTTACACAATAACCTTATAAACGTTGCATATCTCGCTTCATGTATCAGGTCAACATGACATTGCACTTTATGGATGACGTGGTCGATGACGTTTAATCGACACGAGACTTTGCTGAGCAAAAGTTCTGACGCAGCACGTAAAAGGCCATAATTTTATACGAAATAAATGCTGTAGGACAGTTTATGTTGTAAAAATTGCTCAACGAATCTTGAATAATCTTTATCGCACAGAGAATATGTTATCTGGAGCATGGTTCTGTGAGCTGTTCTCCGATTGGTCAAAACGCTTTTGGGGTCTCAGGACCTTGTGAGAGGTCATAAAGTTAAAAAGTCCGTATCACCCCACACTCCAACGCTAGGCCAGTAAGATGAGGGGTAATGCTTGAAAATTGTACTGTTGAATTTAACAAAATTAAGCGTCGAGTTTCAGTTAATTGAGATTTGAGCGTTTATTGCTAGAACGTCCATACAACTCAAATAAAAATCAATATCGTGTTAATTATCAAACGCGTGGAAATCATTGAAGGAATGATAAATATGTGTTACTTCTGCTGCTTAGAAATGGCGAGGGGCAAAAATGGATAAAAAAACACCGAAGCGGCTTCAAATTCCCTCTGACAATAATTGACACGTCACTTAAAAACGTTAGCCCAATCCTGACTAAATCCTTCTTTTTTATTGGCAAACAACGGGATCTGACGCCTAGCGTAATTGAGGAAGAATATCTTACAGAAATCCCCAAAATCAACTCAGATTTCATGATACTGAAATGCATGTCACATATCTAATATTGGAAGATTACCATGCATTTCATTTTTTTCAACCACCCTTCCTCAATGGAATGCTATGTTTCTTAAACAGTTTGAAGCATATTGTTAAAATGAATCTTCGATGCGTAACTGAATGAGCTTTCCCGTAGGCGAACCAACCAGCCAAGGACATTCGTTCGGACAAAGATATTACCAAAATAGACCAAAGTTGCTTTAGAACTTTGGCTCAGTTTATAATAGCTAGTTTAAAGAGTGAACCAACTTGTAAACTGATATATAGAATACAAGTTTTGTGTCTTTTGATATCAAGTTTACCATGCTCGGCTTTAAGACTGCATGTCTAATCGCTTAGCAAGCCTTGCAATTAAACATGCGTTTGTAAATCATAGCCTAGTAAACTTGATATCAAAAGACACTCACCTGGCCTCGAGGCTATAAAATCTGAGTTCATTCTCAGACTCAAAATAAAGCGCAATGATTGGCTGCTTGCCGACACGCCAATCATTGTGCTTTATTTTTAGTCTCGTTCTAATTTTATTGTCTCATACAGGTACAGTTGTGTTCCAACGGAGTACTACTCAACTCCTGACATAAAGTTCAGGACAGAAGTTGCATATTGGATGGTAGCGAAGTGCAATCCTGCATACCCAAATAATGTAAACAGAACTCTTTGTCAAAACCCAGGACATGATGTTGACCATGCCACTATGGTTCCAGTCACGGATCTAACAACTAATGAAGTCTATAGAAACAAATACTGCTTCTATTGTTCCAAGACCGAAACCCATACACAGCTAGTTCCATGGATGCCAGCCATCGCAAATGATCAGGAAATTGATCCAACGCACAAAACATTTTTGAACGAGTTAAAAGCACAGCATGGAAATATTATTTTCTATGGGCCAAGGTATCTAAGTGCCAATAAATGTGACCTGTATAGACCAACATATAATATTTCGTCCTGCAATGTGACTGGTTTGTGGCTGGTATACAACCAAACTATAGAAACAGCGTGTGAGTCTTTCACAGACCCATTCAATTTTACATATAAGAACTATTTCTGTTACCTGTGTAACGTTGCTAAGCATCTGCCAGTAGAAGAATGGATATGTAAGAAAAGCAATAATACGAGTGGACATACCAGCATTACCCCACCGTTTTCTGCCATATTAGATGTATCAGTTCTTGATAGAGACACCAGTAAAGAAGCCCTAACTTGTACAAGAGATCAGTTTCCAGACTACAAATTTGTAAGTAAATTTATAAGTTTAGTTGTGAATCTTAAACTTTTATGCAGTGCACTAGTCGGTTACTCCTGGTTTATACAATAAACTTTTGAATGGTCCATTCTCGTATCAAGGGTCACAGGTTATAATTTTCAAATAAATATTGTTCTGAAGTGAGCCGTAACATGTGATTTCCAACATTGTGGCATTTTGACAAGTGTAGACTCAGACGAGCCTATGCAGCCTCCTTATAAGCTTAGAAACTCCAAATGATGGTCAGTCAGTAGCTGAATAGTCATAGATTATTCAAGCCACTAGCAAAGGCTCTGATCAGGCTGCGTGTATGCGCAGGCTGACCTGAGGCTTTGCTGATCGCACATACCACATTGTTGGAAATCTCATGTCACGGCTCATATGCTGTTATATCACTACCAGACGCGGAACAGTATGATAAAGTTGTTTCTCTTTGTTCCTTAGTCATATCAATAGACACATGTAACATGTAACACGTCCCTCTTTTCCATAGTATTGCTATAAAGATTCAAACTTTGGGTCACTTAATCTCAAGTGACAAATATCTAGATCAAACAGCAAGTGTGTTTGCTCAATCAGTATAGTGGCATACGATCAAGAATATGGCCGGGAAAATGGCAACTGGATTGATATGATGGATATGAATGCTGATTAATCCAAGAATGCAACATTTTCCCATGCAGTATATCACTACACAAAACCATGTGGTTCAACACCCTGTAGTTTGATGGTTTAACCCATTTAAGACTGGAGTCTTTTTATTGGACGTCGGCAAACATCAGAATTTGGTTGGTTGTCGAGTTATGTTTCCATCAACTATTTTACACATCTAACCATAACACCAATGACAAGTATCAGCTATCCTACCATTAAATCAGAGCGCTTAGCTGTTTCACCATAATTATGCTAGTGAATACATGTACTGCTTTTCTAAGCTTGCTTGAAATTTCTTGTATGTGAAGTCAGGTGGTGCCTCAATTTTTATCTTAGGATCATCACATGGCATTATCACTTTACGGACTGTTATGTGACGTTCTTCAAAAGATAGCGGCAATCCACGCAAGATTTTTTCAGAAATATATGTCTAAAAATAAGAGCAAAATAAGTCATGTTGTATCTATAATGAGATGAAAATTGTATTGGTAGTTGCGTGCATTATACCGCTTGAAGCAAGATGCGTGGTTTTTCCTGATCTCCTTTAGATCGTAAGTTGAGTGAACCAGTATTGTATGGTATAACATTTAATTTTAAAAAAAAATGTTGGCAAGCCCCCTTTCCTGATCTATTGAATAAAATAATCAAATGTTATAAAATAATGGGATATAACACAGATATCATGTGACAGTCTGCATGCCTTGTCATAAACTCAATCACGTTTATGGCTACTGTTTCTTCTTTAATCGCACGACGGTTGGCCAGGCCTCAGACTGAATTATCATGATTATGGCTGAAGAAAAGAAAGCTTGGTGTTTGCTTTCTTCGAGTTAATTACAGTCTGACTGTTGTGTGAATGTATGTGATATGTGTATAGTGTAATTATTTGGAATGTTATCTGTAATTGTGGTATTATATGCTCATTGTCTTTTCATGGTTTTTTAATTTTACTTTGGATACACGTACAGTATATGACAACGTATTTATGGCAAAATTTTTATTTCTCACTGCCTGTGTCATTTGAACAATACATTCACCTTTTATTATGATATCTTAATCTGATGGATTATCCCAATCATGAATAGTAAGTGAGTATGGTCAGGAAATGCCACAATCACAAACTGCAGACAAACTGGTGGCATCGTGAGAAAGAGCCACACAACATTCCCGAGACACCAGTAAGACTAACAAAGCAAAGCAACCAGCTCTCTCTTCCCCATCGAGATGATTGCTAAACTCAAATTGACACAAAGTAACGCACAACAAAACATAAAACAATTACAGAAGCTGACAATGGTAGTAACAATCTACAATGAATCAACAACAACAGAACCACCACCTCAGAATGGACAGCAGCCAAAGCCGTTGCGGGGTTTAAATGCATTTTACTGGTACCAAATCTTTGCCATGGATCATTGATACTATATGTACCGAATAACATACTTTGCATTCTTACTGGTTCCTGGTCACATTTCTATAAAATGGTGTATATCTGTACCTGCAGATTTATATATCTCAGCAATCAGTGCAGTCCTAGATGAAATGCTGCCTTAAGCAGTATTTCATCTTGATCTTAATTGTTTGCCAAAGTACCTGCTTATGGGTATCCAGAATAAAAGAGTTTAACGTTTATATACTGGGGACTAATTATCAAATGACTTTTCTCATTTATTATAGTTTTCGTTTACAGGCTGTCTGTAGAAATGTGAGATGCTACCACCAATCGTTCAGTTTAGTGGAAGGAAGCTGCGAGCAAGATTTTGGTGGTGCTTATGAGCCGTTTTCTGACGTAAATTCTACCTGTTTTTCAGCTTTTTTTAAACTAAGTCCTTGTCATAATTCGGTAGCTGCATTCACTTCTGAACGTCGTATAGGCGCACATAGCATGTATGCAGTTAATTCACTCGTTAACGTTTCTTTCGGGATGAACCCTAACTCTTATGATTTTTTTGAGTTAGATACAGATGCAGTTAAATTCGTTGTAGTGCTTTTGACAGTAGAGATTACTAATTATAGTTTTACTGTTGATTACTATGATTTCTTTGACAGGATTTATTACATTGGAACTAACAATATATCTGTCAGCCTCGGTTCAGCTAAACAGTGTTCTATTGTAACTGTCGCCAATTATAATGTTTCATATTACTACAGGACTATCAAAGTCTATGTACCAAGTGAAGAGAACGGGTATATTAGAGAACTGCGTACCGGGGTCGACGAAAAAAGCCAACAAGTCAAGAACTGCTTTGAGCAAAGCATGGTCGTAATGAATAAACTCTTTGTTTGCCCATTTATACATTTACCCAATGATGAATTCATCATTGAGATTAACAACGATTATCTCACCCTTAAAGAAAATGGTGTGTTGAATCACACTAGGGTGTTTTCAAAATGGGAGTATACGCGTCATGGTGACAAAGTATATATCTGCCTTGATGATTACAGAGATTTCTATCAAACTATATCTGTCTCTCTCTCCAATACACCTAAACTTTCACGAGGCGAGCTAGATCTGAAGAATGTACTAGCTCTTGTCTGTGTATGTTTTTCTATGGTGTGTTTATTAATCACTATAGTAACATATGCTTCTATCCCTGTGCTGCAGTCTCAACCAGGAATCAATACAATGATTCTTGCAACCTTTCTGTTTTTAGCTCAGGGGTTTTATCAGTTTGGGGCAGGCCAGAATTCAATTGTTAACTGGGCATGCGCAATATTGGGAGGCATTAGCCACATCATGTGGTTATCTGTGATGTTTTCTACCAACCTTTGCTGTATTCAGATGTTTATGATTTTTAAAAAGTATATTGCGATATCACAAACATATCGACAGAGGGAGACTGTCAAAAGTATAGTATATGTTTTATGCGTGTCCTGTTTGTTTGTACTAGTAAACATAGTGGTTTCTCTTGTACGCAGCAATGGAAAAACAAGCGGCTACGGCGGGAGATTATGTTATATATCATCGCCTCTAATGCAGGTAATAACATTTGTTTTTCCATCAGCCATTGCTCTTCTGGTCAATAGTGTCATTTTTGTTTTCGTTGTTTATAAGATAAGAAAAGTAGTGCATTCCACCTCAATGCTAAACAAAGAGAGAAACTATCTAAATGTTTATATCCGCTTGTCAGCTCTAACTGGTCTTACTTGGATAGTTGGATATCTTCAACTTGTGCTTAAACTGGAATGGCTTGAGTACATCTTTATTCTATTGAATGCCAGTCAAGGTGTTTTCCTTATGATAGCTTTTGTTGTAAACAAAAGAGTATTAACATATATTTGTCAAAGAGAAACAACCACTTCCGCTGTAATGTTGAGAAGTGTAGAACGAACGCATTTATCATCTCATAAAAGTGCTCAATCCACCGAAAGCTATCCGCCACATGATACATCTTTGACTAAATTATAATCATGTGCTAACCCATCTAGGGCATGTTAATTTAGTGAATCAGTTTTGATATAAAGGAAGCATATTGATACAAACTGTGTTGATTCTTTACGCCCCAGCCAACATTTTTTCAGTCATGTCTGAACGATTTCCTGAACCAGTACTAAGAAGAAGATAATGTGTCTTCCTTAAGGACACAACGCGGTGCCTCCGGTGAGTCTGGAACCTGTGACTCTTTGACATCAAGTCTAATTCGTTCACAAATGATTCCTACTGTACGGGTCTTGGATAATTATGCAACTACGTACTCGATTTATAATCAGTTACTGTTAAAAATGATACAGTTCTGAATACGATGAGAGACGTTCAGCTGTAGTTCAAGTGAAGAAAACACCAACAGGAAAAAAGAAGACGAAATTACAGCCTTTTAAGGAGGATCGTTGTTCCAGCACCAAATGGAAGAAGCAAGGTGGCTTAGGAGAAGAGACCTTGACTTGAGATCGATTAGCCTCACTGGAGGCACTCTGTTGTGTCCTTAAGCAAGAATCTTTATTGTCACCTTAGCATTGGTTAAATCCAGGAAATGCCCCGACACAATTTAGAAATGACGGGGACGTAAAGAATCAGCACAAACAATGCAAATAAATCGGCGCCCATATGTGTCTGATATCATTAATCATACTTTAATTTGACAGATGTAATAAATTCACAAATCTTTCCCATTGTCCAAATACAGTAATGACAGAAATAAATGTCAAAAGCTACCATTAAAGGCATTTATTTTTGCAATAGTAGCGCCTGGTGAGTTTATTGCCCCATGTAGTGCACTGACAATTGAACATTACAGATGGGCACTGATGACCAGATTAGCGTAATAGACCTAGGTGCATTGAAATTGATTTTGTTTCAGATAACTTATTTAACATTTTATATTTTGCATTTTAGACTTTTCTTAATTTCATTGGTTGTGCTACTATATGAAGAAAAAAATACATTTTCGAAGAGAAATAAATGAACAACATAAAACATGTTCATAATGTTTTAATAATTTTGAAGTCAAAACTGGGTTTCTATGACCTCTTTCGAGATTGGCATCAAAAGTCTTTCTGAAATGACAGAGACAGAGATAACAATAATAAAGCATACGATGTTTAAGGTGCTTGAAAACCATTACACAGGAGAAAAAAAACGATTTCTTGCCCAATCCCTGATTCATTAAGTAATCCATTTTCAGCACTAGTTGTCATTTTGCAACACGAATTCATCCCTTTGCTGCAAAATGATTTCTATATAAATTATTCAATTTCTTTTATTTTATGCAACAGCGTCTGGTCAAGATAGAATTACCCAAAGACTCAAGTAAGCAGAACTTTTTTGCTGAGTATGTTTGTTCAATGTTGACTATAAGACTGATTGACTGTTACTTACATTGTAATTTATGTTTAAATTAAATTTGCTCGCGATATATAAACTTGGACCACATGTCAGCTGAGCATCTACAAAACCGTTGGTTCTAATGTGTGTTTTTTTTATTTCTCTTTTGATGCCTTTTAAACCATGTATGGGCGACATCACACAGATATTTTGGTATATGCACCAATTTTGCATATGTCTGCTTGATCTCAATCTGCAAATAATGAATTCTTAAAAATACAGTTAACCAGATTCCCCTTTCAAATAAGGACTTTTTCATAATCAATAATTGAAGAGGATTCTGCTTACAGGTTTTTCAAATACAGTGAGCCACTTTAGTTACGCGCCACTTTTTCAGGGCCCATATTTTTTTGACAAAAATGCTGGAGTCGAACATTCTCTATAATAATTTATTTATTGACATTTTATCTGTCTGATAACATCAAAAATAAATTATTGGAATCACTCATGCGAATCATTCTGCCACTCAAAGGCAATTTTGACAAATTTTGAAAAATGCACATGCAAGCGGAACGTCTATATTTGATCGTTGTGACAGAAAAACACCAAAAACAATTTATTAATTCAAGTTCAACCCCTTTTTTCGGTCGTTGAATTTAGTAACACCATTACTTTTTGAAGAAATGATCGTTTTAACCTCATATTAACGTCAGTCATAATAATCAAACTGGGTTTTCTTCGCAAATTATTTTGTAATGAGTACCTTGTGGACATAGAAGTATCGAAACACTAAAACGTCTTATCATTGACACGTCTTATAGCCTTGGTAGTAGTGACGTCATCATTAACGTCAACACCATGACGCCAATAAATAGATTATTTTTTTACGAAAATAAACGGCGGATACATGGTTGTTTTAAATGAAATCATAAAAGAAGTATTTTGATAACTAACTTACTCAGAATCATACGAAATTTTAACTAACTTAAAAAAAAAGTACTAAATCCAACTTTTTTCGAACCTTGGTCAGCTGGGAACCAAAATAGTAAAACATTAAAAAAAACTATGAAGTTAACAATCACATACCAGTCTTAGATATTGTCAAGAATAAATCGGCTCTTATATCTGACATAGCAGAAATTCGACCCTGAAAAAAGTGCAATGTGATCTGAGTTTCATTCGAGATAATGCAGTGTGAAATGGTGTTTTGAGGGTAGTGCACTTTAAAATCCATTTTCTCCTTCGTTTCTGATCTGATCACAATGAAAATTCAATGTCTAATGCAAATATAGATGTGCTTTACGTTGGAAGTCTCAAAATAAAAATATCACATTTCTTTTCCGAGAATTTTTTTCATTTTATAAGTGGTGCGTAACTAAAGTGGCTCACTGTATTGACAATGTTTATGCTTGCAACCAACAGCTAATGCAAAAATGGTAAAACCAATTACTGAAATGGTCAGCCGAAACAAAGTGATAGTAAAAAGTAGGTGAAAAATGGGTTATAGAAAATGAGTAGAGGTATGTTTTTCACCGTGTATCATTTTTGCTGCATTTTGCAGCAAGTTTGTACTTCTTGTACTGATGTGTTATGTTTAATAGCTGTACAAATAAAATATTTTAAACCAACTGCTGTCACATAAATAGGAGGGAAAACATATTTGTAATATTACTAATTTATGCCTATAAAAGGAAAACTCCTGAAGCGAACATTGATAAATTTTGTCATACCCCATTCAAAAATGGGGACTACACTTTAAGAAAAGAACTTGCTCCCAAAGGGAGCGAATTCTCTCCCTAAAGAGCAGTCCCTTGGTACGAAAAAACTCTATTTTCGTATAAGGAAATTACCTTTGACTATGTACAAATTTCATTATACGCATGCGCACTGAGCGCAATGGGCGCTACGCCTAGGATGCTATCCTTTAAATACACATTCATATCTTCCTAGTGGGCATCTGTTTCTAATTCGGGCTTCCTCAATACACAACATACAAACATATAGTGAAATAAATTATCCAAATTATGAAATACATACTATCTAAGGACCCTGCTTGTGTTATACATTTACATTTATACACGTAAAGAACTCAAATGTTCACAAGGAGATCTCTGGTACCTCTAGGTCAGAATTCTAGCGGCACTTTTGTCTCAAAGTCTAGTGTATCTGTGTCTCAGGTGAAGCTCAAAGTATTGTGCGCATCTATCTCTGAAGTAGTGCACATGGGTTGCACTTTATGAGAAATGTTTCTCCGTCTCGACTGTACATCTCATGTGCGCATGCACAGACTCCCATGGATCTTTGCTGCTAGCCTTTTAACAAACTCGATGGCTTCAGTGAACTACGACAATTTCGTCTCAGACAAGATGTAAATAACATCTCGCCCGATGCCGTATAATCACGTTAGTTAGGGGAGAAAATCTAATTTCTCAATCAGATTGATATTGACGCTGGAATCTAAAGTCTTCATCTTCATGACAAAATAACAGTGTCACACAGATACGTGTACCAAAGATTGCAGTTGAAATTATACTTCGCATTAGGACTAATTTAGATGCATGCATGTTGAGTTACTGTCCTGCCAGCCAAGAGTGACAGTGACGTCATTTTGTGCAAAGTTATCAGGGAGTTATAATCGATAGATCACTTGTGTATTAATACTATCCGCAGGATAGGATTAATACACAAGTGAGCTTTCGATTAGCATTAGGTCAAGTGGAGTGTACAAGTGAATGTTTTACTTAACAATTGTAAACAAAATATAACGTCACTGTCACTCTTGGTTGGCACGACAGTAGTAAAATATGCACTTAGTCTAGTTATTATAATTTTGAGCTAGACGATGAGATTTTGTATTCATCGCCTCACTGTGCGAGTAGCCACAGCTTCACTGCTCGCATACACAAAGTATGGAATTAGGAATTCTAGCACCACTACATGTAGGTATAAATAGACTTTTCGCTTACTGTAAAGGCGGCAACTTTAATATTCATATCAGGGCGTGGTTCGGCTATTTCATCTGCTAAACAAGGGAAATCAGGTTCTATTTATAATTTGGTGAAGAAAAAGTAAATTGTTTGGGCCGCGCAAACGTGCGTGTACTTCATGAAAACCTAACCGTATACACGCTGAACCCATATTTATTAACCCTTAAAACGCATTATCAAAAATGTATGTTTTTGTCGTCCACTTAAATATTTGAAGCCTCAAAAACAAACAGTATGGGCCCAGATCAGACTGCTCATGCAGGAGCAGTCTGACCTGGATCCACAATGTTTGCCTCTATGCTTATGTTAAATAGACATTTTCAGATGCAGTTATTTTGCTGGCGTTTTAAGGAATAAATAACAAGTTTTGTGTCTATACTGAGGTAATGGCGAAAGATGATACAGTTATTTTTGAATAAAACCACGTCTAATTTTTAGCTTTTACCTATGTCTGAGATTTACCTGTCCTAATTACGCATTCATGAGGTGCCACCTTTACAGTAACCAAAAAGTCCTATAATATCGGCATATGTACTTTTAAGGTGCGACTTAATGCACCCTTACATAATGACTTTTACCAAATGTGTTACGCGTAGCAATTTGATTAATTTCGAAAGATATCACAAAACATATTTATCTTATTTACCCCTTTAAATACATGGTATAGAACTAATTGCGGTGCTTCTTTTGTGGGTCTTTTATGTTTTTCTGTCTTGTGATTGACATACCTTTGTGCGTCTGTTTATATGTGCCCTGTGGTCACCTGCTGGGAAAGGGCTGACCTCTTGGCTCTCGTTTGTGGTGTCTAACTATGAGTTGTCATTTTCCCATTGGTATCCTGGGTCAATTGTGGTACTTGATTGTATCGATTCCTGGTCTTTACACCCTTACTTACTTTGGGCAGACTTTATTATTTCTGCTGAACAAAACAAATATGCTCTGGTAACTCACATGATGTATCTCCATCATACACTCATGAATACCCACATCCTTTGAGCTGTTGCAATTTTGCTCGACTTATGGAATGACATCACGTCTACAACTCGAATTGCAACCTATGCTTTATAAGCACAATACTTCTTAAACAGATTTTATAATTTTAGTATTGATCAGCAGTCTCAAAATGGGAGCGAGTATGACCAGGAAATTCCACAATTAAAGATCACAGATAAACCCATGGCACCGTGAGTAAGAAACACAGAACAGAGACAGCCACAACCCAATTAAAGTATACCAACAATCACCCTTTTAAACAGCAAATTATTTGTCTAATTAGAAAGGACACCAAGAACAACATCTAATCACAAAATCCAATGAGAGTACACAGGTTTAGATAAACACAATTTTGAGCGTAAAATTGTAAATAATTTTTTACCCATCAGTTTTAACATATTTTCGGTGTGCTCAAAAGAACCGTCTCATTGAGACGGTTCTTTTGAGTACCCACAACATATGTTTTGCTTGAGAAATAAGAAAATTAGTTTTTTGTTACACACTCTTAACTAAAGTCCTGCAGAGTAACAACAAAACGTTACTTAATATTGAGATTGCCAATCTTAGAAAGGGGATTGCCAAGCCTATAGAAACTGGTGTTCAATGTAGTATTGTGTCACTATGCAAAAGATCCACAATACGATCATGTACCAGCACTTTTTGTATACAACGTATATCAAGAATATGGGTTTACTTTCGCAATTTTACAGGAAACATTTAGCATAGGCCATATTTCATATATCGATAAGTTATACATATGAATTACACACTGTGTTTTTGGGGGTATTTTTTTGCTTTTTTAGGGGTCTGCTCTTTTTTTTCGGGGTGCTTTTTTGTTTGTTTATTTTATTTATTTATTTATTTGTAGTTGTTGTTTTTGTTGTTGTTTTTTTAGTTGTTGTTTTTTGTTTCTTGTTGTTGTTGTTTGTTTGTTTGTTTTTTTGGAGTGGGGGGTGCTTGTTTGGTTTTTGAAAGTGCGTTATGCTGTTGTTGTTTGTTTTTATTGGGAGTTGCGCTTGTTAGGTTTATGTGTTTTGTTTTGTTTTGTTTGTATTTGTTGTTGTTTTTCGGGGATGTTGTTGTGTTGTTTCAGGGTGTGGTTGTTGGTGATTTTATTTTCTGGTGGGGAATGTGTTATATTTTATTGACCTTTTGCAATTGTGCGTCGCCTAGTTTTACGTTATAGAACAATAATTTGATGACTTTGTAAGGGTAGTGGAATATCTAAAAATAAGCTTGCGAGTCTCTGCTAGTTGTTTTAGATCGACACGTTTCAGAAATAACTCCGGTGTGTTCTAATTTCTTAAGCGATAGCACTCATTTTCATGCAATAAATTAGATCCTGGGAGCCATTTCTGTCTTTTGAATGTTGAACAATTATGTCTTTTAATTAAAACTATGATCTTTGCGCTTGGAGACCGCTCTTGATCGATAGGCAATAGAATTAATGTTCAGTTTTCGAGACTTCGGATTTTGAACAACAATTGTCGTCTTTGTTCATTTGTTTGTTTTGAATGTGTTGTTGGTAATCTTTTGAAAAAAGATGAAGATTTTTTCGCGAATCTTCACAATAACTGGCGCATGGCATTGCCCTAGAACCTTGGACAGTCTCCTATGGGCAGATGGTGAGAGCCTGTGGCTAGGATTACTGTAGTTTTGTTAGTAAACACTGACATTCGGTGCTCCTAGCCAAAATTAATATTTGGAAAATAGTGCATACTATTAATTCCAGGACATTAGGTTTTAGGGGATGTGGTATTTTTGAGAAAACAAAGTTTTGTCAGGTATAAATACATGGGAATATCATGTTTGCAGAAAAAAACTTGAGATGAAAGTGTTGCGTTTGCAGTGCTCTAGAATATTTGGGCAAATAAGTATGCTGTCCATAACTTTTGAGTAATACATGTAAAACTAAGATTATACCTGTTTTATTTATTTATTTAATTATATAAAGGTGTATCATATACAGGTCATTGTAACTTGGTTATTAGGCAACACATTTGCACGAAATTAGTGACTAATGGGCTTTTATAATAATTTGTTTTTGAGCATTTTGGCAGCCTTTCCTCGTTGCCAAGCATGCCACGATAACAAAAGCATGATTACCCAGCATGGAAAGAGTTTAAATTGTATCGGGAAAATCACCAGAAACACTGCGTGTCGTCTTAAATATGTAATAGTTATACCATGGATTGTCCGCCTGTACGTGGAGATAATCCACGAGCTTTAGCGAGTGGATAATCTTACGTACAGGTGGACAAACATGGTATAACTATTTTATACCACCTACATCAGTGTAGACCCTGCACATCAAGTGATATTTCATGCTAAAGTTGGTAAAGGTGGTATAAAAGTTTTTAGATTTCATTGGTCCTTGACGAACAGTACAATCCTAGATCAGCCTAGTTCTGAAGGAATGCTTTGCATCTTACCTTTTGGTCCAATTCGTTTAACCCATTTAACCCGAGTGGAATTTCCCACTCTTATCAATTGGACCAGTCCATTTCCGTTTTAAGGGTTGTTGGGTGTATCAAATTTTTAATAGAACAATCTGTAAGCAAGCAGCGGAGCCCCTGATCAAACGCCGCAGTCTCTGGTGTCTGACCTTGGTCTGCACTGTTTGCCTATGTCCGCAAAAAAGACGCTAGCCGTGTATGAGTTACTAAATTCAATAATTATAAATCCACACACGTTCGGAGAAATAGAAACAAGTAACTAGATGTCTATCAGGGTATTTTCGGGGGAAAATGACCACGGGAAAACAAAGGGTCTCGGCTGGTCTTAACCCATATAAGCCTAGCGTCCCTTTTGTTGGACATAGGCAAACAGCGCAGACCAAGATCATAAGCGGCGTCTGATCAGGGCCTCCACAATTTGCTCACAGAATGTTCTATAAAATGAAAAACACCACCCAGCACCTCTAAAATTTGAAGTAGACTCGTACTACCGATAAAGATAGGACAGTTCATTCGTCTTAAATGAATTAATGAAGGATTGCTCACACAAATGGACAGGAAAATAAATTCAACAGAAAATGACTTTTTTGTGTGTGGAAAAGGTTGTTGGTCCAGGCTTCGAGTTATGGCTTTTCACATTTGACAAATACCGATTAAAAATGTGGGTTGAAAATATTGTCTTTGCTATTTAACTTTTAGTAAATAAATCCTTTTGCATACAATTGCATACACGATTGATCAAGGGGGGTAGGAGGCTGTCAAAATGCTCAAAACATATAAAAATGCTGTTTGCAAAATTCAAACCAAGTGAAGTGGTATTACGTTCTAACTTAGTGTTATAGATTTCAACTGCGCATGTGATATAATTGGTTGGTACAAGTTATAGACCTTATACAATACTGTTTTGTGTTGTATAATATATAGGATAGACTAGAAACTAATTGTATAGTTTATGTTTAATAAAATTCTGTTCTGTTCTGTTCTTATATGCGCCATTCGTTTTACACGCCTAGGTTGTTATTTTAGAAAATATATGAGTATCGTTAAACATACGACCCTTTTGTTATTGATGATAATTAGAAGATAAGTGCTGTAACACATAATCACAGATAAACACTCACTCCCTTAACAATCTCATTGATGGAAATGTGTTTTTTTTTCAAACAATTCTAAAAGAAAGATGCCGGAACATGCAATAGGAACATTAATAGTATACAAGAAACAACTATTTGATATTCTAACCCTTAAAGCGCCAATCACGACTGCTTTGCGACATCTTTCCTAATGGTCGAAAACAAATAAAGTTTGATATTTCATAAGAATCGTCTGCCATTCGCACATCGAGAGAAAGCAGCAGCCATCAAGACACTCACAAAACCCAAGTCAAGTCGATTTCTAGAGAGATAGGAGTGTCCACTTCGTGCAGTATTACTTAGCTTTTCGCGTACTGTAAAGGCGGCAGCTTTAATATTCATATCTGGGCGTGGTTCGGCTATTTCATCTGTAAAGGAAGGGAAATCAGGTTTTATTTATAATTTGGTAAAGAGTTAATAAGCTTTTTGAGTCGCGCAAACGTGCGTGAATTTCATGAAAATCCTAACGTATACACACTGAACTCACATTTATTAACCCTTAAAGTGCATAATCACAAAATTTATGTTTTTTGTCGTCCACTAAACTATTTGAAGCCTCATAGATAAACAGTGTGGACCCAGATCAGACTGCTCCTGTAGGAGCAGTCTGATCTGGGTCCACACTGTTTGCCTCCCTGCTTATGTTAAATAGACATTTTCAGATGCAGTTATTTTGCTGGCGTTTTAAGGGACTAAATAATGACTGAGGTTGTGGCATAAGATGGTACAGTTACTTTTGAATAAAAACACGCCTCCTTTTCAGCTTTTACCTATGCCTAAGGTTGACTAGACCTAATTACGCATTCATGAGACGCCGCCTTTACAGTAAGCGAAAAGTCAAGTAATATCAGATTAAACACCCACATGTGTATCAAGCTCAAACTGTCAACAACCCCCCCCCCCCCCCCCCCCCCCCCTGTGTGACTGTGGCCAGCAGAGTACATACTGCAGCGATGCCAACGGCTGGAACAAACTACAAGGAAAATTGTGTGGCCAACGTCGACTTCAGTTCAGACTAAAATTCTATGGAAGAAGGGGTGACCTGAAGAAGACGACAACCTTCATTTCCGGCGCTAGCGTCACGGACTATTTAGACGCTGAACGCCAGTACAGGTAAGTAAAGCGAGACGTACATTAATTTTGTAGGTTGCATATTATGGGCTCGACGAGAGAAAACCTGTCTTCGGGGGTTTGCGAACTACACATTTGCAGACCTGCCTGCGCATCCGCGCAGTCTGATCAGCGCCTTTGTTGTTCGCTTTTTGGAAAGAAGCATATGTTAACTTGCTACAGGTGAAATTTCAATTTTCTAGCTAGTCTCTGTAGCTTAGGGGACTGGTTTGAAACTCGCTTTGGCGGAAACCCCGAAGACAGGTTTTCTCGCGACGCAGCCCAAATCTAGGTGGACGAAGTTCTATTCTCACATCAATAGACCAATACAAGACGCGAGAAGTTTGCGGCGCGAGAAGTTTGCCACCAGGAATGGTTCAAACTAGCCTGCTCAGCTACAGAGACTAACTAAAATCTTGAAAGTTTGCGTGTTGCATGTTCAGCTATTTAACTTTCCAGAAAGCGAACAACAAGGGCTCTGACCAGTCTGTGCGAATGCACAGGCTGGTCTGCGCCTTTATTGTTCGCTTTCAACAAAGTCAGGTTTTCTCCCTCGCTCATGGCTCCGACCCACACAAAATCTATGCGGAAGGTATCGTGCTACTATGATCACTAGACTCAGTTATTTTAGTTTAACAACCTTTAAACAACTTCGCTTCAACGGCGATGCGACGCCAAGACGTCATATTGACGTTGATACGACGTTGTTTTGACGCCATGTTCCTGCTTGGATGCAGTCAAATCACAATGTGCAATGTGGCTGCCACAGAATTACAGATTTGGCCTAATTTAAACAATAAACAAGAATAAGACCGCCATGCTTTACCACTTTTTTACTGCTGAATGTGGGTACCCTACATTGAAAGATTATTTGACGAGCCTTTGGGGCCTCCTTTTAAGCTTAGAAACTCCAAATGGTGTTCAGTCAGTAGCTTAACAATCATAAAATACTCAAGCGACTAGCAAAGGCTCTGATCAGACTGCGCGTATGCGCAGGCTGATCTGAGGCTTTGCTGGTCGCACATAATACCCCGGCATCCAATTTAGGTAACCGTGCACACCCCTCGCCCAGGACAATTTTTCATGGGTGCCAAATTGTTCATTGGGACCCCCTGGATGCGAAACGAAGGTGTCCTAAAAATTGGTTAGGGCTATGTGAAAATGCATGGTTTCCATGGCAACCCATGGCGGATTTGAGAATGGGGTATACCTACAAAAGTACTCATATCTCAGCTGTTACTTATTCTAGACTACTAAACTTAATACCAAATTAAAGCTTAGACATAGGCCTATTATCCCCGTGTAGCATATGCAAACTATCTATTTTGCATATTCATAAACATTCATGAAAACAATAAAAATGTGATTCACAGATGGGGGTATATGTACAATTTCAATAATATCTCAGCTGCTTTTAGCCATAGATTACTAAAATTTGTACTAAATGAAAGCTAAGACATGGGTCTTTCATTCCATGGTCAAAAATGCAAGTTATCATATTTGCATAATTTGCGTATTCATGAACATTAATAAGAATGCTAAAAAATAAGGGAAAATCATTAAAATTATAAATATGCTGATTTCATCCCAATATTGTCATTTAGCATGTTTTGATATAATCAATGGTATTTGACAAGTCCATTCACCCAGTGGTTCTATATGAATAATATCTCATTTGCATTTTCATGAATATACATAAAAAACTTAAAAAATAAGGAAAAATCACGTAAAAACTATAAGCCTAGGGGAGGGGTTGAGGTACGATCTATCCTGCACTCCTAGGGCCTTTTAAATTCGTGCTAATGTGTTCAGTGGGACCCTCTGAATACGAAACGAAGTTCACCTCAAAACATTTTGGTATGGGCTATGTAAAAATGCATGGTTTCCATGGCAACCCCCTTATATGGTTTTCGAGAAGGGGTGGTTGGCCTACAAAATCAATCATATCTAGGGTTCTACTTATCCTAGAGCACTAAAATTGGTGTCAAATTAAAGCTTAGCCGCATGTCTTTTTTCCTGTGGTCAGATATGTAAATCTACTATTTTGCATATTTATGAATATTAATGAAAACATTTAAAAATAAATAACATCGTAATAAAAACCCATAAATAAACATATATCAGCCCAAAAGCATCTTCAAACCACTATTGATGCCAGTTTTAATATAATCAGTGATACAATTTGATAAGTTCTCTCATCCAGTGGTCCTATATGAAAATTATTTCATTTGCGTATTCATGAACATTAATGAACACTTTAGTAATGAGAGAAAACATTTTAGAAAAATTAAGGGATGCACATATAAAATTACCCATGTTTCAACTACCATGTGTTCTAGTGTATCAAACCTAGTGCCAATTCAATGCTTAGTTATTGTACCTTTACCTTAAGGTATAATATGAAAAATATTTATCATGAATATTTATGAATTTTAATAAAAACAGAAGAAATAAAATGAAAAAATGCAGAAAAATCAAGCCTCAATGCACTTCCAAAATTACTCATATCTAAGTTGTTAAATGCCCTTTAGTGCAAAACCTGATTTTAAATTAATGCTTTTACACAGCATGTTTACCAAAATGATCCAATTCATAACACATCTAATTTAATTTCTCATGAATATTGATGAAAACATGAGAAATTAGAGAAAAATACAGGAAAATTAAGGGGTGTATCTACAAAATGATTCATATCTTACCTTTCATTTGCCCTATAGTAGCAAACTTTTTACCATATAAAACAGCATAATCCTAAGTTGTTGTTTTTTTTTTAGTAGAAAAAAGTATAAGATTAATAGCAGCTGAGATATGAGCAATTTTGTAGGTACACTGCTATCAATTTGTATACATTTTTTCTTGTATCTTTAAAGTTTTAATTAATATTGATCTTATACAAATTAGATAATTCTTATATCTTCCCAATAGGTAAAACAGTTATGCATAGACTTGAATTCAGCATAATGTTTGCTACTCTAGGGCAATTAGCAGCTGTGATATTGGTAATTTTGTAGGTATACCCCTTGTTCTTCTCTGCCATTGTTCTAATGCTTATATTAATTTTCATGAATATGTAAATAAGACAACTATAACATGTTACCGTTGCGATAAAGGACTGTGTCATAGCAATAAGTTGGCACCATGTTTGCTACATAAGCCTTAGGGCTATAATCTGTTGAGATATGAGTAATTTTGTAGGTATATCCCCTTAATTTTCAAGTATTTTTCTCAGAATGCTCATGGTGTCATCAATATTCATGAATATTATAATATGATTATTTTAAAATTGGATCATATGTTAAAAATAGTATTGTCTTAGCATTTATTTGAAACCAAGTTTGGTACTCTAGGGCACTTAGCAATTGAGATAATATTAGATTTGTCAGTACACCCCCTTGATTTACCCGCGATTTTTCATTTATTTCTACTGTTTTAATTAAAATTATTTATTACTCATGTTAATTATTTTTCATAGCTGTCCTTCAGGTAAAAGTATTATGTCTTCGCATTGATTTGGCACCAAGTTTGATACACTAGGACGTATAGCAGCTGAAATATTGGTAATTTTATACGTACACCCTTTAATTTTTCTGAGATTTTATCTTTGATTTCTAAAGTTTTCAATAATATTCATGAATATGTTTATTAGATAATTTGCGTATCTAACTACCAAATTAAACTGTTATGTCCAGGAATTAGTTTGGTACCATGTTTAGTAATCTAGGGTGAAATGCTGTTGAGATATGAGTATTTTTGTACGTATACCCCCATTCTTCAAAGTCGCATAATGGGTTGTCATGAAAACCATGGAATTTCATATCACCAAAGAATATTTATTTTTAAGGACAATATTTTTTTGCATTTATGTGGTCCCAATGAACAAATTTACACCCATAATGAAATGTCCTTTGTGTTCAATTTAGGTCTGATTACCCCCTTGCATACTATAGTTTATCCATGTTTTTCCCTCATTTTAAATATATATTAATATTCATGAATATGCAAATGAAATATTTTTTATATAGGACCACTGGGTGAGAGAACTTATCAAATTGAATCACTGATTATATTAAAACTGGCAACAATAGTGGTTTGAAGATGTTTTTGGGATGAAATATGTTTATTTGTGGGTTTTTATTCGATTTTATTTAATTTTTAAGGTTTTCATTAATATTTATAAATATGCAAATAAGTAGATTTACATGTTTGACCACTGAAGAAAGACATGTGTCTAAGCTTTCATTTCACACCAATTTTAGTGCTCTAGGATAAGTAGAACCCTAGATATGATTGAATTTGTAAGCCTACCCCCATTCTCGAAAACCATACAAGGGTATAGCCATGGAAACCATGCATTTTCACATAGCATACCAAAATGTTTTGAGGTGAACCTCGTTTCGCATTCAGAGGATCCACCTGAACAATTTGGCATGAATAAAATGCCCTAGGAGTGCAGGATAGATCGTACCTCAACCCCTCCCCTAGGCTTATAGTTTTTACGTGATTTTCCCTCATTTTATAAGTTTTCATGTATATTCATGAATATGCAAATGAGATATTATTCAAATAGGACCACTGGATGGATGGACTTGTCACATACAATTGATTATATCAAAACATTCAACAATGACAATATTGGGATGAAATCAGCCTATTTATACTTTTAATGAGTTTCCCTTATTTTTTAGCGTTTTATTAATATTCATGAATACGCAAATTATGCAAATATGATAACTTGCACTTTTGACCATGGAATAAAAGACATATGTCTTAGCTTTCATTTAGTACAAATTTTAGTAATCTATGACTAAAAGCAACTGAGATATTATTGAAATTGTACATATACCCCCTTCTGTGAATCACATTTTTATTGTTTTCATGAATATTTATGAATATGCCAATTAGATAATTTACATATGCTACACGGGGATAATAGGCCTATGTCTAAGCTTTAATTTGGTATTAAGTTTAGTAGTCTAGAATAAGTAACAGCTGAGATATGAGTACTTTTGTAGGCATACCCCATTCTCAAATCCGCTATGGGTTGCCATGGAAACCATGCATTTTCACATAGCCCAATCCTATTGTTTAGGACACCTTCGTTTCGCATCTAGGGGGTCCCAATGAACAATTTGGCACCCATGAAAAATTGTCCGGGGAGGGGGGGGGTGTGCACGGATTACCTAGATTTTATGCCAGGGTATAACACATTTTTGGAAATTTCATGCACTCGCTGGTTTCATAAGGTACTTATCGTTTTACTATTTTAATGACTAGTGTTGGGTTATGGTAAGGGTTATATTTGGGAGCAACTGACCCACACTTCCAATGCATTTTTTTCAGAAATGTAACTTTAATTAAAATACGAGCTCTTGCCAAAATCGTTGTACTGTTAATGGGTATGGCAGAAATTCACCCAATCAGGTGATGTGTTTTGTGGCCGTGTTCTTTGGATGTACTTGTTTTGTGGTTTTATGTCCAGGAACTCCCGAAAGCTCAACCGGCAGTGGTTCTGGTTTTATAGCGTCTCAGAAGACGGGGCAACGGCTTAAAGTCTCATCCAGGTAATGATTAAAAGAGAATGATTGACTGATGAAGTTCCACTATCATTTTCATAAATAGGTGTTTTAATTTTTGATAAAATTGCGTTACAATGGATGAAACAATGTTATGTAATATTTATATTTAAGGTTCAGTTTGATTTTGCGTTAGAAGAGTGGTTCAGTATATAACACATCTACATGTATATTCGTTTTAGCTACTAAAACTTGGTCAGATGAAGTGGCGGACATAGTCAGAAGTTGTTCCGTTCTTTGTTTTCAATAGATATATATATATATATATATATATATATATATATATATATATATATATATATATATATATATATATATATATATATATATATATATATATATATATATATATATGAAATTCTTGAGCTTGTGATATACAGTATATAGAAGTGTAATCAGATAAGATGTAGTAATACGAAGAGCACTCTTATGATGGGCTTTGAATACAAATATTGCTTCCCCTAAAGCACCAATAAACCCATTTATATTCATTCATTTCACATATGCATCGTTGTCTTTTTGTAAGTTTTATCTGAAAATGGGTTTGTTGTATGAGATATTACAGCTTAATTTGCATTTTTATCTAGCGCACAAATAATCCCACTGCTTCCAATGCCGTAATTTATCTCGGCCGCATTTTATAAAAAAAATCTTAAGGGCCTATGCCTCTAGATAAGGGTGCGTAATTAAAAATTAGTTATTAGTTATTTCTCAACGAAAGCATATGTTATGGGTACTCAAAATAACCGACACAACGAGACGGTACTTTTGATTACCAAAACAGTTGGTGTGGATACTTACAAGACTCGTCTCAATGAGGCGGTTCTTTTAAGCAACCAAAACATATTATTAGACTGATAGGTAAATAAATATTTTGAGAATGTTAGACCGATGCGGCACAGGTTTAGATAAACATCATTTTTAGTGTAAAATTGTAAACATTTTCTTACCCATCAGTATCAACATATGTTTTGGGTGTTCAAAAGAACCGTCTCAATGAAACGGTTCTTTTGAGTAGTTTTGAGTAGCCTACTCACAACAAGTGGTTTGCTTGAGAAATAAGAAAGTTATTTTTTTGGTACGCACTCTTAACTAAAGGCCTGTTAAAATGAATGAGTGAGTAGCCCTGCGTGAACTGCACATGCGCAACCAATTTGATGCATGATTCATACCAGTTTTAATGAGATCGTTCCTAGCAAAGTGTAACTACTCATAAGAAACTGTCAGTGTAAGCAAACAGCCTCATGTCGTTTTTTGCAGCAAGGTTTGTAGTGGAGCCGCTTGGATATTTTAACACTTGCCATGCTGGATAATTTTTACGGACCACTCCTCCTCATTTATATCAAATTTATTTGCAGAATTTCGGTTATTCAGTCGTATCTAATTGAAAAAAGGATTGATCCTAATCAGCTAGCTTCTTAGAAGTTTGAAGCCAGCTGATCAGGAGCCACGCTGTTTTTGAAACACGACATTTGGTATTTGCCCTATTTTGAAAACATTGTAGAATGAGATCAGATGGCTTCTGAAGCCATCTGATCAGGATCCACACTGTTTTCTACTCCCATTGAATATACATGCTTACAAATAGAATCCTGTGAGTTTTGGAAGGAGTGTAGAACATAAAAATAGCACGGTAAGGGTTATTATTCTCCACGAATGAGTTTTTATCTCGTGTGACATGATTATTATAAAGTATTTTCTCTGCTTCCGTTTTCGAAAATAATCTGAATAATTATCTAAACTATATTCTGGAAACGTCACTAAAATATAGGGCAAGCCGATCTCGCTTACAAGAGGCTGTCACTCAACACAGAAGGAAAGAAATCGGCATAGGCATGCTTACCAATCCACCTCTTTCATCGCATATAGGGTAAAGTTGGGTATACTCGGACAGACAGCTAAATTTGGACAGCGATCTTGTTTGTTTCATATTTCAAATATTGGAATAAAAAATAAATTAACTAAGCAAACAGTAAAAATCCTGATAAGACGGCTCATAAGGAGCCGTCTCATCTGGATTTACACTGTTTGCAAATGTGTGTTCGAATTTACCTGACGTCCAAATTTACCCGACTTTACCCTAACAATCAGTGTCGGGTCCAGAGGGGGTTCAGGGGGTTCGCTTGAACCCCCTCCTCTCCCCCAACCAGCTTTGAAATATCCTATGAAAATGAAAGAATTTGATCTCAACGAGACCTAATTATTTCATTTTCATGGCATATTTAAGAAAAATTAGATAAAATCAGCATAGTGGCCCCACACATTTATACATATGAACCCCATTTCAAGAAATCCTGGAACCGCCCCTGAACAATTATGTTTTAAACTTTCTTACCCAGTGTACCTGTTTGAGAGCAAATGCTACTCATTGAAATTTTAGGCATTATCCCATATTCAAAAGGATATTCTGCTTGACAGCTTAATCTGATTTGAAATGGAGAAGAAATTGTATTTTTTCAAGGTCATGACAGATTATGGAATCAGTTTATGTTCCATGACACAATATTCAAGGTATGTCAAAGGTGAACTTTTAGGCTATCGAATAGCATTTTATTCTAAAAAAATAACGATTTTTTTAATGTAAGGTCGAGGTCCCTTTATTTAATTTATGCTATGAAGAAGAAGGATTGGTATGCGATCGGAATGAATATAGTTTTTTGAAACAATAATATGTATGTGCGGATCCAAAGGCCCCCCTGAAAAGATTCAAAGCTATGGTGTTTCTTAGCAATAATGGTCCAGATCCCCTGAAAATCACAAAGCTTCATAGCCAGCATTTAATGTTGGGCCATCATGGGCTCGCCTGTGAAACGTTTCGCAGGCAGGCTGATGACGGCCCGCTTTTAGTGGTATTTGGATACTCTCTCTGCCACTCAACAGCTAAAAAAACGTCGTAGTTGAGTTGGATCCCCTTTGACAAAACTTTCTGGATCCGCCCATGATATATTGTTATACTTTGCAGGTTTGTATGGTTTATCAACACTGTACTGTCTTTACCCCTGCTTATCCAGTTAGGTCTCTTGTGGCTCCCGGATTTTGTCTCCATAAAACCACTCTCAAATTTCACTCCCTAAAACCATTCCAAAATACCACTCCAAAATATCACTCCAAAACCACTCCACTCCATGGCTCCACTCCATAACTAAATAAGCATGTGCCTGTAAGGAATTCTTGTCTGCTTATGAATTTACACCTTTTGCAGAAAGTGGTTGTTCTGCTTCCCTGGGGTGTTCTGAGAGCATGAGTGCGCATTGATTTAGGCCTGTTCCTCCCCTTTGTCTGTTGGTGATGTTAGTCTTGTCTTTGCTGGCCTGGCCTGTGGGTCTCGATTCCTCTTTGGCCTGGGTTGTACTGGCGGGCCATTATCAGCCGCTGATCCTAGTGAGCCCATTGGCCCCCTTCCAGTCATGTTTGATCAGGTGCCCTAGGTGATTCAGGCAGGTCATTGATCCTGTGTCCTCTGAGTCTCCCTGTCTTTTAGGTGGCCATGTTGATGGCTGGTTTGTCTTCGGTGGTTCTGATGGGCCCCATGGGCCATCATTTCCTAACTATCTATGCCACCTTATTCCTGATGATCTTGCTCCCTGTTTGAATTGTTCAAGTTATCTAAAAGAATCCATGCGGCCTTCACCTTATGAATTTATTCTTTATTTAGCACATATTTTGTTCTGCAACTTTTAGAAGATATTTTAGAGTATGAATCGGGCATTTTAACTTGACTGGCTCTACTCTGTGGCCCAACGGACATTGCCTAATAAGGGGTTCAGTCACCGTATCAATGCTGTTCTTGGAGTATAAAATAGCTCCCACGGTGGGTTTGGGGACTTTTGGCCTTGAAAGTTCTGAGCTGTTTCCATGTTGGAATTTTCTGTAATTTGGGACTTTAGCAGCTGTGATTTAGTCAATTTTAAGAAATGACTTTGTTTTGGTTTATGGCTGGAATTACTGATGGAGATTTTTCTTAGACGATACAGACGTTTTCGATGTTAGTGTGTTTGCGTACTTCAGCTCTATAGAGGACTAGATATGATTAACCAAATAAAACAGAAATATCATGTTGGACTTCGTACTACTTTCGCTCTATCACATGTGAATCCTCTTATGTGGTCTTGATAGTTCTAAGAAGCAAGAGACGATTCCAATGAGTAGTTTAGTTATAAATAAAGAGAGAAAGCGTCAGCGCATTTACTTTTCAATATATGTTAACTTAGGAAACTGGATTTGACTTTTGTGATAACGTACTAATCGTCTCAAATAAGCTGGGTGGGAATCACGTGGTATTAGTATTCCCGTGAGTAGATACCGTTTACTTTCTTTTTTGGTACTGTCGTGCCAACCAAGAGTGACAGTGACGTAATATTGTTTAGAATTGCTAAGTAAAACACTACTGTCGTGCCAACCAAGAGTGACAGTGACGTAATACTCTGTTTACAATCGCTAAGTTAAACGTTTACGTGTACACTTCGCTTAAGCTACATGTAACGCGAATCAATAGATCACTTGTGTATTTAAGCCTATCCTGCGGATAGGATTAATACACAAGTGATCTATCGATTAAAATATGTTATCCTGCTAATAAAATGTGAAAATGCCAACACAGGCATTTTAATCATTTTAATAGTATGATCATGCCAAAGTTCATGCTCAGTTGAGTTGAGCATTAAAAACAATACACCAAAGCCAGATCTTGAAAAAATCCAGTTTACAGAAAAGGTAGCTTACTGGTCACCTAGCCTAACTACAAAACTACACACAGCCGGCCTTTTTTTATTGCTTTTTTTTTCCAAATTTTATTTGAACCGTCGTGTGACACTTAAACGGAGATTAATCAAACTTACACGGAGATCGATGCTGCTCCATGATGCTGACAAAATAAAAAACAAAGAAATTCAAAACACTTTATACCACCTTTACCAACTTTAGCACGAAATACATCGTGATGTGCAATGTCTACACTGATGTCGGTGGTATAAAATATTTATACCATGTTTGTCCACCTGTACGTAAGATAATCCACTCGCTAAAGCTCGTGGATTATCTCCACGTACAGGCGGACAACCCATGGTATAACTATTGCATGGCCATGACTATAGCCTTGAAGGCACTTTGATTTAGCGAGTACGGCAAGACTCCATCAAATGTAGCAGGCGTTGTAATCTCATTTACGCTAGCTTATTATTGCCTTAATACGCCTTCATTTACGGCCACTTTCTGTTAACAATATAATGCTAATGTCCAACATATGTGGCTAAAAAACTAATGTGTTTGTCTGGTTATCGACGTTTGTATTCTCCGTGAGACAAGTACAGATTTGCTCTGCAGGATGATGCATCAAAATGCACGGCATGAAAGCTAATGTCATAATAACTATTTTCGCATTGACCAATCAACGGATTTCGTGCCAAACTTGAAGGGTAGTTCAGGGCACAGTGGCCTGTAAATGTTTCCATATACTTCTATTATAGGTTGTAAGTAAGTAACTGTGGTCCTCACAACTTTTAAATCACAATGTGGCTGCCATATAATTACAAATTGGACCTATTTTAATCAATTAACAAGTTGACCACCATGTTTACCACTTTTAGCCCCTGAAGGTTGGCTCCATACATTGGAGAGGCATTTCAGTAAATCATATTTGAGTCACAACATGTGATTTCCAACAATGTGGCATTTTGACAAGTGTAGACTCAGACGAGCCTGTGCAGCCTCCTTTTAAGCTTAGAAACTCCAAATGATGTTCAGTCAGTAGCTTAATACTCATAGAATATTCAAGCGACAAGCAAAGACTCAGATCAGACTGCGCGTATGCGCAGGCTGATCTGAGGCTTTGCTGGTCTCACATACCGCATTGTTGGAAACCACATGTTATGGCTCATATCAAGATGTAAGGCCTCACCTGTAAACTAAATGAACAAAAGCAGTGAGCTTTTTTTCAAAGTTTTCCGTCTGTTTAATACGTACGTCGAGTATGTTTATTACTGACCAATCACGGAACACTTTACCCATAAATATAGCCCTTAGCTTACACCCACCATTTGAGCGAATCACTACCTTTTTTACAATTACAGATATGGTTCCTTCACATTGCATAAGTGGCAATAACCACAATAGTTCTACCACTCCACGCAGCACAACGAAAACTATTGTGACAGCTTTTGTGACATCTTTTTTGATCTAGAAAAACAGGTCCTTCTGAAATAGAGCGAACCTACATAATTAAAAAACACAGCACACTGATTGAGTGTGTTCATGAGAGTTAATGGAAAAGGCAACAACTCTCGTGCCCCCTAGCATCGATTTAGCTGCAGTCTACTTTCTGTTAGAACCCAACATTCTGTGAGAACCTAACATTCCATAGGTACCAAAAGCACTATACCGATGCATGCTCGTTTGAAGAATTAATGACGGTATGCTTTCGCGATAAGTACCATCAACCCTTTCCTTTATGAAAATCCATGCTTAGCTGCTCCCACTATGAATAATTATATAAATAAACTTACACGTTTGTATATAGAACAAATACATTACTTTTCAGGTCCACTAGTGTTGGATCATATCTAACCATATTTCCATAAGCAAACAGAGAAGACCCTGATCATGCAGCTCTTACAAGAGCTGCCAGATCTGAGTCTACTCTGTTTGCAAAAGAGATGAAAGGTGTTTCTATGGGGTAATAGGTTAAGTGTCATTTAGTACCGGTACATGTTCCCTTGAAGTGGTCAGTTATACAATGTACATAAAACACAATTTGTGCGAATTATCAACAGCTAGTCGGTCCATTTTTCTTGTTGCTAACTTTTCGCCTACTGGAATTTTTTTATACATTTTTGTAGTCTGCTGATTTTTTTTTTTTTTCAAAAGAAATTTTTTTGAAATATTCTTTCAGGAATACCAGCGGTGTCACACAGTTTGCATCTAGATCAGGCCTGACATTTTCTGGCCTAATCTAGGTTTAAACTGTTTGCAAAGTTTATCAGGACTAACAGGTAAACGGTTTAATGTAATGGCTGTACTTTACATTATGTGAAAACCTGCATAATTGATTCACGAAAAATCCAAAAGAGACAAGCAGACGTTGAAGGAAGTCGTGCTTACCAATTGTGCCGATTATGTAGCGTCTCAATATACAGAACGACCTTTTTTAGATAATTTTCCAAATCTGTGATTCCAATCATTTATGTGTGATTCCTATCTCAATTCCAAGTGTGAGTCTTATCTAATCGCGTGGTTCAAGCCATAGCTCTTCTTAATATACAAAAATATACTCAGTCGCATGGCAACATGGCCAATGGCAAAGTATATGTGATTTGGTTGATTCCCAATGATGTTACGTTGAATAAGTTAGGAAGTCTGCGTGCGAATTGAACATTTTATACGCTTTAACAGAAGCAGAATCTAGGGCAAAGATTTGGCTAGTAAATATATATTTGAGGCCTATCACTGTAAAAAATATGTGTAAGTTAACACAAATTTTGGTGTTAACTTACACTAAATCACATACTAAATCAACTTGAAGCAAACATTTTTCCAGTGATAAATATTAAACATTTCTGTCTGCTCTTGTTGTCGCTATTCTCTGGATTAATATAAATGAATTGAACATAGCTTTTCACGCAGATGAAAGACTACACCAAAACCAGTGGCTGTAGCTGCAACAAAATTTGGTGTAAAGGAACACTTACTTTTTACAGTCTTGTCGCTCCCGCTGCTGTCTGATTTGAGAAAGAATGAGTGTGTATGGCCGGGAAATACCACAACTACTTATCACAGACGGAACATGGCACCGTGAGGAAAATACACTAGGACATAGGCAAACATAGACACACGCATAACAACAAGAATACATAATGTACAAAAATGTCAATTAACCCTTTACTCCATAATAACGCCTTTTGACGCCTTTAAAATACAACGAGTTCGTATTTGAAAATATTATGGAAAATATTTCGATAATATTTTCTAAAGTATTCAAAACTTTGCTTCAATTTGTCCTGATTTTTTAAATGTTATCAAAAAATATAAAATGACGTCATGATCTAAAAATAGCATATGGGGTTAAGGGTTAAAGTGAGCTTTCATTCCTCTCACTCTTCCTCAGCGAGGTGATTGAAAAACTAGAAATGAAACAAAGAACAATATCACAAACCTGGACAAGACACAAAGCCCCCCCCCCCCCCACACACACACACACACCCTTGGAACTACAACAAACAAAACTCAGCAACAATTGAATCACCTGCACGAAAAAGGAAACCTGGTTTTATAAGCAGGCTAGTCTAGCTCCTAGACCTTGATATGTTTGTCAATTTTACTTTACTTATCATTCAGTATAATTTTATATCATATAGCTAGTTTCATCTCTTCTCTTCTATATCATAACCTCACCTAGTCACAAATATTGCTTTGCTATCAAAGAGGAAAGAGGGTGAATAAAGAAATTATTATTTTAAAATGCAATTATCATTTATTAACAAGAATATGATATCAGACTAGTGGCTAGTCTATAAGCCGGGATGCAGACTTTTGCAAAAATATCGCTTTTTATAAAGTCGGAATATCTTTTTGAATTGACCAAGAAAAGCAGTCTGTTCAGTGATTCTTTTGTAATTTTATAAACTAAATCACCACAAAATACAGGCCCAGATATGTAGTGTTGTATGATTTTTTTTCAAACCTAGCTTCATCAAAAAAAAAAAACAGAAAATTTATCAGTTTAAAATAACATACTCACTCTCACTAACATTAGAAAATACTCTCAAAGAAGGATAAGCTACCATAAGATGGTAACAACTATTTAGCTTAAAACAAACAAGAGAAGTTATCACTTAAAACATACCCTTTCGATAAAACTCCGCTAATATTAGAAAATACTCTCAAATGTGAAGTATCTACACCATAAGATGGAGAGCAAGAGACAAATACCTAGCTTCAGCCAAAAAAAGATAGATCAGTTAAAAAACATACTTTCTAGACGAAACTCCGCTAATATTAGAAAATTCTCTAAAAACAATATCGCTGTGAAGTATTCACACCATAAGATGGAGAGCAAGAAACAACTAGCTAGCTTCATCCAAAAGAAGGAAAAGTTATTTGTTAAAAAGTATAAGATAAATCTACTCCATTTGATATGACAGTTATTGTGTTGTTGTTGGCTTAAATGACTCCCACTCTGTGTGATTCTTGTGTTTGGTCACGGTTTTGCTAAACAGTTCAAATGTCTTTTCTAGTTTGGTAATCATCACACTGAGGAAGAGACAGTTGGTAGCTTAAATTTTAAGTGTATTATGTTCTTCATTTTTGTGTCATTGTTTATCTGTGTTTATGCCACCTCCTCACGGTGTCATTGCTTGGTATGGGGTATGTGATAGTGGAATACCCTCAGGCCTGGCCCTAGGATTATAAAACTGCGTTCATTCTCAACTCAACTGAGCATTGACATTTCAACTGTTAATAAAATTAAATGATAAAATGAATACATTACTCGCTTTCTAACGCACATATATTACATATATCATGCTTAGTCGAGTTGAGCATGAAAAAGTTTTGTAACCTTGGGGCCTGGTCATCCTGATTTGTTGTTTTTTTTCTATATACGCTTAAAAATGGAAAATCTTTCTAGTCAAGGACACTAGGCTTATATTGGTTAAATTGATATATATTGCCTGTACTTCAAAATGTTTGTTTCAAAGAGAGAATTCTCGCACCTTACAGATCATTGGATCGGCAAAAGAAATTAGAAAAGGATAAATCAATTAAAGTCACTGTGCGAAATACTTTCGAGTCATGAAAATAAAATTTAAAATGATCGACTTAACAACTAAGTACTACTTTCTCATGTGCTATTCCATATTTAGACTTCAGAATCATCTTAATCCATATAACTTTCACCAACGACACCAAAAGTGAGTGTGACCAAGAAATGTCACAATCTCACACTGAAGGTCGACCCAGGGAACCGTGAGTAAGGCACACAGACAGTCACATGACATCAAGAGACAATTAAAGTAAAGCAACACAACTCTTTTAGTATAAAAATTTCACAAGCTGTAGGTCAGTTGTAAAAAATATATATATTGGCACTTATGCATGTATTTGCTCTGGCACAACGTACTGAGATTTTGATTGCTGGGCAATACTGCTTGTTTGGACATTTATGCTGTTGTTTGATTTGGTTGCATTGTGTTGCTATTGCTGTTTTATTGTCGTTGTCGTCGTCGTCGTTGTTGTTGTTGTCTAAACAGTTTGCAAAGATGATCAGCAAACGGCAAAAATCGTCGCTAAACGCTGTTGGCGTAATATGTTCAGTACGCTGTTGGAGTAATATGTTCAGTACGCTGTTGGAGTAATATGTTCAGTACGCTGTTGGAGTAATATGTTCAGTACGCTGTTGGCGTAATATGTTCAGTACGCTGTTGGAGTAATATGTTCAGTATGCTGTTGGAGTAATATGTTCAGTACGCTGTTGGCGTAATATGTTCAGTACGCTGTTGGAGTAATATGTTCAGTACACTGTTGGAGTAATATGTTCAGTACGCTGTTGGAGTAATATGTTCAGTACGCTGTTGGCGTAATATGTTCAGTACGCTGTTGGCGTAATATGTTCAGTACGCTGTTGGCGTAATATGTTCAGTACGCTGTTGGAGTAATATGTTCAGTACGCTGTTGGAGTAATATGTTCAGTACGCTGTTGGAGTAATATGTTCAGTATGCTGTTGGAGTAATATATTCAGTACGCTGTTGGAGTAATATATTCAGTACGCTGTTGGAGTAATATGTTCAGTACGCTGTTGGCGTAATCAATGTTCAGTGCAACACAGAAGCTACAAGGTGCAATCATACAGCAATTACTGATATAATTACGTCAAAGAAACGAATGTGTTGCCTTATAAACGAATTATAGGTGTCATATTCTGCAGAGAATGCTCTAAAATGGCATAGAAAATTAAACAGTTGATTAGGTCACGTTCATATCTGTCAATTGAGCTTTTATAACTGTAAATGCCTGAATGGCGATCTGCGAATATTGACAAGCTTCACAAATAAATAATAATAATAATAATAATAATAATAATAATAATAATAATAATAATAACAATAATAATAATAATAATATATGATTTCCTATAATTCTTTGTAAAGTCTGGACTGACTTGCAGATTAAAGCCTCGTTCATATGCACAATATACACCCCGGTGCTAATATACACCCGGGGTGTAAATTTGCACCTGGGGTGTATTTTGTGCAAGTAAACGGTGTTTTATGGAAATGCACCCGGAAGCAAATTAGCACCCGGGTGCGAATTTGCTCCACCTTTGTAGGTGGTGCAAATACGGTGGAGCAGATTAGCACCCGGGTGCACATTTGCCCCTAGGTGCAAATTGCGCATATGAACGCAACTTGTTATCACATATGTACAATTTGATCTTAAATTTTGATAAATTACCCATCCTTTCTATATGAACATGTACATGTGTATGAAAATAAACTATACAAATAGTCCCTTTATCAAACTTAAGGTCATGGCTTCTTTCTGTAGTCACTACTCCATCGGCTATGCCGGGTTGCCACGCAGAACAACTGGAATTTCTGGTCCATGGGCTTCGATTTGCATGATTCTATTTCTGAACAATATTTCTACCTATCCTCCGCAATAGAAATCAGAGTTTGCCATGTACACATCACATCGGTGAAAAGGTTCCCCCTGCATAATAACGGAGTGACCACCCTTTACGATTCATGTAATAAACGTGATGTTCAGACAGAGAAATAATTAAAATATGTCTGCCCTCTATCTTACCCCCCCCCCCCCCCAATTTGGGAATCCAAACCTCTTGTAGCCATTGACAATCTCGGTTAAGTCATTTCCCTTCGGAAACTTAACAGAGATAATTGAGAAGAGTTCGTCAGTTCGTCAACAATTGAAGACCAAACCCGTTTCGCACATTCACAAGACGTTTATTTTGCTATTACGAAGAGGTTCTCAATTGTCCAGCTCTGCGCAGTCCTAAGTCGTATATACTGTCACAAGCAGTTCAATTGAAACAACTTAACGCACACGCGCATTCTGTTGCAGCTGTTGGTGCACTTTGTCACAGAGCCCGTGACATTCGGAAGTCATGGATCATCAGTACATGTATAAGTCTCAAGCACTACGTTCGTACACTTCTCTTGGCCAGATAGTCATATATTTACTTAGTACTGCTGCAACAGCTTCTATAAGTGCCATTTATGCACCAGGAATTTGTATCCACTGCTCCCCCACCTACGGGGATGGGCGGGGATAATGATTTAAACTTTTCATAGCCCTGGTATAAGCCCCGCCCTGTGGGGACAAGCTGATGGTAACAACCCTGCTCTTTGCCCAACCCTACACAACAGAAAATCCCAGCGGGGTAAGTGTCCTAATGTTATTACCCACACACTTCCCCGGCACTGCGGGGACAATCAAAAAGTAATTGCCCAGCACCTTACCCCGGCTATTCCACGGCTATCCCCGTAGGTGGGGGCCGTGGATACAAATGACTTGCGTATTGTCCTCCTTAAATATTGTATAAATAAATAAAGCAAATAAAGCCAAATGGTGTTGCATTTTTCTCACATGACGGTAACTTGAATTTAACACATCGACTTGCTCCTTAAAGTAAAACTGAAACATTTGTGATATGTTTAAAGAGCAAATCCAATATCATATGAACACAATTTATTGACATATGAACGCTACATAAGGGGGTGCAAATTACTCCCGGATGCAATTTTGCATCCGGGAGTAAATTTGCACCAGGGTGCAAATTGTGCATATAAACGAGGCTATAGATAACGATGCTGCCTTAATACGAAAACGACAAGCACTTTGCTACATCTATATATACACCATTTATGTTGAATCGTTACTCAACAGGTTACTCTTCTGGTGGTAGAAGGGAAGAGAATGGTGTTGGACGTCACCAGATCCTACGACGTGATGTAGGGTTCTGGCGATACTGTGCATATGCGCAGGCTCGTGCTCGTCTGGACATTTTACTGATCGACTATGCAATACGCATTTTTTCATGCTCAACTCAGCTGGGCACGAAATTTATCCTGCTCATAATATTTAATTGCCAACAATTGTTTATATTTTAACATTTATTAGCATGATATATATACAATATCTGGGAGACTTAAAGCAAGAAACTTCCTCATTTGTCGGTATTTTAGTTTTTTATGAGCAGTTGAAATTTCGTGCTCAGTTGAGTTGAGCATGAAAAAAGTTTTATAACTTCGTGGCCTAGTCTTCGTGTGAATAAAGTGTCTTCCTCCAAGGCACAACACTTGCCTCTCGAGAACTAAGAACAGAAACGCAGACCCTTTCCCTCACAGTTACACCTCTATTCCATCAAGACACTCAAATGTAGTTAGCAAAAACAACTGCCAATTGCAATATATACTCTTAGTCCGTGCAAAACGCAGAAGACGACCATGGAATACTTTGGTAATCTTCGCTAACAGATTTGATCGAGATCAGGCCCGACATTGTGTCGGGCCTGGTCTGGATTCAAACTGTTTGACACACTGATGGTATTCCAAATAGCGTGAAACGATTACTATTGATAAAAATATATCCCAGCATGCAATTTTTTTTTATAAAAAGTTGACCATAAACACAACATGTTTTGTCCCATATCAGCCAAGGTTCCGTTTCTGACTTTTCTATCTTGACGCTTACTTATTTAACAAGCCCAATTACTGTCTAAGACGCGTCTCTAACATAGTTACAACGCCTTTTTACAGTTAAAATAATAGGAATTTGCCTCTAAGCCTTTCATTAAAAGTGGCTAATGCTTGTTTAAGAGGCAGAATATATCGCCAAATGATGCCGATATACTTCGTAATAGAGGCCGTTAGCTGTCTTTAATGATAAATTGTAGTTTCATCTTGACGTGTGACACATCGTACTTTAAAAAAAATCACGATGTTTACAGAGACCAAATCCAGTCGTTTGGTCTTTAAAACAAAAACTAATTTTAACGCCACGTCTAGAAAAACAAAATGCTATAAAACTTGTGTGGCTCTTATATGAGTCATATGTTTCATCGCATGTGCTGATCCAGAGGGGGGATATGGGGTCCAGACCCCCCCCCCCCTGGAAATCACAAGTTCTATAGGTTTATATAGAAATAAGCGTTTGGAACCCCCCTGGAAAAAGTTGGACCCCCGGAAAATGTTGGACCGACCCCCTCTGGAACCTTGAAAAATTATAGGTTTCCTTAAAATAAACCATTGGACCCCCTCTGTAAAGCTGTAAAAGATCGCTTACCCTCTATTGTCAAGGTGGCAGTATATTTATTTACCTTTATCAAAACAAAATTTTGGCTGATACCCCTGCTATGACATATGCAACCCTTGATATCCATTAGGCTGCAACACAGCTGTACTTATTGGCAAGTAGCATGAAACTGTACTTTAATCTTTGATATTAATTTAATTTGTAAAATATGTTACATCTAGGTATATCAATCATAAATGCATTATTCAGATTCCACTATTCTACGTTTACAATCTTATAATTCCCGACCATTATGTGATCTGCTTCATGGGAGAACCATCCTCTCAAGCGAAGGTTTTGTCGGTAAATCGCAACCCTTGGTAGGGCAAGATGTGGAAAAAACTGTTCATGCTATTACGGAGGCAGTGAATGAATGACACAAAACCAATTATGTCTGTTTTTCGTCTGCTGAAACGTTTTAAAAACTCCCGCCTCTTCATCAAACAGTGTAGACCGAGATCAGACAGCTCCTTTAGGGGCAGTCTGATCTGGGACCACATTGTTTGTCTCCATACTTACGTTAAAGCTGCATAATCTGTAACTTTTGATATTTTCATTTTAAAAACAATGTTTCTTTTTTTCAAGAACACAGTATAAATACTAAAATTCAGGTATACATTTTACCTTTTTCGTAATAATTAACAAATTATTAGTGCCAAAACAACAGCATTTATGTTAAAATCAACTGTCTAGAATTATTGGAGGGACGCAAATAATTACAAACAAGAGAAAATACACCTGTTTTTATAAGATAACTCACTTTTTCATGCAGTTTTCAGCTGTAGAAATTAGATTTATTGTGACTACGTAACTTTATTCTACTTTTTCAAATGATTTAAAAAGAAAATATTTTTTTTCGAAAAATGTTCATAGTTACAGAGTATGCAGCTTTAAGCAATGATGTTAGCAATGTATGTTTTTTTGTAGAAGACAACATTATCTGATGCAATTTTGCAGGATAGAAAGAAGTGAACAACAAGGGTTCAAATATACGTGAGTACGGCTCACGGATCATAAATTTCCGTGGTACGGACTTACGGAATTATGGACGACGCTCTTAGTCGGAGGAAAAAAATAGTTAATTAAAAAGTGGGGAAATTATCAATTTAGAGTTCAGCGAATAAGAAGACCTTCATTTCCCGTAGTAAAGCTTTGTTTGTTTGTTTGTTTGTTTGTTTGTTTGTTTGTTTTGAATTTTTACGTCCAAGTCAACAAATTTTCATTCATGTCGGGACGGTTCTTCCTGTGTTAAACCAGTACGTTGTACCGAGCCTCAGCGCTCCACTTTCAGTAAACTCAATATCCAGTCGCATTTCCCGACAAAATTGCGATTCTACAATCAAAATACATTGTTTATAATTGCCTATTCCTGCATAGATGTCTATTCGTATAGCTGTTTACACCCATTGTCAAATGAACGAAAATTCATGTTCAAATCAGGAGATTCACGTGCTGTTTGAACATAGGTCTGCACTTGAAAATACTTAAAATAAGCCCTTTGCATGACGATATATACGGAAAGCATCCGGACCAGACTGATCATTTCGCCGATGTTTTTGTTCGCTAAAACGTTGCGTACGGTTATGACGTTGTGACGACGTTCGAAAGAACACTGCTGACGCCATTTTGTTTAGAGAAATCCAGTGTAAGAAAATGGACAATTTAATGTTTTAGCAGCGTTTCCAGTGCGAATTGGGCTGAAATAAGGTAAAATATGCAAGAATAACGATCACACATGTTTGTTTCATTGCAGTAACACTTTTCGGGTCCCTCCGAAGATGTTGAACACTCGGCCTATCGGCCTCGTGTTCAAACAGCATCCTCGGGACCAAGCAAATGTTAATGCATGAAAAAACATGTCTGATCCTTATATTCTAATGCACATGAGTTTGTAACGCGACGTCTGATTGGATAACGTCAAAAATTTGCGACAGTATATCCTGCGATATACTGTCGGAAATAATTTGACGTCATTAATTACGTCACATTTGGTTGGATGACGTGTTATACAAGATACACGAAACTTTATTTAACGTCGGTTTCCATAAACAAATAACATTAGCTACAAGAGCTATTTTCCGACAACGTGTTGCTTTATGCGGCTTGCAACGCTCCAATTTGAGCTCAAACTGCAGAAGTGCATTAGAATGCGGATAACCATATTGAACATGTTCATTTGGGGAGGTACATGAATAGCGTCGGATATACGTTCGGAAATCACAGTTTACGGCTCCGCTCGCGCGTCGCCGTAAAACTAAATTTCCGACTGTAGCCTATATCCGACGAGATACCTCCCCAAATGAAAATTTTGAATACAGCTATGCCCTAAATCACTGGTATCCGTTTTATTTGTAGAGGAAATCCAGGTGCACAATACTTTCAAAAATGAGCTGACAGAATATTTTTTAGAAAAAACTCTTCATATAAATGTGATAACTCTACTTTGTTGCTACTCTCGTTTGAAACGAACAAAATTAAGGAATAATGTATTCAAAATTTTCATTTGGGAAGGTATTAAAGTCGGATATACGGTCGGAAATTTAGTTTTACGGCGATGCGTAAGCGGAGCCGTAAACGTGATTTTCGACCGAATATCCAAGTAAACGTATCTCCCTGATAAGGTTATCCCCATTCTAATGCTCTTCTGTAGTTTCGTCTCGATTTCCGATCAGTATATCGCAGGATATACTGCCAGTGCATTAGAAAGTGAAATCTGTGCAATTTTGCACAGATTTCACATTTTGAACATTTCGCGAGGAAAAAAAACTCGTGATGAAAACAAGTATATGGAAGTTATTCAGCTGTCGTCGGAGCCCCAAGCTGGTCACTCTTGGAATTAAAAACAACCGTAAATATAATATTCTGGGCCAGACACAAATATGCGGGCCAACTTGATACCTGTAAAGAAAAAATATTTGGATATCAATGTATACCAAACACAGATAAGATACTGACAAGACTGCGGTGTGATTGTGCTTTGTTTAGTTTCCACTATTTGTAATCTATAAACCTTAATGAGTTTCTTGTAAGTGTTCAGTTACACTATATAAAACAATTTTCGAGAAACATCAACGGCAATCTGGCTCATTTCACATGTAGCTCGAAGGAAAATTTGAAGATTTAAAAAAGTGTATGCCTCATTGATAGACTAAATGGTCCTCAAGATGCAGTCTGAGTCCCTGAAAAAAGTAATGTTTCTGTACGCATCCTATAGAATATGTTATCTCTATAATTTGGTTATACACTGAAGCCAATGAGCCATAAGCGATTGGCTCAGGTGAGCTAAAAGGCTGTTATTAGACTCTTGGTCCCAACTCCAGTGACCAGCCAGTACATTAAAGACATTTGGTCTTGGCTCAATACACTAAGTCCGGACCAAATCTGGTTTTATAAGTATCGTTTATTTTGTTCATCAATCTGCACCATAATTTGGATGAAAAATAGTAAAAACTCCATTTATTTTGAGATTTAATTAGCATTCTCCCTAAGAATCATGCAGGCCCAGTAGAAAAGCTGATAAGTGACTTTTTCAGAATGCCAAAAAAAGTTGGCGCAATTGATTCCTTATAACATAAAAGTCACATAGCCAAAGGGAAACGGTTATTGTCATGGCGTTACCATGGCAACGACCAGTTAAAGATTTTGCCTCCAGAAGCATGTTTCCTAGTTTTGGAAAAATGAAAAATTACACTTTTTGAAGACAATGCAGCCTATTTATATTTTAAAGTCTAATGGTTAATGCTGTATGAAAAAAATCAATCAGGTATTACCTTTCAATATCACAAATGGAAAAGGATAACAAAACTTTGCAGAGTATGTTTCTATGGCAACGAAGAGGGGCTATTTCTATAATATTTTTGGAGGCTTAAATTGACAAATTTCTATCCAAATTATCTTTTTACAGCAAAGGTGAGATTAGAGGTGTCAGCATAAGGAATATACACTAATGCCTTGTGTTTTAAATGAAAGAATAAAAAAGGTCAAAATGTTTCTATATTCGGTATCCATGGCAACCAAAGTAGCAACATAATAGCAAAATTGGAAAAATGCCTAACTTTACAGAATAAAATGACCAACAAACACAAATGTGTAGACATTAGTTTATATAACATACAAAGCATCGATACAAACTTGAAAAGTTGCACACACGCTAGTTTGGTTTTGTGTCTCAATTTGGTTTCCATGGCAACGGGAATATTGCTACTGGCCTGAAATTGCACTTTTTGACCATTTTTAAATGATAGTTGTTGAGACAGGAAATATCAAAAGGGGTGAATTTTATTTTAGGGATATTCACTGATACTAGGCGTCAGTAATTAAAAATTAAAAATGGTCAAAATATTTCATTTTCCTTGTTACCAAGGCAACGAAAGTTGGTGGGGTAGCCAGGTATGAAAAAAGCCTATTTTTGGCATTTCTGAACTACTACAGCCATTCCCCCAGCGTACATAGAGACATATACAGTTAATGGTAAGTTCTAAATGGTATTAGCTTTCATGAAACACGAAATCATGGGTAGATTTCACCACCTTCTGGGGGTAACCATGGAAACAGTCAGAGTACTGTCGAAAAATAGAGATTAAATAAATTGCATCTTAAAGTGGTTAAACATTTCCAAGTGGATATAATTCAAGTTTTAATATGTTTCAAAGATAGTTTTGTTGAGATATATTAACATTATCAATATGTTTCCAGCAAAATTAATAAGTTTAGTTTGATATAGTAACGTTTATAGACTTAAAAAGTGGGTGGGGTAACCAGATATATAACCAAAACTAGTTTTAGTAATTTTTAAACAAGTTTTTCCAATAGTCGTGGGGACGATGGCATATTTGCATACTGCCAATACTTGATAGGGGCCTCTAAGGTTTTTAGACTGTAAAAACATGTATGAGGTTTACCTCTTTCTTGCCGTTACCATGGAAACAAATACAGGCCTGTTGTAAAATGGATATTCAATATATTGCGCCTTTAAACAGTAAAATGTAAAGATGGTTATAATGCAAGTTCCAATGTGTATAAAAGATAGTTAAGTTGAAACCTATTAACATTATCAATATGATTTAAGCAAAATTAATAAGTAACGTTTTATTTGGTAACAATTATAAACGTTGAAAGTGGGTGAGGTAAGCAGATATATAAGAAACATCATTTTTAGTCATTAAAACTTTTCGAAGACAACACAGCCTATCTATCTCTAGAAGTTTTGAAGTGATTACAGCTAATAATAAGAAGTTTTGAAATAGCTAAAAAGATAAATGAGTTGAGTCTTATTGACATTATCAATATGATATGAAAACTGAATAATGTGTAACAATTACAGTCCTTTAAAGTGGGTGGGGTAATCAGGTATATAACAAAAACTTATTTCAATTACTTCAGCAAGGATGCCAAATAGTGGCAGATATATTGACATATTTGAATACTGCCAATATGTAATGGGGACCTTTGAGTTTCATAAACTGTTAAACCTGAATTATGTTTTACCTGTTTCTGGCTGTAACCATGGAAACAATTACAGGCCTTTTGCAGAATGGAAATGAAATTAATTGTATTAAATAGTGGTTAGAATTGTTCCACCTAGTTATTATATTACAGAATTTGATGTGCATAAAGATAGTTGAGTATAAAATTTTAGAACAAGCTTTGGATAAATCAATTTAAAATGATTTTATAGCTTTGAAGCCAAAACAAGTTTATGTTTTTCTGTATAGTACAGTTATTGTTTCCATGGTTACGACCAGAAAGTGGTAGACCAGATGCATGTTCTTTTATTGTATGAAAGGTGAATACCATTACGAACTTATCAATAATTGTATGCACCTCTTAGTAGGCAGGAAAATGATTGTAGTGGTTCAAATTTTCACAAAATAGGGTTTTCCAAGATTAGTTACCCCACCCACATTTGGTAGTCTGGAATGATTTGTACAAAGATCATATTGGGTTTATTTATTATTTTAATCTACTCCCTTTGAGCTATAATGTTTCAGCATATAAAGATCAGAATCAAAATTGGTGTGTTATTGGATATGTGAATGTGCAAAAAATGTCTTTTCACATTTTAGGCCATTTTTGGCCAAATTCCTTCTTTTTGGTTACCATGGCAACGAGCAATAAACTAAAAGAACGGAACTTAGCTTACTAAAATTATAAATACAACTAATGTGGCCATCTAAACAGAGCAAGTACATGTAGTAAATGTAATCAAAGGATAACTCATATCAGCCTGAAAGGTTTCAATTTCACATATTTTCTTGTGCAAATCTCAATATTTGTCTATTTTTTGGCCATAAAGTTAAAAACTTTTGTGGCATTTCCTGTTACTGTTGCCATGGTAACTTTAATATGGAGTCTTTAAAACTATTATTTGTGTTTTTGACTAACAGATATAGATTGTGTAAAATACAGTATGTTGAAAATTACTCATATTTTGTCATGCTGGAAGGAGGTAGTTTGCATAGAATATGCCCTCTTTGTTGAATATGCCATTTTTTGTGAAATCGCTGATTATATGATGTTTTGGTTGCCATGGTAACATGAATTGAGATAATTCATTTATAAATTTGAATTTGATGTTGAAAATTAGGTGCTGGTTACGTAATATGTGCTAAAATAACCAATTTGATCCTTTGTTTAGGGCAGATGTTTTGCTTTGAATATGCTCTTTTTTGTAAAATAACTGACAATCTGATGGTTTGGTTGCCATGGTAACCTATATTTAAATAATTTCATTATTTTCAATTTTTCGTTTTTGCTAAACAGATGTAGACTTGGCAGAATGTGTTTACATAATCCATATTTCTGTTTGCATAAGCAAGATAATTTGCTTGGAAATTGGAGTATTTTGTAAAATTTCTGACGGTCAGTTAGTTCGGTTGCCAAGGAAACAAAAATTATAAACATTTTGAGTTTTTTTATTCATGTCATTTGTAATTCAGACATGGGTTATTTAGACACTATATATGTTGTTCATATACAGCTTTGCTGTAAAAAAGTTATCCAGATTTGAAAAAGTTCAATTTTTAGAGTTCTGAAAATTGGTTTCCATGCTGAAAAATGGTTTCCGTGGTGACACGTTTGCTGCTAGGGAACATAATACAAATGGCATGTTTCATTTTTCACTAAAATTTTGTGTACAACTAATGTGGTTCTCTAAACAGACCTAGTAGTTAATGTTATCAAAAGAACTTGTATCACAAAAGCCAGTCTGAAAAGTGTAAATTTCACATTTTTCCTTGGGCAAACTTCATTTTTAGTAATATTTCTTTGCTACAGAGTAAAACCGTTTTTTGGCAATTCCTGTTGCCATGGTAACTACACTAAGGAATTTTAAAAACTATTAATTGTGTTTGTATTGCAGATGTATATTATGTAAAATATGTTTAAAATTATTCATATTCTGTCTAGCTGGAAGGAGATAGTTTGCTTTGAATATGCCTTTTCGTTGAATATGCTATTTTTGTGAAATCGCTGATGGTATGATGTTTTGGTTGCCATGGTAACATGAATTGAGATAATCTATTTGTAAATTTGAATTTGATGTTGAAAATCAGGTGCTAGTTACATAATGTGTACACAAATAAACAATCAAGTCCTTCGTTTAGGGGAGATATTTTGCTTTAAAAATGCTCGTTTTTCGTAAAATCACGGACTATCTAATGGTTTGGTTGCCATGGTAACCTATATTTAAATAATATAATTATTTTCATTTTTTGGATTTTGTTAATAAGATGTGGACTTGCCAGAATATGTATAAATTATCCATATTTCTGTTTGCATAAGCAAGATAATTTGCTTTGAAATTTGAGTATTTTGTAAAATTTCTGACGGTCAGTTAGTTCGGTTGCCATGGAAACAAAAATCATAAACATTTTGAGTTTTTTTTATTCATGGCATTTGTAAACCAGACATGGGTTATTTAGACACTATGTATTTCGTTCATATACAGCTTTGCTGTAAAAAGATAATCAGATTTGAAAATTGTCAATTTTTAGTGTTTTGAAAATTGGTTTCCATGGTGTCACATTTGTTGCTAGGCAACACAATACAAATTAAATATTTAACTCTGCCCAAGGGGTCTGAGGTAGGAAAAAAATTATTGATACTATTGTGCTAATACATGTATAAAGCCGAGCCCATGCTAGATATAATAGCTTTCTGGAAAGGCACTGTCTCCGGGTCCGGTACCGGACCCCTAGACTACGGGGCTACGGGTCTGGTACCAGACCCCGAGCCACGCCTATGAGGACTGTCTCGGGGTCCGGTAGTTTGTGAAACACCTGCTCGACAAGTCTAGGGATACGGGGTGCGTGTCCGTACCTGCACGTATATGTATTAACAGTGAGTGTAGGACATTTCCCCCCCCCCCCCCCCCCCCCCCCCCGGACATGTGCCCCCTATGAAAAATGGCATATGAGGACATCTGCCCCCCAAGCAATTGACATTGGAGGACATGTGCCCCCCAACTGAAAAAGGTGTAGGACATTTGCCCCCTAATCAATGTGCATAGCATAGTCATTTGCCCCCCTCCCATTCATCAACACACAGTCAATGAACATTTCAAGCTTAATCTGCAATTAGCTGATCAAACTAAATGTACACTGACAACTATTCATAATTAATGACATTATCATAAGTACTTTGTTTTATTAGCACTACTTAAGATTTACTATATACAATAGTTACAATACAATATTTGATAAGCAAACTGTTAAAAATCATTAGCCAAAATAACAATTTTGATAAAAGATTGGAATCAAATGAGCACAATAGCAATTAAAATATAAAATATTTTAGAGTTATTGTAGTAAATCAACTCAGAACACTTAAAACAAAATAGCAACAACTTGGATCCTCCTCTGATGCTTTTAATTATTTCCATGATTACATATAATTTAAAACTGCATCTTTTTAAAAGCTATGTATTAAAATATTTAAAATATAGATTCTTAAATCTTAAGATATTTGCCCTCAGTGTCATGAGCAATAATAAGAAATATACAGTTATAACGCAGGTTGATAAAAGTACAGTTATGTAGATTATATTACCTTTCTGAGTATGTGCTCACCAAAAGCAAAGATTAATAGCCTATGAGACAATACAAAGCATTCTTCATGTTTTGTAGTATTCAATGCACTTGTTTACATGTACCTTGAGTGAAAGCACAACAGGAGTGCATTTTCATTTTTGGTTACTTTGTTTGTTTGAGGCTTTACATCCCAGTCAACAATTATTCAGCCATGTCAGCTAAATGGAGGTTAACAGTTCACCCTATTTTAGGGTATCAGGGTGAGAAAGGGGGGGGGGGGCAAATGTCCTCCCATTGTTTTTTAGAGGGGGCAAATATCCACCATTATGCATTTGTTGAGGGGGCAATTATCCTCCCCTGTCAATTGCTTGGGGGGCAGATGTCCACACATGCCATTTTTCATAGAGGGGCAGATGTTCGGGGGGGAAAATGTCCGGCTCCCATTAACAGTTATTGTACCAACAAAAACCCGTGTTTACGTTTCACTTTGCTTCGTCCGCCATGTTTGATCATCTGTATTTACTGTTACACTATTCAAACAAGTATAAGCTTATACAAAAGGTATAAGATTTATAACGGACAAGAGTGAAAAAAACACAACTAGACATAAATTGTCTTACTTTATTCCTTTATTTTTCTTATTCTTATCTTTTCAATAAGGTCATGAATAAAGGTAATTAATGTCAGGGGGAACTTACTATCGCATCAGTGAATTGGCGCAGGGTTAGATGTTCGTTAATTGATGTTTGTCTTAATGTTCTTATTAATTTATTGTTGTTATCTGTCTACTTGATTATTAACCTAAAGGTTAATACCAATTTGCACTTTCATTGAAGTAAGCAAGTGGTGATTGCAGGTGCATTGTTTAATTGCTTTCATACCGGCTAATTGGTCACATATATGTCTGTCTGTCCGCCCGTCCATCCACCACCAACACCAGTGAAACGCATGGGCCGATGGTGGTCTGTAGTTATTCAAAATAAAACAGCTAAAAACGTGGGCCGATTTTGGCCTGATATAACATGCTAGCACTGGAAGTTATTCACAGCGGTGAGACGGTTCTTTTGAGCACCCAAAAGCTGAAGACCAAATAAGCACACAAAATCAGACCACTGTCGAACACCAGCCAAACGCATGGACCAATGGTGGCTCGGTAATAACATGCTGGCACGAAATGTGGTGCTCAGAAATTTATGATGGGGATCTAACATCAGTTGGGCGTATCCATGCACAGATCCAGAGGGGGGACAGGGGCTCCGGACCCCCTCCCCTGAAAAATCAGAAGAAATATAGGGTTTCTTAGCAATACTGAACAGGATCCCCTTAAAAATTAAAAAGCTACTTAGCCAGCAATGTTTGGCCATCAATAGCACGCCAGCGAAACGCCATTTATGTTCTGCTAGATTATTCCAGTCCAGTCTTTGTAGCAAACAGTGTGGATCCGGATTAAACTGCTCTCCTAAGAGCAGTCTGATCCAGGTCCACAATGTTTGTCTGTATGGAGAAATTAGCCATTGACGTAAACATAAGTTGCATTTTCCTTACATAACGACCCATATGTCGTCTACTTGTTCGTAATTGAAAGACATCTTTGAAGCAATCAATATTGACCCAGATCTCATAGGAGCAGTCTGATCCTGGTCCCAAATGTTTGTCTGTACGGGGATATTGGCCATTGACGTAAGCATAAGTTGCATTTCCCTGACATAACGACCCATAAGCCGTCTTTGTAGCAAACAGTGTGGACCCGTATCAAACTACTATCCTAGGAGCAGCCTGAACCAGATTCGCAATGTTTGTCTGTCCGTAAGACGTCTTTTGAGCAAACAGTGTGGACCCAAATCTGACTGGTCTCCTAGGAACAGTCTGATCAGGGTCCACGGCAAAATTAGCCGTTGGCGTAAGCATTTACATGTAGCAGATAACTCTAGCAGACGTAAATTTTAGATGCGTTTCCGCGATTGAGTCGTTCAACCTATGAACGGTCTCTGTAGCAAATAGAGTGGAACGAGATCAGGCTGTTATCATAGGAGCAGTCTGATCTTGTTCATCACTGTTTGTCATTATTTTAGATGCATTTCCGCGACCGTCTTCAACCTTAGGATATCCATTTGTAACGTCTCTCTAGCAAACAGTGTGGATCCAGATCAGACTGTTATCGTATGAGCAGTCTGATCTTGTTCAACACTGTTTGTCATTATGCTAAAAAGTCATTCCTTTTTAGGTCCATATCAGTTGTTTAAAAAAAGACAAAAAAAAAGACTCAGAGTCTTCTTATAAAGCTATGCCCGAATGTCAAAATATACCAGTAAGATCCACTGCCGTTATACCAGTAGTGAGTCTCTTTGAAAGCTATAGTTGAATGATGAATCTATACTAGACTATGTAAGCTTATTTGACACTGCTAACTCATCTCACTAATCAGCTTAATTGGTTCCTTTAATTGAAGATGAGAAGATAATTGATTTGTTACAGGTGAGTTACGTTCTTTTTTACTTTACCGTTTTTTTTAATACCTTTGTATAAGACAGTAAATACAGATTGGTTTCCCTTTGAGGATCAAAGATGACGGACGAAGTAAAGTGAAACTTCAACATGAGTTTTTGTTGGTAAAATAACTGTTACTACAACCCCGAGACAGTCCTCATAGGCGTGGCTAGGGGTCCGGTACCGGACCCCTAGAATCAGTGTCTAGGGGTCCGGTACCGGACCCTTAGCCCCGTAGTCTAGGGGTCCGATACCGGACTCGGAGACAGTGCCTTCTGGAAATGTGTTTCATTACACACAAAGTCAATATAATTGCATATTCTGACTACGTCAAGGGCAGTAACTCAATTGTTAACGAGTCAATTCTGATAAAACCTATAGGATATCCACCCTTCATGGTAATAATCAATTTATACCAATATTGTATCTGACCACTGCCCAACGCACTCCCGTCAACCCGTGAAAATGCGAGCAAGGCAGTGTGATTCTTGTGCCAGGCTGTACTCATATCCCCAGTAGGTAATGGGTACAGAGATCTGACAGACAAACAGATGAAAGGACAGACAGGGGGTAGAATATTGCAATTTGCTTGAAGTCGTACAGATTGATTTTCAAGTGTCCCTTATAAACATAGAGGGTCAAATGTGTTTGTTCATACATTTTGTAATGAAGTCTAAAGTCTGACTATGGGATTTTATAAATTTTCAACCCTTTTCATTCTGGATTGGGAGGTGGATGGAATATTGCTCTACTCTTTAAGTCATAAATATTGATTTTCAAATGTAAATGGCCAAATAATGAAGTCGAACTTTAGGATTTATACATTTTTTAACCCTTTTCATTCTGAATACCAGAAAACAGGAATTTTGGCAAACAGCGAAAACGCTAGATGAAATGCAAGTATAAGGCATCATTTCATCAGGGTCTGCACTGTTTGCTAAGATAAAAACAATCTTCAGAGACATAGGGACTATTATTTTTCATAACAAAAACGATAATTGATCCCTGACATAAGAATTTCCGACAGTATGGTATGTGCGACCAGCAAAGCCTCAGATCAGCCTGTGTGCATACGTGCAGTCGAATCAGAGCCTTTGCTAGTTGCTTGAATATTCTATGACTGTTAAGCTACTGACTGAACATAATTTGGAGTTTCTAAGCTTAAAAGGAGGCTACACAGGCTCATCAGAGTCTGCACTTGTCAAAATGCCACATTGTTGAAAATCACATGTCACTGCTCTTAGTAATATTTTCTTCGATATGTAATTAGATTTCGAACTTTAATATGCCATTTTTAGTAAGGAAAATGAAAGTATCCTAATGAAAGCAGCATTCTGCTGATGTCTGGACATTCATATAAAACAAAGAAGGCATTTAGTAACAAACTCTATAATTTCCCAGAAAACATGTGTGTATAATAATAATAATGTGGCTACTTCTGAAACTAACATATCCCATGTTGATAAAAATTCTATAAATGACAAAAAGTCAAAGCACTTTGTTGCTTGAATAAAAACAGTTGAACATATAAGTCAGACTAGACAAATTAGTCCTATTTATATATATAGACAACAAGGCATTGCACCTTGAAATATTAGGCAAGCCAACAGGTAAGTGTGTAATTTAAAATTCATTCTATTATTTCTCAACCAAAACATATGCTGTGGGTACTCAAAAGAACCGTCTCAATGAGACAGTTCTTTTGAGCACTCAAAACATATGTTTTAGCTGATGGATAAGAAAATAATCACAAGTTTATGCATTAAAATTTTGCTAATAGAGGAGCAAATGTAGGGTGATTTTTTGTCATATAAAAATTTTCTTTTGGCCATTTTTCCTCCAATACAAAACATAATTCCCCTTGCGTTTGGACACATATTTGGGGAACCTCAATACTGTAAATTTGGAATTTTTTCATGATGGTCTTATTTTCGCGAAAGCCAAGTTTCATGAAAATTAAACCCTTGCGAAATGGCAAAATTACTCTGCCCATTACTGATGTATATTAATTAGGCCCTAGTCACAAATTTTAACGTCACAAATACGTCTTTTAACGCTTTTAGCTAAAATAAAATTCTCGAGAAAATTTCCAAATTAACAGTACAGTTCTGGTTCTGGTAACATATGTAAACAAGACATCAAATCATATAGAGTTTAACAAGTTAAGGAAAGATTCAGTGAAACACAATTTGTTTGAGCACAGTGGCTCAGTGGTAGAGTGCTTGACTCGAGACCCTGGGGCTGTGGGTTCCAGCCTCACTGGCGTCACTGTGTTGTGTCCTTGAGCAAGACACATTTATCCTTGCTTAGTACTGGTTCAACCCAGGAAGACCTGTCCCAATGTAACAAAATAATTGTTGACTGGGACATAAAGAATCAAATTAAAATCTATCCCATATTTCCTCTAAAAAATCAATCTTTACCCCCTCTTTCTTGCCCACTTCTTTCTTCAAAAACTATTTTCTAAGAAAATCTCAGTAAAATACAAGTCTTGATAATAATTATTATGAAAATCACAAGAAATTTTATCATATTGAGATTTCCCACAAAAATAAGGTCACTAAGTAGTAAGTAGAGGAAAACATAACTATGAAAATATTTGACACTCCTCAAATACACATCCATAGAGCACTCTCACTATAGAACATACTTTCATATATGCATGGATGAAAGTTTAAAATAAGGTCAGACTCACTAAGTAGTAGATAGAGGAAAACATGACTATGAAGTCCTCAAATACACATCCATAGAGCACTCTTACTATAGAACATACTTTCATATATGCATGGATGAAAGTTTAAAATAAGGTCAGACTCACTAAGTAGTAGGTAGAGGAAAACATGACTATGAAGTCCTCAAAAACACATCCATAGAGCACTCTTACTATAGAACATACTTTCATATATGCATGGATGAAAGTTTAAAATAAGGTCAGGCTCACTTAGGTAGAGGAAAACATGACTATGAAGTCATCAAATACACATCCATAGACCACTCTTACTATAGAACATACTTTCATATATGCATGGATGAAAGTTTAAAATAAGGTCAGACTCACTAAGTAGTATATAAAGGAAAACATGACTATGAAGACCTCAAATACACATCCATAGAGCACTCTTACTATAGAACATACTTTCATATATGCATGGATGAAAGTTTAAAATAAGGTCAGACTCACTAAGTAGTAGGTAGAGGAAAACATGACTATGAGGTCCTCAAATACACATCCATAGACCACTCTTACTTTAGAACATACTTTCATATATGCATGGATGAAAGTTTAAAATAAGGTCAGAATCACTAAGTAGTAGGTAGAGGAAAACATGGCTATGAAGTCATCAAATACACATCCATAGACCACTCTTACTATAAAACATACATTCATATATGCATGGATGAAAGTTTAAAATAAGGTCAGACTCACTAAGTAGTATATAAAGGAAAACATGACTATGAAGACCTCAAATACACATCCATAGACCACTCTTACTATAGAACATACTTTCATATATGCATGGATGAAAGTTTAAAATAAGGCCAGACTCACTAAGTAGTATAGGAAAACATGACTATGAGGTCCTCAAATACACATCCATTGACCACTCTTACTATAGAACATACTTTCATATATGCATGGATGAAAGTTTAAAATAAGGTCAGACTCACTAAGTAGTATATAAAGGAAAACATGACTATGAGGTCCTCAAATACACATCCATAGAGCACTCTTACTATAGAACATACTTTCATATATGCATGGATGAAAGTTTAAAATAAGGTCAGGCTCACTTAGGTAGAGGAAAACATGACTATGAAGTTATTTGTTTGACACTCTCCTCAAATACACATCCATAGACCACTCTTACTACAGTGAGCCACTTTAGTTACGCACCACTTATAAAATGAAAAATTTCTCGGAAAAGAAATGTGATATTTTTATTTTGAGACTACCAAAGTAAAGCACATCTATATTTGCATTAGACATTGAATTTTCATTGTGATCAGATCAGAAACGAAGGAGAAAATGGATTTTAAAGTGCACTACCCTCAAAACACCATTTCACATTGCATTATCTCGAATGAAACTCAGATCACATTGCACTCTTTTTCAGGGTCGAATTTCTGCTATGCCAGATATAAGAGCCGATTTATTCTTGACGATATCTAAGACTGGTATGTAATTGTTAACTTCATAATTTTTTTAATGTTTTACTATTTTGGTTCCCAGCTGACCAAGGTTCGAAAAAAGTTGGATTTCGTACTTTTTTTAAGTTAGTTAAAATTTCGTATGATTCTGAGTAAGTTAGTTATCAAAATACTTCTTTTATGATTTCATTTAAAACAACCATGTATCCACCATTTATTTTCTTAAAAAAATAATGGATTTATTGGCGTTATGGTGTTGACGTTCGTGATGACGTCACTACTACCAAGGCTATAAGACGTGTCAATGATAAGATGTTTTAGTGTTTCGATACTTCTATGTCCACAAGTGACTAATTACAAAATAATTTGCGAAGAAAATCCAGTTTGATTATTGTAACTGACGTTAATATGACGTTAAAACGAGCATTTCTTCAAAAAGTAACGGTGTTACTAAATTCAACGACCGAAAAAAGGGGTTGAACTTGAATTAATAAATTGTTTTTGGTGTTTTCTGTCACAACGATCACCATGGATTATGCATAGCACAAAACAAAAATAGAATATATAGACGTTCCGCTCCCACATGCATTTTTCAAAATTTGTCAAAATTGCCTTTGAATGGCAGAATGATTAGCATGAGTGATTCAAATAATTTATTTTTGATGTTATCAGACAGATAAAATGTCAATTAATAAATTATTATAGAGAATGTTTGATTCCAGCATTTTTGTCAAAAAATATGGGCCCTGAAAAAGTGGCGCGTAACTAAAGTGGCTCACTGTATAGAACATACTTTCATGCATGGGTGGAAGTTTAAAATTGCCAAAATCCTGAACTTTAGAAATTCAAATTTTAAAACTTGCAGGATGCCTACAAAATGATAATTTAAAGTTAAAAAGGTTAATTATGTTTAGATAGTTTGAAAACTAATCAAAGAAGCTATAATCTCTGTAATTCAGCATTTTAAGGCTGACTTTCTATAGAAAGTCAGCCTCAAAATCCTGAATTCAGGAATTATCCTGAAAACTTTCACCCATGTATATGGTTGATGTTCTAAATTTATGAACACTAGTTGACTGCCAAAAAGGCCTAGACAAACAGCGTAGACAGCAGTCTGATCCTTTTGTTTGCTATTTTGACAAGCATTTTGTGAATTCCAGCTCTGACAACAAACAATTTATTTGAGAATAAAAAGAGAAATTTAAAGTGTTCAAAATTTTAGAATGTTTACCATATATGCTGCTTTTTAACTTTACCCACATAATGATGTGTAATCAAAAATTCATTTCGCTACTTCTCGACCGAAACATACGTTGTGGGTACTCAAAAGAACCATCTCAATGAGACGGTTCTTTTGAGCGCCAGAACTTATGTTTAAACCTAAGGATGAGAAAAGTCACAATTTTAAGCTAAAAAATTTCGCTAATATGGACCTAGGATTGGGCTTTATTCTTGCATTGACTAGCACCATCATATAATTATAACAATAGAGTGCACCATTAATTCCATAACTACAATAAATCATTATTACTCAGTTTCTTCTTAACTCTTTTCCCGCCAGTCACCTGTCTTGTCGTTTGCTCTCACATCTGCTTATGATATTAGGTAGCCTATACTGCAAATAATATGGGCCACATAAAATTCTGTCCTCGGGGGTTTGCGAACAACAAAGGTGTAGACCAGCCTGTGCATCCTCGCAGTCTGATCAGCGCCATTGTTATTCGCTTATGACAAAGTATCATATCTAGACTTTCGACCAAAGAAATTTCAATTTTCTAGCTATTCTCAGACGCTGAGGAGACTGGTTTGAAACTCGTTTTGTCGGAAACCTCAAAGACAGGTTTTCTCGCGACGAGACCCATATGGACCCAGATCAGTCTGCTCCCTTAGGAGCAGTCTGATCAGGGTCCATATTATTTTTGCTTCCATGAAAAAATCTAGTCTGAAGTACACTTAATTACATGCAGCAGACTTAAAAAAACAGACATTTTCAGGACAAAAATATTGGCAGGTTAAAAGGTTAGTTAAGGCAGGATACAAACTATATAGATAAATTTCTATCAAGAATTGCATAAAATTAAGACAGATGAAACAATAAATTCATTTATAACTTATCAAAAATATTTGTCAGACAAAAGGCCTCACAAAAATAACACATTTCCAAAAATGAATCAGATCCTTACAATATTTCTACTGTAAATTCAAACATTTTCGTGAGAATTTTATTCTCGTGAATAGCGTCAAATGACATATTTGCGAAACTGTAGCATGATTTACCTACCTCAATAAATGGCAGAGCGATTTCACGATTTTGTGAGAGTTTCATTTTCGCCAAACTTAGCGAGTAAGAAGTCTCACAAAAATAAAACTCTTGCAAAAGTTTCTGAATTTACTTAACCGGTATTTCAATTTATCATATGGCATTGCGTCTAGGAGTGAAATAACACCATGCAATAAAATCCATAAACCACTAGTGGTTTACAGATTTTTGGGAAATATTATGACGTCCAAAACAGCAATGTATACATAATGACAAAATTATAATGTTTTTACGGCAAAAATGAGATTCCAAAGTAATCGTAATGTCATATGATAAACAGAATCTAACATTCATGCTCTTGTATTATTGAATTTATTAAACTCATTGCGAAAGAGATAAAATGCTCGGCAACCCTTGCATTTTATTTCATTTCACCCCGACTTGTTTAACAAATTCAATAAAACATGAGCAATCATGTAAGATTCTCTATATTATCTACAAATTCAATAAATTTCATAAAATCAATAATAAATCCTTATTCAAAATTTTATGTTTACATTTTCAAAGTAAGCCAAGTCTTGCATGAATCTTAAGATTTACTCATCAGTTCAAAATTTCATGACCCACAAAATATAGGTGACAGCTAACTAAGCCCAATTACACAGTGGCACTGTAGCTCACCTGATCTTCTTAATAATGTTAAAATAGGTCATGGACAACTAAGGCTTATTATTCAAACATATTTTGTTTTACCCTGTATGGGCATGGTGGCCATTTTGGTCAAGTATCATATTTATATCAACTGTATACTCCATATGAAATTTGAGTTCAAACAGCCCAGTGATTCCAGGGAAAAATGATGTTTAGATATGTATGTGGCAGTCCAAATGAGTGGCCTTGGATGTAAGGTCATAGGTCAGCTTGCCCTTTGGTGCTTATATAAAACCAGTGTCTCTTTTGGTTTAACATTTCTCTCAAGTATTATAGAAAAATGAATTATGCATTACGATTCAAACTTGGCCTTGCTGTAAAAATGGTCATGGTCAACCCAGATTCATCATTTGTGCAACCTGACCACATGGGTGAAAGTTCAAAATTTCCAAAACTCCTGAACTTTCGAAACTCCATTCTTAAAATAAAATATTCACAATTTCATGTTTAAATGGTCAAATGTCCTAAGATAGACTGAAAATAAATCAGAGAACTTAATTCAGCATTTTGAGGCTGACTTTCTGTGGAAAGTCAGCCTCAAAATCCTGAATCCAGGAATAATCCTGAAAACTTTCACCCATGTTATCGCATTAGCCGTGCAGCCTAGGTTTAGATGTGCCTGCATATACCAGTATGTACAATCTAGCCATCTGCGCTATTATAATCTGTCTAATTCAGTATTTTGAGGCTGACTTTCTCTGGAAAGTCAGCCTCAAAATCCTGAACTCAAGTATAGTCCTGTAAACTGAACTGTGCTTAAACCACTTAAGTAAGAGATTTCATTTTTAAGAGATTCAAAAAATAAATACATGCCTCCAGATAACAGCTCGTAATTAAAAACTATCATTCTTATTTCTCAACCAAAACATATGTAGTGGGTACTGGACAGAACCGTCTCAGTGAGACAGTTCTTTAGAGCACCCAAAACATGTTTCGACTGATGGGTAAGAAAATTTTCACAATTTTATGCATTTATCTGTATCTATGTAAATTTAAATACATGTATTATCATAAAGCATACTTTGTAGTTCTAACAGAAGCAGCAATTAATTGGCAATTAAAGTATTCTTTACACAAACTGAAAACAGTATATCCTAAATAATATATTCAGGGATGGAGAATATAAGAATCTATCATGAGTGTGAGGATGGGCTAAAAAAATCCCTCCCAAGGATCACCGATTGGCAAAGGCCCTGATCAGACTATGTGGATGCACATGCTGGTATGCACCTTTGTTGTCATATAGCAAACTCAGGTTTTCATGGGACCCCACCTATATAAAACTACAGTGCAATCTGATTATCAAATGAGCCGATTTGTGTGATTTTTGTACTTCTCACTTGTGCACAATAGCCTCCTTTAACCTTTTTCAGACCAAAAGAATTTTTCATAAAGTTTGGTACATTTAAGTCAGGATCGTTCCTTTAATATATTGAGGGGTCACAGGTTATCATTTTAATAAAAAATATTGCATTTCTTTCTCTGAAGATCATTTTTGTCTTATCAGACAGTGCAGACCCTGATTAAATGCCTCATTATTAGGTATTTCATCTAAGTCTTCACTGTTTGCACAAAGTACCATTTCCAGTCTGCAAAAGGTAAAATGGCCATGGAGATGTATTCAGGCAGGCTAAAGGTCTAAATTTTGGTCTGTGTTCATATACATCCATACTCTGTGTATGTGAACAGCAGAGGCTCAGGCTAGTCTGCACAAGTGTGCAGACTAGCCTGAGCCTTTGTTGCTGGACATTGAGGTTAGTACCAAAATCTCATGTGCTGGCTCAAATATGAACCTTGAAACTCTTACAGTTGATAACAAATGAAGCTGGCATCTAGGATGAACACTACAGTATAACTGTGTTGGACAGATGAATGAACAGAAGAAAACAGGTATACCAACGTCACTCGCACTATAGAAAGGGAGACAAAATGGTTGATTTATCACATGTGTATACATAGCTCTTGAGTAAATAAAATATCATACCATAATCCAATAATACTATATCATATTTATAGGTCAGTGCATTTTTATTGAGAACAACATCACCTAGATTTATCCATTTAGGACTATGAAAAAGTTAAACCAAACGCATTAACATTCACCTGCAAACAGTATGTAAGTTAGAATAGTCTTTGTGACGTCATTCTCAATAAACAAATATTGATTTATATCCTTAAAGCCCCGGTCCCACGACCATGCTGCGACCTCTCCTCGACTGAAAAAACAACAATCGCATAGAGGTTGCAGAGGTTGCAGCAAGGTTTTACAAAGGTCGCAGCAAGGTCGCCGATCAGTTGCCGATCAAAATCAGTTGCCACAAGTTTTTTGAGCAGCATGCACAAAAAACTAGCAGCGACTGATTTCGATCGTCAACTTGTTGCAAAGGTTTTCTTGAAGTCGCTGACAAGTCGCAGATCAATCGCCGACCGATTTCATTAATGCTTTGGCTCTGAAATCTTCAGCGACTGGTCTGCGACTAATGGGCGACTGATTGGCGGCCAGTCAGCGACTGGTCGCGGTTGCCAACAGGATGCAGTGCCAACTTCAACAAAAACCTGACATCATTTCACCACAAACGTTGAAAGTGTTTGCATCATGGGGCATAGAGGTGGTCAAAACAATGCCAAAGCAGATGGTAAAAATTACACCCGAAATTCAGACTTCTGATTCTGATGATGAAAGAGACGAATTGAACTTTAAATTAACAATACTGAAAGTGTAAGCTCAGAGCCAGTAGGTCCCAACCATCACAACCACAACTGCAGTGCTCTGTTTTGTTGTAAGCGAAGCAACTGTATCTATTGTGTTATCGTGATGGCAACTTGCACTGAAATGGTTTTATTCTTTCCAAACATTTTTTTAAAAAAAATGATGGTAGAACAGTCTCCAACTAGTCTCTGATCAGTCACAGACCTGTCTCTGATTGGTCGCTGATGGTCACCGATTACCCTGAACTAGTCGCTCACCAGTCGCCGACCGATCACCGTAAACGCAAAACTATCCCTTAACGTGCGGTGACTGGTTGGTGACTTATCAGCAACTGATCTGAGACTGGTCAGCAACTAGTTCAGGGTAATCGGTGACCATACCAGTAGTGGAAAAATAGTTGCAATGGTGGCAGAGGTCATGCGGCAGTCACAAGGTCTGTGGGACTGGGGCTTAATATTCAGATATCTAAACTACCAACAATACTCATAAAACTCAAATGTGTCCATCTTAACCCTTTTTCGGCCAGTCATGACTTTTCTGCTTATGAACATAGGTAGCCTATATTGCAAATAATATGGACCCAGATCAGACTGCTCCTAATGGAGCAGTCTGATCTGGGTTCATAGTGTTTACTTCCTTGATAAAAACTACCTTGAAGTGCACCTGAAAATATGCAGAATATTGGTGGGATAAGGGTTAACAAATAAAGTGTATAAAAAGTAGCGATAGGAATGGCAAATAGTATAAACCCTGGTCAGACAGCTCATTTAGGAGTGGTCTGATCTGGATTTAAACTGTTTTGAACATCATTCTGTGTCCAAATAAATATTTAAGATAAATAAGATTGTCAAACAAAACTGACTTGTAAGTAAGAAACAAACCTTTATACCGTTATTAGGATGTTTTGAACAAATCCTTGTTCTCCAATAAGCAACAGTTATTGACTGATGAAACCTTTAGCACATATATGTGGAATAATACATTATATACAATGTGAAATTTTATGTACATGCTAGGGGAATTTTACTCTACATATACATAGGTCATGAGTTTTGAATCCAACATGGGACTATAACCAGGTCTTTAATAAAGAGTGCGTACAAAAAAATATATTTTTTATTTTTCAACCAAAATATATGTTGTGGGTGCGTAAAAGAACCGTCTCAATGAGACGGTTCTTTTGAGTACCCAAAACATATGTTAAAACTGATGGGCAAGAAAATAGTTACAATTTTACGCTCAAAAATTTTGTTTATCTAAACCTATGACTATAATATTTTCAGCATCCAATGGCATGGATGATTTATTATAGCTCTTTGCATTTATCTCTTGTAAATCTTCACCAGTTTCTGACTATATGTGGCTCAAAGGTACTATTGTTTGTGAAATAATGTTTTCCCTAATTTGTTGTATTTATCTAATTTCACCTATATCATTACCTCTATGCAGCAGGCTTTCATTTGGGAACAAAATAGGTGGGAAGCAGTAAGGATGTGTACTGTATTATCCGTTATCTACATAAATGCCATTCTAATACACTTGACTTTGTAACGCGAGGTCTGATTGGATAATCAAAATTTGCAACAGCGTATCCTGGGATATACTGTTAGAAATATTTTGACATCAATTATTACGTCACATTAGTTGGAGGATGTGCGGCTTTATGCGGCTTGCAACATTCTAATTTGAGGTGAGACTGCAGAGGCTCATTAGAATGGGGATAACCATATTAAAAATTTAAACTTGAGAAGATGGTATACAATCAGAAATCATGTTTTACCGCTCCGCTCATGCATCAGCATAAAACTATTTTTCCGACCGTATACCTCCCCAAATTAAAATTTTGAATACAGTTATCCCCTAATTTACACAGCCTTTATTGGGTTGTCTTGGAAGCACAGTTGGTAGAGATGACAGATGATGCAGTGCTAAGGGGTGTTGTTAAGGTTCCCACATGGGGCTATAAGATTTTTCGGCATCCAATGGCATCAATTTATTATATCTTTCTGTATATGTATCCTTCCTTAGAAATTCTACTGCCATAGGGTATTTAAACCTAAATGAAACCAAAGTCTTTTTAATGACCCGAACTGCCACAAGATTGCAATGTCTTGAATTTATATATATATAGCTGAATTCCCCTTACAAGTACATAAATTCCACTATTTCAACAACATTGCTGGTGAGTGCTTCCTGCATTGATATTTGTACGGGACTTAAATAAAAAGAAAAAGTAAAAAAAAAAAATTAGCCAATCAAGCAAAATTTGTGACCGGTTTGTCCAGTTCAACACTAGTTACTTCCCCTGGCTGTGTGAACTAAATGCACTGTGAAGCCTTAGAAAATTGAGCCATGACATGAGATTTCCAACAATGTGGCATTTTGACAAGTGTAGACTCAGACGAGCCTGTGCCCCCTCCTTTAAACCCTTAAAGCGCCAAGAAAAAAAATGCATCTGAAAATGTTGTTGGTTGAAGTCGTCTGCTGCAAATAATTGCCTTACATTACCGACGAATTAATTATAGAAGCAAACAGCCTGGACCCAGAACAGACCGCTCCTATAGGAGCAGTCTGATCTGGGTCCACACTGTTTGCCCACACTGTTTGCCATAGAGGCTTCGTAAACATTTCAGCAGACGAGAAAAGCAGACGACTTGTTGCGATTGGCACATTAAGGGTTAAGCTTAGAAACTCAAAATGATGTTCAGTCAGTAGCTGAATACTCATATGCACAGGCTGATCTGAGACTTTGCTGATTGCACATACCACATTGTTGGAAAACTCATGTCGCGGCTCAATTTATATAAGTAAGCACATGAAATGTTGGTACTTATCACATAATTGAGCAAAAAAGGCACAGGTGAGTCTGTGCATATCTACAGACTCACCTTACATACAATAAAGTATGGATATAAATAAGGAATCTGACCAAAATGTGTATGTACTTCTAACCCTAATGGATAAGTTAAGGTGGGCATTTCAAGATGACTTCTGCACATATGTGATAGGGGTGCACTGATATACTGGTAAACCGCAATTCACTTCAAATATATATCCTATTGCGATACAATTTTGGCTGTACCGGTACACTAGCCTTCTCTATGTGTCATTAAGCCAGTTTTCATCTAAAATTTGCAAGAAAATATCCATTATTGGCTATGAAATTGCCCGAAATTTGGTTCGTTTTAAAACTGGAAGTGGTAAAAAAAGAGGAAGAAGAGACACTGTGGTATAATTTCTGACAAGAACTTACACAAACCTCGACTGTGTCTAACAGTACATCGCCATCTCTCAAGCATTGGAAGATGTTAATTCTGTACAACAGACATCAATGCGAGCCATAACATATTGTTTATGGATATTTTACATATTTTCTATCCCCTGTTTAAGTTATTTACGCAATTCAAATACCAACGCTTCATTGGTAAAACTTGTACATATCTGTTTGTGCTGCAAATTAGACCAACAGGCAACAGCTACTTTGGGTTTCAAAAAAGATGGTGGATGACAATGACAAATTATTGTAGTGAAATATCTAAAAGGGAAAAGCAAAAATTTGATCATTTCTCCTTGCAAAGCAGCCAAGGGACACAAGGAGTAGCTGAAAATATGACAGTGTGTAATAGATGCCAATTTCGTGTGCCTTGAATTATTATATAATATCGAACTAGGGGCAGTAATAGACAGAAATAATGATACCAGGTGTATCGCAATACGAGGGACATTTTTTATGTTCGTAGAAAGGTAGATTTAATTCAAACAGCGAAAGTAAATACATACATCATGCATATATTTGGAAAGATTGAGCTTTTTTCTATACATGCAACCTAAAATCATTTCAAAATGAATTTATTTAATGACTTCTAAGAGGCAAAGACATACCTATAAATCGCACACTGGAAATATGGTAGAAATATGACATTTATGGACTTAGTCTTTGACAGCACGTTAGTAACAATTGCATGAAAACGGGTCCAAAGCCATACACAGCTTTTGAAAATATGGCTGCAGATCAAGGACAAAACGTGCTACAAGATTATATAAACATTATAGCAAATGAACAGCAATTATTGGATATAGAAGATTTGTTTGGAACCTCAGCAAATTGAACAGTAGGCATATAAACTTTTATTGTAAAAAGTTGACACAAGTGATTTGTGGCTTTATAGGTTAGCTGTGAAGTAGTATTATATTTTTTCTTGTTTATATGGTAGATGGAAGTGTTATGGTAACTTTTATCCCAAAAGAAGGTTAATACTTTTGTTTTATTAGAAATGAACTGCAAAATAAATAGCCTATCAGGGTGCTAAAATCCCTAATTTTGTATATAAATGACGTCATGGAGCATTACTATATTTGGAAAATACATTAAAACTGTTTTTGTGCCTCTTAACAGGTTTTGAAATAACTGCAATAAGAAAATTATGCAGATCTGATTGTTATTGTGTTTTCTACGCGGGGTTAATTTACCCCACCCACTTTTTATAACATGGGGGTATGCCAATACGGGAAGTTGCCAAGTACACGCTTAAATCGATACATCAATATAACTGCTGACGAATGATTGAGTATATCTTGTGCTATGTAAAACCAGAAGAAAATTGTAAAATTTGTTCACAATCGTAATTTTAACAGATATAATAACTAGCACTTGGCTATGATTAGTTTGGTATATTGATGGGTGTTTTAAAATTGTTATAGAAGAGCAAACAACATGCTTATAGTTTTGCTGCACTTGTCTACGATTAGCGTTTGCATAATTAATTTTGATGGTGCAAAGAAAAAATCGGCTTGAAAAATGCTTATATCACCATATCGAATGGAACTTAACAGCGTCTAATTTCCTAATGGCTGCGTGGTTAAAATGACACGGATTTTGGCCAGTGTCCTTTTTACGCCATATTCAAAGCTAAATATCTTGGCCGAACTAAGCGCTAATGATGTAAAAGTTATATCAAGTGATAGACAGGAGCTAGACCTTTCAAAATATATATAGTTATGGTACCGTAAATTCTATATTTGTAGAGATACAGCCCGATTCTACGAACATGAAAAATGACCCTTGTATGTATCGCAATACGGGTTTTCCATATCGCAATATAACGCAAAACGCTTTTTGGCGTATCGTTGCACCCCTAAATTATGCAATAAGTACCAAACTCTGATGTACTGGCTAATATATTATAGAATTATGCTGCATTGATCACTTATTGGATAAAAGAAGTCAAAAAAGTGTGGTCTTAATTCTAAGCAAGCATTAGTAGTAAATCAATGATTCTGGTCTGTTAATAAAATCAAAATAGGTGGGGCTGTCTTAAGGTGTAGACTTATAGTGCTGTATCATTTATGTTTTATTATCAAAATAACAAGGAAAGCTAGAAATGTTTTGAATAGTAAACACATTAAATTAAGGCACACATATGACAAACAAGTATCACATGGAAAATTTAGCATATGTAAACAAGTGATATGTTTGGCTTAGTTTCTAAAAGCCACTGTATGACATTAGCCATGCCTGCATAGCAGAAAAATAATTTTCTCATTTCTCAACCAAAACATATGTTATGGGTACTCAAAAGAGCCGTCTCAATGAGACGGTTCTTTTAAGCACCCAAAACATATGCTTACAAATATGGGAAAGAAAATATTTAAAATGGTACGTCGCAAATTTTTGTTTATCTAAACCTGTCATAAGCATCCAGTCTGACCAGAGCCTTAACACTAAGTAGTTGTATAGTAAAACCTGTCTTAAGCAGCCACTCAAAAATAGACAAAACAAAGATCATAATGACAAATGGTAGCTTAATGGTGGTTGAAAGTATTGCAGAATGCTCTCCTTGGAGCATTCTGCAATACTTTTTGACCTGCATTAAGCGACACTTGTTCTTGAAAATCAATTTTTGGTCTTTTTGAGAGTGGCGGTTTTAGACAGGTCTTACTGTATTTAGTTTAACTTTATGCTTTCCTGACACAGAACATCAAAGGTCCTGATCAGACTGTGCAAGTGTGCAGGCTGGTCTGGACCTTTGTTGTTCGCCTGCAATAAAGCCTTGATTTCTTGTAACAAGGCACATATAAGTTTGCTGGGAGTGCCTCATTGTGTTGGTATTGTCATGCAGTTTTCAGTTTTTAACTTTCAGGATATAATCAGCTGTTCAATGACAACAAGCCGTATTTAACACTTTACTCCAAAGGCTATTTTTAGATCATGACATCACTTTCTATTTTTAGACAACATTGAAAAAAAATCAAGAAATTTTAAGTTAAGTTCTAAATACACATGTACTTTTAAAAATATTATGGAATATGGAGCATTTGCTCCAAAAGAGCAAATGCTCCATTTTCCATAACATTTTCAAATATGTGATATTTCAAAGGCGCAAAAATGCGTTACTATGGAGTAAAGGGTTAAGTCACAGGAATCTTTTCAACCAGAATAAAACTAGCTAAAATGAAAGCAAAACTAATCCCATTTGAACCATAACATAAGATAAAGTCGATAAGAGCAAATATAGTAATAACAGCTAGGAACAGTCACATGGGGTCAAGCATGGCTGATCAGGGCTGTCTAATAATACATAGTTCAGTCTCTTTATAACACTATAGTTGAGTCCATAGGAATGGGCGGTGTTAAAAGTTAATTGTGTTATAAAGAAATTATAGGATAATGAGTACCCACAACATAAGTGATGGTACTCAAAAGAACTGTCTCTGGGTACTCAAAAGTACCATCTGTGGGTACTCAAAAGTACTGTCTGTGGGTTCTAAATAGAACTGTTCAGACTGATCCATAAGACAATAATCTTCATATTTGCTCCTATATTTGGACCTATGTTCTTGTGTTATGGCCCATTTAAGAAGTACTATCTGTGAGTAGGAAATATATCATCAGATTCTTCTGCTGTCGGTGAATCTAATTCTTGAGTACTTGTGAGAAATTCTGTTGCATCATCGCCATCTAGGAGACTGTATTGTCTTGTTAAGAGAGGCCGACCTGACAGACACTGAAAATATAACAGATACCCAACAGTGAGCAAGAGGCATCAACGAACTAGTTTGGCGTTCACTTCATAAATAGAGGATCTAACACGAGTGCTCATGTTTTATTGAATTTATTAAACAAGTTGAGGAAAAGAGATAAAATGTTAGGCTTGATGAGCATTTTATCTCTTTTTCCCAACAAGTGTAATAAATTCAATAAAATAAAACAAGAGCAAGAATGTTAGATTTTATTTATCATATGACATTAAGATTATTTTGAAATCTCCTTTCTTGTATAAAAATGTTATAATTTTGTCATTATGTGTTCGTAACGTTGTTATGGACGTCATAATGTTTCCCAAAAATCTGTAAACCACTAGTGGTTTATCGATTTTATTGCATGACATTATTTCACTCCCAGGAGCAATGTCATATGATACACCCATAGGCCCAGATAGTAATTTTTCAGCGTAAAATTGTAAATATTTTCTTATCCATCAGTTTTAACATTTGTTTTGGGTACTCAAAAGAACCTTCTCAATGAGACGGTTCTTTTGAGTACCCACAACAATTGTTCTGGTTGAGAAATAAGAAAATTAATTTTGATTACACACTCTTATCTAGAGCCCTGAAATACCATGCTAATTTATCTAGGTATGTTATCATGTGTGGGAAAACCCCATCTTTTTCTGAAATATAAGCAAATATCTCTTATTTTTAAAGAAAATATGGCTGAAATTTATCCCTTTAATTCAAAACTGTTTTGTATATATAATATCACTACTTAACATCACGATTGAAGTATATCCTATTATTTGTTTAAATCACTATTATTGAAACACATGTAAAAAACAAAACTCAATTAACATACAATGCATTCCCTTTATAATGCTATGTTAAGGGTCCACTTGAATGGACTGTGTTATAGTGAATTGTGTTATAGAGATAATTTTACAAAGGAATTATAGAAAAATGACCACAAATGGTCATTTTCCTATAATTTCTTTGTAAATTTCCATGGTCAAAAATTTGGAAACCACAAGTAATAGATAAAGGATGCTTTTCCGAGGCTTTCTTGCTTAAACCACGAAGTGGGCGTAGCCCACCGAGCGGTTTAAATAGAAAGCCGAGGAAGAATCCTTTATCTAGCTTGTAGCATGGGGCAGGCGCAAATAAACACATGTTACTGACACCTGACGAAATTGACATTCGCCCCTCCCTGCATCCGGCCTAAGCTGTCAATTATATTACATTTACCTACGGGTTTATTTGTCGCTATTAAGAAGTTACCACCTACATCGCTGTTTAACTAAAATTGGAAGTTAGAGTACGGTTTTAAGCTCCTCCTTCGTCGTTATTCTAGGGTGTCTGATTTAAACATCAGCAAAGATCAAAGAAAAAAGCGTCGGCCATACTACAACATGACCATTTCATATTATCCAATCTATGTTATAACAAAGTGCGTTATAAAGGGACTGCACTGTAACTCAAAATCTTGATGGTGCACATGCTTCGAATAGCTCATAACAAAATTCTTCCCTTTTACTGAAGCATGTTAGGTAGTGGCACTTGTTAGTTTAGAAGGGAGAGTCACATACTCATGGCAACATTACTTAGCACAGAGGTAGGCGATTACTGGAGATGATGATATTGATTCATGAATGAAGTCAAAATGATGTTTTAAAAATATTTTTCTATTTCCTATATGTATAATGCAAAATGTGACCATTTTAGCCCCAAAATAGAGCTGTACATTCATGGAAATAGGAAATGAAATGCAATATCATAAAATAGGGATCAACAGCGAGCTTATGAAGATGGAAGCATTTGATCGACTTTAATTTCTATCAAAACAAGACAAATTCGACGAATTTATATCCCCCTACAAAGGGTTATTTGAGAGAAACATGTAAATCACAAAACATAAATCTCATTTATCTAACCCTCAGTTCACCTTCAGTATCATTCAGTTCATAACAAACAACTGTCAAGTATGTTTAGTGCTTAGTTTAATAAAAAGTTTACTAACATCTGCACAATTTCAATATCTGACCTTTAAAGTTACACCCAACCCCAGAGGTCAAGGGTGTGTGTAAATTAAAAGTGTTACCTTGCATGTAGGTCTACACTTCTTCCACTTTAATTTGATATGCAACATGACCACTTTTAGAAAAAAAAATAAGCTTTTGACCCCACCCCAGGGGTCACTGGTGTGTGTAATGACAGCATATTTGCTTTCATGGTGCTCTGTGCTCAATTGCCTTTAATTTGATATGCAACATGACTACTTTCAGAAAAATATATAGTTTGACCTTTTGACCCCACACCCTGGGTCAAAGGTGGTCTGTGGGCAAAATATTTGCTACCATGTTGCTACCAGCGTTGTCAGCTTTAATTTGATATGCAACATGACCATATTCTGAAAAAGTTTAATTTTGGCCTTGGCCCTGCCCCCTAAGTCCACCCAACAGACTCGGACCCAGGCCATAAAACCGAAATCCCCTTTGATATGTTTCATATCTATTGCTGCTCTACCTGCATGCAAAATTCCAGCAAAAAATATTAACAATTGCCTTAGTTATTGCGAAATTAAAATATTTGACCTTTGACCCCTTAGGTGGGGTCAAAGGGGGTGGGGTAAAACTTTGACACTGCCATGCTTATCTACAGGCACTTGGCAATCATGGTCTATAGTGAGAAGTTGTTAAATATAAAAGCTTTGATGAAATGTGAAGATCATCACACAAAAAAGCTAATATAGGTGTTGCCTTATAATTGCCTATACCAAAACAAGGGCAATAACTCAAGTGTTATTAGGGGTCTATTTTGGATATCGAGAGTCCATAGTACTTATCATTTGTACCAACAATGAATCAAATCTGACCAATAGGTACTGAGATATGGTTCCGGACAGACAAAAAGTGTGGACGGACAGACAACGCCAAAACTATATCCCTCCGACTTCGTTGGGGGATAATTATAGGCAGCCATACACTGTGATTCCCATTACCACCGTCAGAGGTCCTTTGTTGACTTCTTTCATTGACTTGGTATTTACTTTAGGGTGCAATGCACAGTAAAACATGTCTTAAGCGGTCACTCAAAAAGAAGACCAAAAATTGGTTTTCAAGACTGACTATCGCTTAATGCAGGTCAAAAGTATTGCAGAATGCTCCAAGGGGATTATCTCACGGCATTTTGGATATCACTCGAAGTATCAACCGGAGACCCCATTATCAGCTCCAAGACCTTTAGCTCCAGGGCTGATAATGGTCTCAAGGGTTGATACTGATTACTAACCAAAACCCCCTAAAGTAATCTGTTTATCACTTATTCCTACTCGCTGTTTTAATGCATTTGACGTACAGAAATGTAAGCTGAACATAGGATTGGCGTAAACTTTGTGCTACGTCACGCCTCTTGTTTATATCTGACGTCATCAATGATCAACCTTGCTTGCCAAGCAATATAACCTCTCTCAAAATACACAACTTTGGGTTATCATCATGGCAGGCTGATGACCAGTTAGCTGGAAAGAGCTTATCGCATATGCAGACTTTGGGTTATTGCGGCAAATATTGTCCAGAATATGTGATAATATGGGCCTCGCCGCAATAAAACCTGTCTTCAGGGGTTTGCGAACAACAAAGGCGCAGAGCAGCCTGCACATCCCTGCAGACTGATCAGCCCCTTTGTTATTCGCGTTTTGGAAAGTATCATCTCTAAACATGCTACAAGTGAAATTTTGATATTCTAGCTAGTCTCTGTAGCTGACGGAAACCTCGAAGACAGGTTTTGTTGTGACAAGGCCCATATGTTTTATACACTTTACCCTTTTCCCGCCACTCATGCTCTATCATCTGATTATCTTATTAGGTAGCCTATGTTGCAAACAATATGGACCCAGATCAGGGTTCCTTGTGTTTACTTCTGTGACAAAATCTAGTCTGAAGTAAACTTGAATATATGCAACAGACAATGAATAGCAGACGACATTTTGAGAACAAAATATTTGGCGGAATGAGGGTTCAAATGTGCGTAGAATAACACATCAAAGGCAGACTACTCAAACAAACAGTGTTCCTTAAAACTTCATTTACAAAACAGGGACTACTTAAAGGAAAGAATTGGCCTCTAAAGCATTCTAAATGTCAATAGGACTTGTAACCCAGCTCTGACAAAGCCATCTGCTCAGGATCCTAACTGTTTTCCACTCTGCTAGTAAATAGTAAATACATACTTATAACTAGAATGCTGCAGGCTGGCAGGATAAAAATTGGAGAGAAGTGTTGTCTATAAAATATTCAGCATAACAAAATTAACTACTTACAGCACTTTGAAGAGCCAGAAATAGCAATAAATAAAGGCTAAATGGGTCTCACCTCGTCAAAACCTGTCTTTGGGGTTTCTGACAAAGTGAGATTCAAATCAGCCTGCTCAGCTACAGAGACTAGCCAGAAAATTGAAATTTTGCTTGTAGCAAGTTTAGATATACTTTTCAATGTGCATACATCAAAGGTGTTGATCAGTCTGCGAGGATTGGCAGGCTGGTCTGTGTCTTTGTTGTTCACAAGCCCCCCAAAGACAGGTTTTCTCGCCTCGAGGCCCATATCAGACATGTTAAGATTAACGGATCTCAAAGTCACTGAAAAATCAATATCAATTGAGGGCTTGAACGTTAACCGAATAATACAGGTACAAATAATCCAAGTGGCTGTATAACTTGATAAACCCAACAAAGATGGCGAAATGCGAATCATCGCCAGGATTTAGCCCAGCAAAAAAACGAATACGGTATAGAAGCGGGTCAAATTTTAATGCAGAATATACAAGAACGTAGGATAAGGGTCAAAATCAAAAGAAAATATGTTGCTATTCCTGTGTAAAAAAGCCAATAATTCATAGAATAGAAAGATTTTTTCACTCATAAAATAAACAATTTTTGCAATGTCATCTGTTGCAAGTTGTATGAAGTACTTAAACATTAAACTGTGTCTAAGCTTTGCACAGATGGAAAACAAAAAAGATTGATCAATTATACCTATACCATATATAAGCCTTGCACAGATGGAAAAACATAAAAGATTGACCAATTATACCTATACCATATACCATCAGAGAGATATAGCCAGAATATATAACAGAATATTAATCCTTAAAGTGCCTGCAAAAAATGTATCTGAAACTGTTGTAGCTAAAGTTGTCTGCTGCATATATTTGCTTGAAATTATTGACTAATGTAAGCTTAGACTCAAACAGAGTAAATCTACACTGTTTAACAAAAAGGCTACTAAAACATTTCAGCAGACCACAAAAGTAGATGACTTTTGTTGTGATTGGCACTTTAAGGGTTAAAATATCACAGGATAAAGTAGAATTACCCAGTTCTTGCAAAAATATTCTACATCACAACACCACTGGAGAAAATTACCGGTATGTATACTGCGCATCTGACATATATTTTGTCTTTTCTTTGAACCAAGAAAGTAATATAATGACCCCAGTGGCTCAGTGGTAGAGTGCTTGACTCGAGACCCAAGGGCCGCTGGTTTGAGCCTCACCACCGTCACTGCCATGTGTCCTTGAGCAAGACACATTAATCCTAGCTTAGTACTGGTTTAACCCAGGAAGACCTGTCCCTATATAACTGAAAGATTGTTGATGGGGCATAAAGAATTAAATCAAATCAAATCAAAGAAAGTAATGCACTTTCAAATCATGATATAGTTGACAAAAGAAAATTTGCATTTAATCAAAATATTCAGACTGGCGTGATCAACAGTATAAACACAGATCAGCCTGCTCCTTTCTGCTCAGGGTTTACACTGTTCCCCATTCCAACTTTTCATTTTAACCCTTTGTACAGAGGAAATCCCTTTACGTGTACTTTTCCAAACATTGAAGACCCAGATGAAATGCCGCAACATGCGGCATTTCATCAGGTTCTGCACTGTTTGCTATGACAACAGCGTTCTTTAAAGAAACAAATACAATTTTATTTGAAAAAATTAAAACCTGTAACCTCTGGATCTATACAATAGACCTCTGACCCAGTATAGCCGGACTTGTCACTGACGTACAGGTAATGGTAAACATTGGAAATATGGTGTTGTGGCTGAGTTTTCGAAACTGTGTATGTTGAAGTTTAAATGCTCATATCTCCAATATTTCTCCGTATATCTGTGATTTTTCTTCAAAAAGCATTAGTCTAGTATATCATCTTGAAGACTGTATGGTTATATTCATTAAATATTTATCCGTTTTTACTTATATCAGCTAGAAACCAAGGTACCCATTTCAGCTATATTTGGCACTTTTAGCGGAAAACCGTCAGAAATCTGCCTAAAATGGTAATTAAACGTCCATTGTATTTACTATTTCTTGCAATATTTCAACTTAAAATATCAGAAATAACTTCTAATGATCCCAGCTATCATTCAAAACCAATTTAAATGGCCGTATTAGTTTGAAATAGCGCTAAAATGAAGCCACAACAACATATGAAGCCACAACAACATATTTTTGTATTTCCGTCAGTGACCCGTCCGGGTATACTGGGTCTGAGGAAAGACCATCCCAAGTTTATGGTATCAAACCAGAAGTACATAAAAGGTTAAAAGAACTGATACCAATGGTGTAGCCAGAAATTTGAAAAGTTATGCACACTAAAGGGAGACTACTGTATCAAGCAAGGATTCTCTACAATTATGTCCCTTTTCGAAATGGGAACTTCTCGTAAAGGAAAGAATTTGCTTCCAGAGGGAGGGAGTTCTTTCCTTTAAGAGCAGTTCCTTATGGTATGAAAAATAACTTTTACCACATAAGGTTACCTCCCTTGATGTTACTATTTTTATTATGCATGTGCGTAACCTGCATAATGGGTGCTACGCCAATGGATACCATAAAAGTTATTGCCCTGAAAGAGGTGAATATAGTTTTAAAGGAGGATGCCAGCTTTTAACCATACTTTAATATTGTATTATTGCAGGACAATATTCACTTAATATATGAGTGTGATAATTCTTTTGTTACAAAGCTATATACAGTTGAACTTCAATGGCTCGAACTCTGGTGGCTCAGTCACCTGGGCTGGCTAGAACTGTCATCATAGTCCCCACATATCATTTTATGCATAATTCACTCTGGGTGGCTGGAACTACCCTTGGCTAGAACTATTCGAGCCATTGAGGTTCTACTGTAAATATCCCCCACCCCCACCAGTTATCCAGGCACCTAAAATGGAGTTTTTATGATGCACCATAAAGATTCTGCAAAATGCGAATAAGCTTTTTTTCTTCGCGATGTCATGGATGTTTAAAGTAATACAGGCCCTGAGGTTATAAAACTTTTTCCATGCTCAACTTAGCTGAGCCTGCAATTTATCATGCTCATAAATGTTAAAATGCCAACAATTGTTGGCATTTTAACATTCATTAGCATGATAAATACAACATCTGAGAAACTTAAAGCAAATAACTTCTTTATTTGTCAGTATTTTAGTGTTTATGAGCAGTTGAAATTTTGTGCTCAGTTGAGTTGAGCATGAAAAAAGTTTTATAACCTCGGGTCCTGTTCTGATCAAGAGAAAATCTGTCTTCATAGTTTCCGACTGAGTAAAACTCAATTCAACCTGCTCAGCTACAGAGACTAGACAGAATATTGAAATTTACCATGAAGCAACAATAGATATTTTACTTTCCAATAAGTGAAAAACAAGGGCATAGGGCCAGTTAAGCAAAAAATGTCAGCGTAAAATTGTGATAAGTTGCTTATCCATCAGTTTAAACATGTAATTTGGGTACTTAAAAGAACCGTCTCATTGAGTACCCACAACATATGTTTTGGTTGAGAAATAAAAAAATATTTTTCAGTTATGTACTCTTAACTGGGGTCCTGCAAGGGTGCTCAGACTGTGGGGATGTTCAGGCCAGTCAATAAAGAAATATATATCAAGGGCCAAAACTCTGCCAAAAATCAGTGATACTGTAAACCTTAATGAAATGTAGAACTATAACTATATCTACCACTGATTACCCCTATAAACTTTGGTGGGAATCCGGCCAACAATTTCACTGAGTTGCACTTACAGTCAGACCGAAACAGAGACAACACTAAACCAGTATATCTCCCCACTCAGATGTCAGAGACATAAAATTAAAAAGGGACGTCACTGTCACCAACTCAATTATAAAGCACCTACATGTGCATGCTTGTAGAAGAATTTCAGCAAAACAAAATAAATGTTAGTAGTTAGCTTGACTGAGATAAGAGGCAAATATTGTGGGATAAAGCTCTGTGAATTGGAGGCAGCAATCTTGATGTAGAATGTTCAAAAGCCCATGCAATCAGACATCTTGCCCCCGAGGTTATAAAACTTTTTTCATACTCAACTCAGCTGAGCACGAAATTTATCATGCTCATAAATGTTAAAATGCCAACAATTGTTGGCATTTTAACATTTATTAGCATGATAAATACATCATCTGAGAGACTTAAAGCAAGAAACTTCTTTATTTGTTGGTATTTTAGTGTTTATGAGCAGTTGAAATTTCATGCTCAGTAGTGTTGAGCATGAAAAACGTTTTATATCCTCGAGGCCTGGTTCTCTGCAATATCAGACAAATGTACAATTACAAAGTTGGGTTTTTACAGTTAATTACAGAAGTTGTGTACATGTGTAATGTAATAACTTCTATTCTTGATAAAATCTTCCATTTTGCTGGTCTCCAGCATAACATACAATTTGGCATGTGCGTACACCAAAGATATAAATCAGTCTGCACATCCACAAAGTCTGACTTGAGTCTCAATGTTCCACCTGAAGTAGTGGTGGACCCTTGGCTACCCATAAAGCATCAATGAAGATTCTGATCAGACTGCACAGATGTGCAGGCTGATCTGAGTTTTTGTATGAGATTACATGCCAACTTGTACCTTTAGCTGGATACCGGCTTATTAAATACAGGGTTCATACAATTGTCAGGCAAGTTTGAGTAAAATTCAAGGACTTTTCAAGGACTTCTAAAGACTATCCTACAGTTTTCAAGGACTTAAAGTTTAGGAAAAATCCTGATTTAAGTGTTAAAATTCTACTTCAGAAATGCTAGACTGAGATAAATGAGACATTAATACTGGAAAATTAGCATAAAATTGCTGTGCCTTCATTTGGTGCAGCATATGCTGCACCAAATAAAGACACAGCAATTTTATACTGATTTAGGTCTCTATCAACAGTGCTAAGTCCTATAGAAAATAGTAGAATTCAAGGATTTTTCAAAGCTGTTGAGTGATTTTCCAGTACTTTTCAAGGCCAGCAGCCTAGATAAGCAGCGTATTTGCGTAAATACGCAATCAAAATCATCAAAAAAGCAATTAAAATTAAATGTGTGCGTACCGAAAAGCAATTCCGTTGATCGGTATGCAATTACATGCGATGTCATTGCATACCATTTGGTCCATTTCGTTTCCCATTTGTGTAATATACAAATGCCAGTCGGGTATTGATTTTTTTTTTACAAGCGAGCGCACAGTATAATTTCAATTTTATGAATAAAATATCGCCACCAGTCAAGTATTTTAGCGGAAAAACTTTGCAAAATGGATGCGAGCAACTAATGTCAACAAGGTGATGAGATTTGCTTGACGTACAATAAAATCCGCTAGTTTGATACTCAGAGAGTAAATATGTAGGCACATCCGCGATGGCTTCATTCAATAAGAAAATGTATGTAATCACTGCCAAAAACGTGGCGTAAAAATATAAAAAATACGCAATTGTTTTTGCAAGTACGCAATTGAGGATAACCAGGTTGCGTAAATACCCAATTGACCCAAAAGCTTATCTAGGGCGCTGCAAGGCAGATTTAATTTTCAAGGCCTTATCAAGAAAGCCCTCTAAAATCAAGTACTTTTCACGCCTGTGCGATCCCTGTAATAAGATTAAATTAGGAGGTTCCCCAGACTGATCAACATAAAGTGCTAAAAATAAGCTGTTAGATTACTTGACATGTCAAATGGTGCTGCTTCCACAGAACAGAAAATGTGTGAGTATAATTTCCGCTAATTCAACAAATCACTAGAGGTTAACATGCAATTGAAACCTGTACCATATAAAGAGTTATGTGGGAGACTCGCTCAAGCGTGAATATTCATTAGGAGATCCCACTTCAGGCTTTTTTAGACACTGAAAGAGAAAATATTCAAAGCAACTTAACCCTTAAAACGCCAATCCCAACAAAAGTCGTCTGCTTTTCTCGTCTGCTGAAATGTTTATGAAGCCTCTGTGGCAAACAGTGTGGACCCAGAACAGACTGCTCCTATAGGAGCAGTCTGTTCTGGGTCCACACTGTTTGTTTCTATACTTAATTCGTCAGTAATGTTAGGCAATTTGCAGCAGACGACTTCAGCAGACGACATTTTCAGATGCATTTTTTTCTTGGCGCTTTAAGGTTGATTAGAATCTCAGCTAGTTTTAGTGGCTGTATCACTTAGAAAATAACACTAATTAGCAGTCAAGACAACATATTTTGGCATTACAGTCAGTGTGGTTTGAGCTCTCATATGCAACAGTTAAGATAAATTCCAACTTACAAACTCTTGTAGGGAGCACAGAGGCTCAGTGGTAGAGTGCTTGACTCGAGAGGGGCCGCGGGTTCAAGCCTCACCAGAGTCACTGTGTTGTGTCCTTGAGCAAGACACATTTATCCTTGCTTAGTACTGGTTCAACCCTGGAAGACCCGTCCAGACACAACTGAAAAATTGTTGCCTGGGATGTAAAGAATCAAATCAAACAAACAAAAACTCTTGTGCAACCTAGGTCCATGTACACTTAAGCTTGTACTGATATAGCAGCTGATTGTCAGCTGTAATGCTACCTAGAGCTGTAAATATATAATAAGCTGCCGGGTATAATTGTCAAAAGTGCATCTAATAAACACTCTTAGTCTATTGTTATCATGGAAAGGCGTGAAAAATTGTAGTCACGCATCAATCTCCCATTTTCATTGGTGAAAGTTTAAAATTTCAAAAATCCTGAACTTTAGAAATCCAAATATCAAAACTTGCATTATGCCTACAAAATATCCAACATTTTCAGTTTAAATTGCCAACTGTCGTTTAGAGAAACTGAAAATAATGAGAGAAGCCAAGGTGTGGTACTTGATTGTATCGATTCCTGATCTTTGCAACCTTACTTACTTTTAAAATCTGCTAAATTCAGCATTTTGAGGCTGACTTTCTATGGTAAGTCAGCCTCAAAATCCTGAATATAGGAATAATCCACAAAACTTTCACCCATGGATTGTTCTATCAGTAGGTCTCCAAAACAGTGTTGATAACAAGTCATTCTCCTTTTTATTTCTTTTCAGTAATTTATTTTTAAATCACATTTTTTTTAGCTTAACCACTCAAAATTGCCAGTACTGGGGAGTAAACAGTACAGTTGTTGTTGTTATAATAGAATGAAGCAGTTATGTCCCCTGTTGAAGTAATGTAATTGTCAACACTTAGCTTTTGTCAAGCCAAAATATGATTTAACAATGAGCTTTATTTTTTTATAATGTGGTATATTTTTTAAGGTTTTAATTCATCGGAGCTGAGCCTTTAACTATGGAAGGCAAGTGTAGTTTATGATGCTACAGTGTCAATATGAACATTATATAATAAGTGAAATGGGTTGATGGGTGGGGTAAACCTTTACCGAATCATGAAAATCATACAAAGGTATAACAATCTGACAGCTTATAGAGCAGTTGCTGATTGTGGATCCCAAGTACCACAGTATAGAGCCAAATAAAAAAAATACCTGTGTTTAGGGTAACCTGATCCTACCTAAATTTTCAGGTGAAACCCAGGATTATTTCAGGTTTTTTGGAGAAAAAAATAATTAAAAAAAAAATGTATGTGCCTATGCTACCTAAAATTTTCAGACATGTTACCCAAAACACACTTATTTTTTTATTTGGTCTAACAACTGCCAGTGTATGTCAATCATCACAGAAACATTTACAGATCACAAGCATTCATTTTGTTGCTGTTGTTGCACTTCTACAGATAATACACTGCTATTCAAAAAAGATATCACACAAATGCAGAAAGACCATAGTAGAGGTGGTATGTTGAGACTGGTGCTAAACTTGCAGAACCTCTCCCTAGCATGGGCCTATTACCCAACAAACATTTACAATTTTAATTTAATACTCACCGAAATCCTTTCTAAGACCATACATCCCATAACAATAAGGCAAAACCAGGCCTGAAAAAAGGAGAATTTCAAACTAGTTTTGTTTCTTTCATATTTCACTAATAAAAGATGATTAAAAACTGACATCCCCCACAATGGCCTTGTCTTCTGTCTGTTGAGAATATCTTGGTAGAGGGTCAACCATTTGTACCAAAGTTTTTTTTCAAATCAGGCCAGTAGTTTCTGACATGAAGATATTTTTTATCTTTCAGTTGACAAAGCAACCAGAATTCTGCATAAAATTATATCTATTGAACCTCTTTTCAGTGCATTCCAAATGTATATCAGACATTATCACATATTTGGGACTTTATTTGCCACGATAACCCAAAATCTGCATATGCTATAAGCTCTTTCCCGCCAACTGGTTATCAGCCTGCCATGATGATAAAGGGAAGTCATACATTTTGAACGGAGAGAGTTATCATGCCCGCCACGAGACGTTCATCATTAGATGACGTCAGATATAAACAAGTGGCGTGACGTAACACAAGGTTTACGTCAATCTTATGTTTTACATACATTTTTGTACGTCAATTGCATTAAAATAGTGAATTGGAATATGTAAAAAACAGATTATCTCACGAGGTTTTGGTTATCGCCATCAGTATCAACCCTCAACCATTATCAGCCCTTGAGCTAAAGCTCTCGGGCTGATAATGGGGTCTCGGGTTGATACTTCGGGCTATAACCAAAACGCTGTGAGATAATCTCTAAATATCCCTCCCAAAATAAAAAAAAATTGAATATTATTATCCCCTTTCTAATACACAAGTTACATTTTTCCTTCAAAAAGACAGTGAAAATGTAGTATGCTGCACCTTCGGCAAGTGGCTGCCAGCTGCATAAAACCACTTGCCAGCCAATGAAAAGTGACATTATGCAACATTATTATGGGCTTTTATATATACACTGCTAAAAATATTTAAAGGAACACCTGATAAATTTACATAGGCAATAATGTTAACCCCTGGCCAATAGACAAGCCATGCATTTCACTAGACAATCAGGCAGAAACCCAGTTTCTTTTGCTATCTTTGCAAAGAAAGTCAAAGTATTGAATCAAAAAAAAGTTTTTGACAAAACAATCGCTGCTCAAGTCCGTGGCTCAAATTTTGTAATTTTTAATTTTCTTTAAAATGACTGTTTTTTCTGGAACTCTGTAGAATCTCCAAAATTTGTTAATAGAGTAACTTAATGATTTCTGTAACATTAAAAGACTATTGAATGTACAGAAATTGTATTGTTGTGGTGTTTGATTGAAAACATCGTCTAAAAAATTTGGTTTTGAAAAAAGGGTCATTTTTAACAAAATTCCATTTTTACATAAAGCGTTCCATGGAGATTTCTGGAAAGGGATTGCTTCATTTTACCAAGAAACATCATCCCTGATGGGTAGCAAAGCTAATCATAGGACAAACATGTTTTCGCCTTATGAACCCAACTCTCGCTATGAGTCGGACTATGAGTGCATTTGTATTGTGATCTATGGTAAAACATGCAGTGTCCCTTTAAATATTTTGAGCAGCGTATAAACATTACCTAACCAAACTGCAGTGTACTTTTGCTTTTGATGCCAGACCTTATTACACTATCACACATCATATAGGCCACGATGCAAGAAAATCTGTCTTCCGGGTTTCTGACAAAGTGAGATTCAAACCAGTCAGCTCAGCTACAAAAACTGGCTGGAAATTGAAATTTCGCTTGTAGCAAGTTTAGATATGATACTTTCCAATAAGCAAATAACAAAGGTGCTGATCAGACTGTGCAGATGCGCAAGCTGGTCTGCACCTTTGTTTTTTGCAAACACCCAAAGTCAGTTTTGTTTGTTTTGTTTGTTTTGTTGCTTATTGTCCCAAGTCAACAGCTATGGTCATGGGGGGACGGTCAGCTCACCTAACCATGCTTTTTCCTGGGCAAGCTTGAAAAAGCGGTTAACCAGTACTTCATGCACATACTTTTGCTTGTAACTGACAACAACCCTTCTTGAATGCTTCAGCGGAAGGGAGGAGAATGTAGAAAATATTTCACGATCAATCTCCAGGAAAGTATGGGACGGGGCCGGGATCAAAACTTGCGACCCCTAGATCTGCAGTCAGACTTGCATCTGGTGCCAGACACGTTACTGACTGCGCTACGCAGCCCGGTACCCGAAGTCAGGTTTTCACAAGTTGAGGCTGATATGATAAATCCATTTATCCGCTACATTTCACGCATATAATGGGTAGAAAAAGATTTTAAAACACTATCCAGGCCTCCAAATAAGAGTGCGTACAGGAAATTTAATTTTCTTATTTCTCAATGAAAACATATGTTGTGGGTACCCAAAAGAACCGTCTCACTGAGACGGTTCTTTTGAGCACCCAAAACACATGTTTAAATTGATGGGTAAGGAAATAAATGTAATTTAAGGTGCACAAACTATCCTTATCTGGACCTATGACTATCATCACTTACCAGGTATATCACAAAGAGCATATAAAGAAGTAGAAGTACACCAATAATTAAGTACAACCACCATTTCTCTGGCAACTCTCGTATAAATACAGAAACAAAGAATAGATTGATACCAATCACCACAATAGTTAACACACTAGCTATCATCTTCATTATTCTGAAATAAATGAAAGTGAAAATTATTCATTGAGTGTTAACCCTTAATGCACCAATCTCAACAAAAGTCGTCTGCTTTTCTCGTCTGCTGAAATATTTAAGAAGCCTCTATGGCAAATAGTGTGGACCTAGATCAGACTGGTTCTGGGTCCACACTTTTTGCTTCTAAACGTAATTCGTCAGTAAAGTTAGGAAATTATTTGCAGCAGACGACTTCAGCAGACGACATTTTCAGAAGCATTTTTTCTTGGCGCTTTAAGGGTTAAATATAGGATCTTACATGAGTGCTCATGTTTTATTAAATTTATTAAACGAGTTGGGAAAAATAGATAAAATGGGAGGCTTGCCTCGCATTTTATCTCTTTTTCGCAACAAGTTTAATAAATTCAAAATACAAGAGCATGAAAGTTAGATTCTATTTATCATATGACATTAAGGTTACTTTGAAATATCATTTCTGCCATAAAAAAACATTATAATTTTGTCATTATATATGCAGCGTTGTTATGGGCGTCATAACGTTTCCCAAAAATCTGTAAACAACTATTTGTTTATCAATTTTGCTACATTGCGTTATTTCACTCCCAGACGATGTCATATGATAAATAACATTTTTTGAGCCATAAATTGGAACTTAACGCATGTGCGTAAAGTAATTGTTTAAACGTGCAGCATGATCAACTAGGACTGTGTATCGAAATTTAATTTTCTTATAATTTCTCAACCAAAACATATGTTGTGGGTACTCAAAAGAACCGCCTCAATGTGACGGTTCTTTTGAGCACCCAAAATATATGTTAAAACTGATGGGTAAGAAAATATTTACATTTTTACGCTGAAAAATTTTGTTTATATAAACGTGTGATGTTTGTACATAGTGTGTGAGTAGCAAAAGCTCTGAAGAGACTGTGAGAAATTGCGAGGCTGACCAAGCCATTCTACTTTTTCTGGTAAAATCTGAAAAGATTTATCTGAAGACTTACAGTGGCTAACAGTGGCTTTGTCGGGCCCACCGGGGTTTACCTGTTGGATTTCTTTTGCTCCGGTATTCAGTTTAATTTACTGTTGAGTCCTTATCCTTGCTTTATCTCCTTGTTATATCTTGATTTATATGTTTTAGGAGATGATGCATTGATAAGTTAGGGGTCTTTCATGCAAACCAAATATCTATGTGTCTTGATCCACATCTGAATTAAGGGTGAGGTTGGCGTCGTTAAACCTGTTTAAGCCCTCCAGTAAAATATTTTACTGACCGTTCCAAGGCGGTACTTCTTTTGTGGATCTTTATGTTTTTGTTCTGTCTTCTGTTTGCTATGTTTTGTGCGCGTCTGTTTATATGTGCTTCGTGGTCACCTGCTGGGAAAGGGCTGACCTCTTGGCTCTCGTTTGTGGTGTCTTCTGTGAGTTTGTCACTTTCCCATTGGTATCCTGGGTCAGGTGTGGTACTTGATTGTATCGATTCCTGATCTTTGCAACCTTACTTACTTAGCAGGAATGACAGATCAATGATCCGTTGGATATGCGGAGTCCAAATGAAGACAAAGTGACTGCGGACATACTGTGCTATGTTGGGGGTGCAGGAGGTGACAGCAGCTCTCCGCAATAGCCGTATAAGCTGGTTTGGACAGGTTACATGCTCCTCTTCATGCACAAACTCCATCACAAGTATGATGATACCCAGCACCGGAGGAAGAGGGAGATCTAAAAAGACCTGGTCTGGGTGTGTTAAGGCTGACATGAAAATGTGCAGCCTTGGCAGCATTGATTCACTAAACATAGAGGCGTGGGGATTGCGTGTTAGACACTCTAGCCACCTGCTGCCTACCCCAGTAACTGGGACACCCACAGCAGTAGAAAAATAAGCTCAGGATCAAGTCAAGTCAAGACACTCATATTGTTTCTTTGTTAACTTAATCTATATGTATTGCCAAAGTAAATTTGCTTGCATGGCTGTTGAAATACATCACTTTGTAGAAATAATAGATACTACAGTAAACCCTGTCTTAAGTGGTCACTAAAAAAGTAGAGCAAAAACAGTTTTACAAGACCGATTAACGCTTAATGCAGGTCAAAAGTATTGCAGAATGCTCCAAAAGAGCATTCTGCAATGCTTTCGACCTTCGTTAAGTTCATGTTTGTCCTTAAGACCTTTGTTTTGTCTATTTTTGAGTGGCCGCTTAAGACAGGTTTTACTGTATCTATATATAAATTGTAATAAATAATATATTAAAAAGTAACATTTTGTTTATTTTCCTATGCATCTGTGTAAAAATTTGTTTTGTGTGTTAAGTAGAACTGTCTCATTGACAGTTCTTTTGAGCACCCACAACATTTTTTTTTGGTTGAGAAAAAGGGAAATAAATTAAAATCAGTACCCCCTCTCGTCTGTACACCTGCTGTATACATGAATACAAAATGACTTACCTTCCATTAGCAAAGACACCCATCACATTATCACTACTCGTAAAAGTTAACACAGGAAGTAAGGCAAATGGTAGTTGTAAGCTCATTAATACATTGAGCAGATCGTTCATATATGTCAGATCTTGTATTCCTTCAAACACAGACAGAAGCACTGTGGGTAATATAGCTATACTTCGGGTTAGCAGAACACGCTTCCATCTCTGCCATTTTAGATTTAAAAATCCCTGGAAAAGAAAATGAAACACTATGCTGCTGTTTGTTCTTATAAGAATCTATCATGAGTGTGAGGGTGGGATAGAAAAAAACATCCCGAGGATCATCGATTGGCATCACAAGGCTTGCTGAGTGATGACAATTGGTGATCGCCAGGGAGAGATTTTTCTATTCCATCCTCACACTAATAATGGATTATTTTTCTTGCTCACCACTTATACTGCATTTATATTGGAAAAACGTGGAAAAGACTTCCTGAAAATCCTGAATACGCTGAGATGCGACATGGTGACATCATTTTAACATTACAATGACGTCATCGATCGACGTGCGGCCAGCGTGCCCCTGTTCGTTTTTTATCTTCCCTAGGGCTGGTATGGGTGTGAGATAGAAATATCTCACATGGGGAAAAACAACGAAAGTCCCGATCTGGTGTGCAAGAAAAGGCAGAGGTTCTGTTGTTGTTGATTCATAGTTTTTTACTGCTCCCATTGTTTGTTGGGGTTTTGTGTTTGGTTCTTGTTTTGTTATACAGTACTTAGTGTCCTGTATAGTTTTGCAATCATATTGCTGAGGAAGAGAGAGCTGGTTGCTTTCTTGAATTGTCTTCCTGGTGTCTTGCGAATTTTAGGATTCTGTAGCTCTTCCTCACAATGCCATGGGTTGGTCTGCAGTGTGTGCTTGTGGTATTTCCTGCTCACATAGGTTTAGATAAACAAAATTTTTTAGATTAAAATTGTAAGTATTTTCTTACCCGTCAGTTTTAACATATGTTTTGGGTTCTCAAAAGAACCGTCTCATTGAGACAGTTCTTTTGAGTACCCAAAACAAATGTTTTGGTTGAGAAATAAGAAAATTAGTTTTCTGTTACACACTCTTAACTAAAGTCCTGTGGTCATACTATTTGTTTAAAACCAAGAACAAGGGCATAAATCAGCCTGCAGAAAGTGCAGTCTGATCAGTGACATCGTTATTTGCTGTTGGAAAGTACATGTATAGCATTTTTAGGTGTTAAATTCAAATCAAAATGCTTGCAAGCCTCTGCAGCTGTGCAATTCTACATGATTCTTTCATCATTTTAAATCCCAAAAAGAGGATTTCTCATCATAACATAGGTTTAGATAAACAAAATTTTTGAGCCTAAAATTTTAAATATTTTCTAATCCATCAGTTTGAACATATGTTTTGAGTGCTCAAAAGAACCGTCTCATTGAGACGGTTCTTTTGGGTACCCACAACATATGTTTTGGTTGAGAAATAAGAAAATTATTTTTTTTGGTATGCACTCTTAACTTAAGGCCTGTCATAAATAGCATCATTGAAAAGTACTGATTAAAAATGTGACTTAGATGCCCAAACTGGCAGCCATTGTAAGTGAGAAAAGTCTTTGTATGCGTATGTATGGAATGAGACTAGAAGTATGAATATATGGAACCTAGAAGTATGAATATACGGAATATACGGACAAGGGTGATGCTATATGCCCCCATCCCCACTATTGAGTATGGCTTGGACATAAAAAAACATAACACTAGAAGATATTTATAAAAAAAATATCACTATATATTTAGGCCAGTATATTTAGCCGAAAATGACCCTTGACCCACAACTAATTCCTTTAGAGATGTTATCAACAGTTTTAATATCACGAAAGTGTCCTGTTTTATAGAAAAAAAAGTCCTAAAAAAAATTTGAGGGGAAATGGTATTTTTGGGGGGTGAAAAAATACGAAAAATGAAGAAAACCTCTGAAAACAGGCAGTTAATATCATGTTACTGGTACCATAGGATCTAATTTGATATACCTTGCTACCCAAGGACAAGTTTCCATGGGTGTTGAATTGTCCATTGGAACCCCAGTCATGCCCCAAGAATTTGTCTCCAGAAAAAAAACTTATTCTAGCTATGTCTAAATGCATGGTTTCCATGGCAATCCATAATGCTATTCTCCTGAATTGGGGTGTACCTACAAAAACAACCATACCTCAGCTGTTTCTCAGTCTAGACTACTAACCTTGGTACCAAATTAAAGCCTAGGCATATACCTTTCATTACATGGTCAGATATGCAAATTTTCTAATTTTGAATATTCATGAATATTAATGAGTACTTTAAAATATGGGAAAATTGGAAAAAATACCTGCAGATTAACTGATTTCTGCCCCAAAACGTCACTGATATACATTGTATGTTGTTATATCATAAGTGATACAATTTGATTAGTGTTCTAGATTTAAATTATCCCATATTCATGAATATTTATGAAAACTTGAAAAATGATAGGAAAAGCAACGACTAGAAATTAGGACCCTGTGATAGTAGACCTACCTTACACCCCTATGAAGATTTCTACTGGATGCACAGCTAGAAATTTGGACCCTTTGATAGTAGACCTACCTTACACCCATATGACGATTTCTACTGGATGCCAAATTGTTCATTTGGACCACCAAAATGCAAAAGTATTGTCCCCAAAATTTAACCCATTTGGGTTATGTGAAATTGAATAGTTTCCATGACAACCTATAAAATAGTTCTAAAGAATGGAATGTACCTATAGAAATACTCATATCTCAGCAGCAACTCATCCAAGAATACTAAACTTGGTATTAAACTAATTCTTAGTCATAGAATTTTTTCTGGACTGTCCGGTATGCAAATTATCTCATTTGAGTATTCATGAATATTTATGAAAACCTGAGAAATTAGAGAGAAAACTCAGGATAAATGGGATATACAACTCAGCTGCGTATTGCTCTAGTATACAAAATTGGTATCAAATTAATGCTGAGACAAAGCTCTTCTACTCTGGTTAAATATGTAAATTACCGAATTGGCATATCCATCAATATTAATGAAAATTGTAGAAGTAAGAGAAAATTTGTCAAAAAGAAAATGAGGAAAAAAAGTTGTGGTAAACTCACATCTCAGAATTTTTTTACCCACTTGTTCAACATTCAAATGACTAAATTTGTATATTCACGGATATCAATGAAATATTGGAAATAATAGACAAATCGCAGAAAAAATAAGTTGGTGTGCTTTCAAAATTACTCAATCACCGGCTGCTAGATGCCCTAAATTACCAAACCCAGCTCTCAATTGATGCTTAGACATAGTCCTTATACCATGTAGTTCAATATGCATATGATCTAATTTAAAGTTCAATATGAATTTATCAAACATTATAAATGATAGAAATATCACAGAAAAAAATAGGAGAGTATATATACAAAATTACTTAGGTCAAAAAAAAGTGAGCTTACTACTGTTGCATTGAAAATTAAATAAGGTACGTAGGTCTGATTTGTTTTCTAAAAGTATATACATATGGGATGAATTGGGAAAATATGGCCAAAAAGGTGGAATCCCCATATAATGTTGAACAAGAGGGCAATCATGGGTGGCTCTGGAATGCTCACCTGAATCGTAGCCCTGGGGGCACTTTGTTAAGCATAGATGAATGATTTTGAGCAATATAAGAAACATAGATCATTCTGAAATATTTTTTGTAATTATTCTGAATCTGGATCAATGGATCAGGTGTTGTGTAAAAAGTTCTATTTATAGCTCTGTTGATTATAATGTTCAGAAGAGCAGAACTGGCTACGTAGCTTTAGTAGAAGGTCTTACAAGGAATGTCATTACAAATTGTATGAAATGATTTCCAATTTGGACCACAGTACAATGTAGTTCATTTGTTGTTTGAAATATTTCTTATCTAGAGCTCTGGGGATCATCTTGGCTGGCAGAGCGGAATCATTTGGGCAATTTTTAGATGTCTAAGAATTACAGCAGCTGAGGTAGTGGTTATTTTGTGGGTACACCGCTATAAAATTTTCATTTTTTTCTCATTTCTATTATTTTTATTAATAATGGTGATTTTGCAATTAAAATATTTCCAATAAAGAACATATGATTAAGGCTCTATGTCTTAGCATTATGTTAATACCATGTTTGCTGCTCTTTGGCAATTAGCAGCTAAGATATTAGTAATTTTGTAGGTATACCCCCTTAATTTTTCTGCGAGTTTTCTGTGATTTCTTATTTTCTCTTTAATAATCATGAATATCAAATTTAGATTACTCTCACATTGAACCATTGAATAAAAGGAATGTGTCTTAGCATCAATTCAGAACCTAGTTTGGTAACTCAGGGCAACTAGCAGTTTTGATATGAGTACTTCTGCAGTGATACCCCCTTATTTTTTCTGTGATTTTTCTGTGATTTCTTATGTTCTCTTTAATAATCATGAATATCAAATTTAGATTACTCTCACATTGAACCATTGAATAAAAGGAATGTGTCTAAGCATCAATTCAGAACCAAGTTCAGTAACTCAGGGCAACTAGCAGTTGTGATATGAGTAATTCTGTAGTGATACCCTCTTAATTTATCTGCGATTTTTCTATAATACCTTATGTTTTTATCAAAAGTCATAGATATTTAAGGCTAATTATTTGCATGTTGAACCACTGGGTAAAAAAATTGTATCTTGATTTCAGTTTGGGACCATGTTTGGTAATCTAGGGAAATTGGTAGCTGAGATATCATCAATTTTGTAGGTATACCCCCATAGTTTTTTCTTAGAATTGTCTCTTATTTCTAATGTTTTCATTGACATTGATGAATATTAAAATAAGTTAATTTGCATATTAAACCACTGTGTAAAGGGACAATGTCTCAGCATTAATTGTGTACCATTTTTTGACCTGTAGTTTAATCAGCAGCTGAGATACAGGATATTTTGTAGATATACCCCCTTAAATTCCTGCAATTTTCTCTAATTTCTCATGTTCTCATAAATAATTATGTATATACAAATTAGATAATTTGCATATCGAACAGTCAGGAAAACGTTAGATAACTAAGAAATAATTTGGTACCAAGTTTAGTATTTTAGGATGAATTGCTGCTGAGATATGCATATTTTTGTTGGCACACCCCCTTATTTAGGATTATGGGTTGCCATGGAAACGAATATGCTCTCTGCTGCCTACTCAGTTTACACACTTATAATCAGAAAACCATCCACACCTGATTTATTCAACATATTTTGTCAAAAATCATCATTTTCATTTTTCAGGTACCCCACCCACTAATGATAAAATCTTAAACCTTAATTTTCTCGAATTTGGCACCGATATTTTTTGAGGACTTTTTTTTTTGTTATTTACACTACACAACCCTGTGCTTTGGTGCTAAAATAATTTCTCAAGGAATTATCTTGACCTTAAAAGTTAAAGTGCCTGGCCTAAATATTCAGGACCCCAGATAAATTTATGTAAATGAAAATGATTTCATTTCTCAACCTTAACATATGTTGTGGGTACTTAAAAGAACCATCTCTTTGAGGCGGTTCTTTTGAGCACCCAAAAAATAAGTTTAAACTGACAGATAAAAATATTATTTCAATTTTAAGCTAAAGAGGTTTGCCAATCTGGACTTATGGATAATATTCAAATTATCATGTTTGGTAAGAGGTATCCAGGTAATTTTCTAATTTCTCTACAAAATGTGCGGTCATTTTTTTGGCTAAGGCTTAAATTCCCAGTCAACAATATTTCAGTCATGTCTGGACAGCTCTCAGAGAGCAGGAGAGAGAAATGAAGAATGGGATAGACTAAAAGAACCGGATCCCATCCTAATTTGCCTTAAGTGAAGCAAATTTCATCCTGCCAACAAGCCAAATATGACTGTAAGTAGCAGCAGAAAATGTGTTGTGTGCTTATTCGAAGCTTCTGATTGAGGTGCTTCTAATGAGTACCACAACAGTTGTTAACAAAGAAATAAGAAAAACATCACTGATTTCGACAGAAACAAGACATATAAATATTGTGACTAGATGCATTTCCCCAATGTTTAAACTTGCTACACATGCTCAAACACGCAAGCACACAGACCAAAACCAATATGCTGCCTATCTTTGATCCCAGGGTCATGAGGCCATCCTTAAAAAAATTGTTTGCTGTCTCCCTACTCATAATTTTCCAGATGGGTAGGCAGGTAGGTATTTTTCCACTGATTTGTTGAAAAGACATTAAAAATAAAGAAAAAATGTCTAAAATTAGAATTAAAAAAATATTTCCCTGACACGGCCATAAAATATTATGGGTAGATGGCTTTTTGAGTGAGTTGGTCAGGTGACAACAAAAAAAGATTTTTTTAGTACAGAGCTTTAAAACTTTATTTTTATTTGTGCCTCCTTACAATATAAAATGGACAGTCCCATCCTCATTGTATCAATATGTATGGAAAAACTGACCAGTATAAAAAGGATTAACTCTTTGGTCGCTGGGAAATTTTTCCTGTTTTTTTTGTCGTCTGCTGATTTTTTTCAAAATCAACTTTTTCGAAAAATTCTATCAGGAATACCATCTGAGTGTCAAAGAGTTTGCATCCAGATCAGACCTGACATTCTGTCGGGACTGATCTGAGTCCAAACTGTCTGCGAAAGTTATCAGCAGGCAACACTAGGAGATAAAGAGTTACACTTTGTATATAGTAAAACCGGTCTTAAAACTCAAAAAGAAGACCAAAACTTGGTTTTCAACACAGATTATTGCTTAATGCAGGTCAAAAGTATTGCAGAATGCTCCAAAGGGAGCATTCTGCAATACTTTCGACCTTCATTAAGCTATCATTTGTCATTAAGATCGTTTTTTTGTCTATTTTTAGTGGCCGCTTAAGACAGGTTTTACTGTATTTCCTGGTCATACTCACTAATTGTTTAAAACCAAGTACAAGGACATAAATCAACCTGCAGAAAGTACAGTCTGATCAGTGACATTGTTATCGGAAAGCATAGCATTTTTAGGTGTTAAATCCAAATCAAAATGGTTGCAAGCCTCTGCAGCCTTGCAGTTCTACTTGATTCTTTCATCATTATAATTCCCAGTGAGAATTTCTCTTCATAACATAGGTTTAGATAGACAAAATTTTTGAGCGTAAAATTTTAAATATTTTCTAACCCATCACTTTGAACATATGTTTTGGGTGCTCAAAAGGTTTTACTGTATTTCCACCTACCTCCATTACAAACTGCCCAGTATATGTTCCTGTCATAGTAGAACTCTGACCAGCAGCTAATATACCGACAGCCCAGATATACATAGCAGCCAGGCCAAACTGACAGCCTAAAAATACTCCCTGAAAGTATAAAATACACAAGTGGCAGCAAATCAAACAGTACATCTGAATATTCACAGGGGTGTGGAAATAATAAAATTTTCTACTTGTTCAGGGACAAGTAAATGGCCATAATGTTCTCGTCCAAAGAAAATTTTACTTGTCCAAAAGAACAGATTAGCTTATACTTTTTTGTGCTTTAACAGTTTACTCTTTGGAAAAAGGTATGAAACTAACCAGATATCAACTCTCTTGTAAACAGTGTAGATCCAGATCAGCCGGCTTCTGAAGAAGCCGGCTGATCAGGATACACAATGTTTTCAATGTTACATGTGAACTCGTAATAATAAATCAAAATATGATATGCAGAATTTTATTTACTTTGTAAATTTGTACTTGTCCAAGGACAAGTAAATAGACATTTTCAATTTGCCCTGAATGAAATGGGACCAGGTCGGACAAGTCGGGCATGGTATTTCCACAGCCCTGATTCATGAATCATTTTGAGCAGTTTTGAGAATATCATGAATGACTAAAGGAGGGAATTCTGTGTCTGATAATAGCAGGTGTGGCAAACATTTAAACATGAAGCTTTATCATAAATATAGCAAGAAGTGAGCGAAGCTCACATACCCCCGGCAGTAGCCATCAGAGGTTGTAACACTTTCAGAGAAAAGACAAAATTGTCAAAGATTTCATAATCCTAAATCAAGTAGTTTCTGAGAAACTTTGATGAAAAATGTCCATATGTGTTATATAAGAGTGACAGAAGGAAAAATTGAAAATTTGTAAAAAAGAAAATAGCAGCCGAGAGATCTGCGACAGAAATTTTCATTGGAGAGAAAGAAAAATGAATAAATAAAGGGACTGATAAGCAATATGTGGCTGTTCTTTTGTTACACAATACAACTAATCACTATCAAGCTTTTTACCAAATTTCAGAATCCTAACTCAAGTAGTTGCTGAGAAATCTTTGACAGAAAAAAATGTCTATATGTATTATATAACAGTGAAAGAAGAAAAAAATGAAAATTTGAAAAAAGAAGGCAAAATGAGGATTAGCATCTTAATTGCCATTTACACAGTACACTTTGCTTTCCTGAAGGTGTACACAAAATTTGAAAACAATGGCTCCAATAGGAGCTGAGAAATCTGTGACAGAAATTTCCATTGGAGAGAAAGAAAAATGAACAAATAAAAGGACTGATAAGCAATATGTGGCTGTTCTTTTCTTACACAATACAACTTATCACTATCAAGCTTTTTACCAAATTTCAGAATCCTAACTCAAGTGGTTGCTGAGAAATCTTTGACAGAAAAAATGTCCATATGTATTATATAAGAGAGAAAGAAGGAAAAAATGAAAGTTTGAAAAAAAAGCAAAATGAGGATTAGCATCTTAATTTCCATTTACACAGTACACTTTGCCATCCTGAAGATGTAAACAAAATTTGAAAACACTGGCTCCAATAGGAGCTGAGAAATCTGTGACAGAAATTTCCATTGAAGAGAAAGAAAAATGAACAAATAAAGGGACTGATAAGCATAATATGGCTGTTCTTTTGTTACACAATACAACTCATCACTATCAAGCTTTGTACCAAATTTCAGAATCCTAACCCAAGTAGTTGCTGAGAAATCTTTGACTAAAAATTTTTCCATTGGAGAGAAAGAAAAATGAACAAATAAAGGGACTGATAAGCAATATGTGGCTGTTCTTTTGTTACACAATACAACTCATCACTATCAAGCCTTGTACCAAATTTCAGAATCCTAACCCAAGTAGTTGCTGAGAAATCTTTGACGAAAAAAAAAGTTTACAGACAAACAAACAGACAAACAAACAAACAAACATAATTACAGAAAAGGCAAAAACTATATACCCCCAATATACTTCGTACCGGGGGTATAATTAAAATTTTGTCAAATATAAGCTATTCATATCAATCATATGGTTTGAAAGTAATGAGCACTAAAAAGAAACAACAAAAAGCTAATGTGAAAATTTAAGCCTGTTTTGTTTGATTTGATTCTTTACGTCCCATCAACAATCTTTCAGTTAAACAGGGTCGGGTCTTTCTGGGTTTAACCAGTACTTAGCTAGGATAAATGTGTCTTGCTCAAGGACCACAACACAGTGACACCTGTGAGGCTTGAACCCGCGGCCCCTCAGTCTCGAGTCAAGCCCTCTACCACTGAGCAACTGCACTCCCATTTTAAGCCTGTGAACTGGACCTTATGATCACAGATGTCAAGTTTTTCATGTCACTCAAGGTCACTGGCATAGGTGGGGAAAGGCTGATAAAAACTTTGGACCAATTATTATCACTATACAAAATAAGAACTAAATCCACAATAAGACTTCAAAGTTATGATTCTCCAATTGTTTCTTTTACCAACAATATATGCTAGCATCTTCCTTTCACCAAAGTTTATCATGGCATGTTGTAGCTGTTATTTTCATTGCATTTAAACTTGATATTGTGTTGCCATAGAAAACAGCATCATTATCATGTGGGTCTCGTCGTGTGAAAACCGGTCTTTGGGGTTTTCGACTAAGCGAGTTTCAAACCAGTCTCCTCAGCTACAGAGACTAGCTAGGAAATGGAAATTTCCCATGTAGCAAGTTTACATATAATACTTTCCAAAAAGCGAATAACAAAGGGGCTGATCAGCCTCTGGGATGCGCATGCTGGTCTGCGCCTGTGTTGTTCGCAAACCCACGAGAGTTTTTTTCGCGTCAAGGCCCATGTGATCATGAAATCTTGCTTGTTTCAACAGTACATCCGAAGTCTGATTTCACAGACTTGGCTGAAATGTTCTGAATATCATTTGCTTTCAAAAATTTGGGGAAATCATACTAATACCAAACAAGGCCCATAATTATGCTGTTATTATAACAAAATTTACGCGCCATTCCTCAATTGTATGCAAAATTTGAAGAAAATTACCAAAAACTTACCCCTTTGAAAATATCAACACTGACATCTGCTTCTGTTGTCTGAAATAAAGATATAAAATAATGATATTGTGGGTCCTGATAAACGAAAAACATGAGTATAAAACTATAAATATTTCCTTATCCATCAGTTTCAATATTTTTTGGGGTTGCCCGAAGAACCGTCTCATTGAGACGGTTCTTTTGAGTACCCACAAAATATATTTTGTTTGAGAAATACGAAAATTACCTTTGAATTATCTCTTACATAAAGGCCTGTGATGTGTAAGATATTGAATGAGACAACTTCACAGCAACCGTCACTATAACATTTTGTTATATGACTCCTATAAAAGACCTCCTCTGATTGGCTGAAACTAGCTTGCAGTGATGAGCTAAAGACAGGTAACATTACTGACAGAGAGCTAAAAATAGATTGAACTAAATTGAGCCCAGGTGACATGAAGTTTTGTCACTAGATGCTACCTGAGAGCTAAAAATAGATATTGCAACACTGACTGATTTCTTATGTATATTTCACAGGTAAAATATTTCATTTCAGAATTTGTTCATTTTATGAGAACAGCATTTAACCCATTTATGTTGAATGGAATTTCACACGTTATCAATTGGAGCAATCCATTTCCGTTTTAAGGGGTGTTAGGTGGTATTTTTCATTTTTATTCAATTTTTAATCGAAAATTATGCAAGCAAACAATGGATACCCTGATCAGACGCCGCATTCTGTGGTGTCTGATCTGGGTCTGCACTATTTGCCTATGTCCCACAAAAAGGACGCTAATCATATATGGGTTAAAATGCAATTATTTTGCTTCTCTCATAAGAGTTGCAGAAATTTGGGTATAATCTTCCTAGGAACATCTGACTTGAGTAAATTTATAAATAAGAAAATAAAAGAGAGACAGTGTCATATAACAAAACAATTGGTGCATTCTTTTTCGGTTAACATCAGGATTAGTCAACCCTCGAAAGTGATGTTCACCTCGGCTTCGCCTCGGTGAACATCACTGTTCTCGGGATGACAAATCCTGATGTTAACCTCAAAAGAATGCATCAATTGTATATTGTTATATGACTCCTATAAAAGACCTCCTCTGATTGGCTGAAACTAGCTTGCACTGGTTGTGACAAATCTTGATGTCAAACAGTGATGAGCTAAAGACAGGTAACATTACTGACAGAGAGCTAAAAATAGATTGAACTAAATCTAGCCCAGGTGACATTAAGATTTGTCACCGCTACCTGAGAGCTAAAAATAGATATTGCAACACTGACTGATTTCTTATGTATATTTCACAGGTAAAATGTTTCAATTCAGAATTTGTTCATTTTATGAGAACAGCATTTAAACCATTTATGCCGAATATAATTTCACACCGTTATCAATTGGAACAGTCCATTTCTGTTTAAGGGGTGTAAGGTGGTATTTTTATTCAAGTTTTAATAGAAAATTATGCAAGCAAACAGTGGAGACCCTGATCAGATGCCGCATTCTGTGGCGTCGGATCTGGGTCTGCACTATTTGCCTATGTCCCACAAAAAGGACGCTAGGCATATATATGTTAAAATGCAATTATTTTGCTTATCTCATAAGAGTTGCAGAAATTTGGGAAGTATATTCTTGAAATAATCTTCCTAGGAACATCTGACTTGAGTAAATTTATAAATTTGAAAATAAAAGAGAGACAGTGTCATATAACAAAACAATTGATGCATTCTTTTTCGGTTAACATCAGGATTAGTCAACCCTCGAAAGTGATGTTCACCTCGGCTTCACCTCGGTGAACATCACTGTTCTCGGGTTGACAAATCCTGATGTTAATCTCAAAAGAATGCACCAATTGTATAATGGCGTTGCAAGGCTGGCCAGGTTTTGACAATTATCTCCAGGGGCAGACATTTCTATCAATACTCGAATAAGCCATGATAGATGTTAGTTTGCAAACAGATTGGACCCAGATCAGATACAACAAAATGCTGGGCCTGATCTGAATCCAATCACTCAGATGGTATTCTTGAAAGAATTTTTTGAAAAAATTGATTTTGAAAGAAATAAGCACACAACAAAAAAGCATGAAAAATTTCCCAAAGGGCTAAGAGTTAAATGAAAGTTTTTGCACATGTGAACAAGAGGTACCACATTGCATGTGCAATCTGTCAGTTATACATTGTAGCTTGTGTTTAACTAGGCTTTGAATGGCTGTGAAAATTTAAAGATTCATTAAAGGCTTGCCTTCATAATGTAAATAATAGCCCTGACATGAGACTTCCAACAATGTGGTATGTGTGACCAGCAAAGGCTCAGACCAGCATGCGCATACACGCAGTCTGATCAGAGCTTTTGCTAGTCACTTGAATATTCTATGACTGTTAAGCTACTGACCGAACATCATTTGGAGTTTCTAAGCTTAAAAGCAGGCTGCACATGCTCAACTGAGTCTACACTTGTCAAAATGTCACATTGTTGGAAATCACATGTCACGGCTCAATTATAAATCTTTGAAGTACTTACATTAAACACATCAGCATGTGGGTTATTATTTTTTACACACTCTGTGTGCTGAAAATGAAAATAAAAACAGAATTGTAGAAAGTGTCTGAGTAAAATTCCTGAAATTCTAGAAAATCTCTTAACCTTGCCCATATTGTAAATTTCAAGAAAAAAACAACCTTTACATAGAGAATACTAGGTGAGTTTTTTCTGATATCAAGTTTACCAGGCTATGCTTTGAGAATGCTTGTTGACATCGCAAGGCTTGCCGAGCGATTCAACATGCATTCTCAAAGCCCAGTCTGTTAAACTTGATATCAAAAGACGTCAACCTGGTTTTCTATTTATCAGTTTACCCATTGTTCCACTCTTCAAACTAGCAATTGTGACGTAATTTTTTATTTTTGTGTTGATTCAGCATCATTAGCGCCCTCATTCAAAAAATGCAACGTCATCATGACCTGATAGACACATTCCGTGAGATAAACAATGTTTATCAGGCAACATGCAGCAATGCAGTTGGTATAAGAGGTAACTAATGAATGAGTGTGGCTGATGCAAAGTGCCCTCTCTTTTTTTAACAGATATAATGTTCTTACTTTATTGGCCCCAAAATCACATTACACTAAAATTAAGATTTATTAATCACTAATTGTAAGTGATTAATTGCTACATAAGTATTAAAACTTATCCACGATTGACCCACCTTTTCAATAAAAACAAGCTAATGAGAATTTTGTCTGAAACATCAAATTCTTCTAAGATGGTTGTCAAAGCAAAAATTTTAATGTCTGCAGATAAGCAGTACAACTACAGAGGACTGCAGTGTTTTTGAAGCATTAACCAAAAGCAATGGGACACTTCATGAGATTTTGGAACTTATTACATTCCAGATCAGTCCTATTTCAAAGCATGTACTGCTAAGAATTTTCTCAGGTATGGCATACATGGGAAGAAAGCCTAAAATTTACAAAATCCTGAACTTAAGAAACTCTAAACTTAGAATTTGCAGGCTGCTTGTAAAAATTAATAATTTCAAATTTAAATGAAAATTATGTTTAGCTAATCTGAAAATTAATCAGAAACCCTATCTTAATCTGCCTAATTCAGCATTTTGAGGCTGACTTTCTATGGAAAGTCAGCCTCAAAATACCAAATTCAGGAAAAATCCTGAAAACTTTCACCCATGTAGCGCGTATCAAGCATTTAGAAACTTACAATTTGAGTTGAATTCTTGCCATAAAATCCTTCAGCGAATACTGACACAACAAATACATTGATTAGGAAAGATATAAACAGGGCTATAGTAGCTTCGATGAAAAAATAAAAGTTCGCCTCTTTCACGTCTTCTTTCTTTGATCTATCTACGTCTCGTGACTGAAAGGATAAAATTCATGACATGATATTGACAATTCCAATGTGGTTTCCTAAAGCCTATTTCAAAAATGTATGCATTTTCTCATAAGCCTATTTCACCCCCAAGTTATCATGCTTTCAAGGGACCAGGGACAAAAATTTGAAAAAATAAGGCAGGCCTCCAGATCAGTGCGTATTGTAAAATTATTTTCTTTATTTCTCATCCAAAACATAGGCTGTGGGTACTCAAAAGAACCGTCTCAATGAGACGGTTCTTTTGAGCATCCAAATCACATGTTTAAATTAATGGGTAAGAAGATAATTAAAATTTTACGCAACTAAAATTTCCTTTCCTGGATCTATGATAAGGGATAATAGGGCTTTTCTATGTACATACTTCATAACAATAAGCTGTAAGAAAATCATTCCTTAATACATTTTTACTATTAAAATAAGCAGGATAATAGCTGTGACATTAAAACACAGGGTTCATACAGGCAAGTATGAGTAAAATTCAAGGACTTTTCAAGGACTTCAAAAGCATCTCCAACAGTTTTCAAGGACAAGTTGATGAATAATACTGATCTAAGTGTTAAAATTCTACTTCAGAAATGCTAGACTGAGATAATGGAGTCATTAGTACTGGAAAATTAGTATCAAATTGCTGTGTTTATATTTGGTGCAGCATATGCTGCACTAAATAAAGGCACAACAATTCTATACTGATTTAGTTCTCTATCAACAGTGCTAAGTCCAACAGAAAATAGTAGAATTCAAGGACTTTTCAAGGCCTTTGAGTGTTTTTCCAGTACTTTTCAAGGCAAATTCAAATTTCAAGGACTTTTCTAGACAGTCCTGTATATTCAAGAACTTTTCAAGCCTGTGCAAACCCTGATACAAGCAAAACAGAATGACTTTTTGAGATGAAAATTCCAGACTGAGATGTTTAGCGGTCTGCAAATACAAAATTGAATAGTAGTTAATTTGTAAAATTCGAGCAAGTGAGGAAATTTTTTTAAAAATTTATTGCGTTAATGACATTTTAGAGTGAAAAATAGAGATAGTAGGGCATTTTCAAGAAAAACTAGGAGCAATATAAAAAAGTAGAGAAAAGTAGGACCCCCCTCAGGGATCAAATTTAGATTTTTAACCACTTGCTAAAAATTAGTGATAGACAAAACCAATTAAGCATTTTCAGCTTTCTGAACCTATATGCAGGCTTCCATGCAAACAGTGTGGATCCAGATCAGCCAGCTTCTGAAGAAGCTGGTTGTTCAGGATCTACAGTTTGCCATACAGCGTATGCTGTGTTGCATAATTTGGTTCATATGAGAGCGACTTGTTTCCACATGCTAAAATAGCAAGTGATGGCAATTTCTACTTGCTTTTTGGAGAAAACTACTAGCATTTAGCAAGTTAGCAAGTGCTTAATTTGATCCCTGCACCGGAGTTATGTGCCCAAGTGGAGCCTTTTGAGACATCAATAGAATCACAACTGCTTATTGGCACCTGTAACATTTGATTTGCATAGGATTTACATCAAGTTGGTTGTTTAAGCATAAAATTGTAAATATTTTCTTACCTATCAGTTTTAACATATCTTTTGGGTGCTCAAAAGAACCCTCTCATTGAGACGGTTCTTTTGAGTACCCACAACATATATTTTGGTTGAGAAATAAGAAAAAAAAAATTTGGTACCCACTCTTAACTAAAGGCCAGTCAGTTATGGTCATCAAAAATGTATGTTAACCCATTGTAGTCTGATGGGTTCTTCCACCTGATATGATAAAATAAACTTGGCAGGATTCATTGTATTTATTGAGGGGTCACAGTTTATATAATTTCCAACTAAAATGGAATTTCTTTCCCTGAAGATCATTTTAGTCTTACCAAACAGAAATGTCGCATCATAACTAACCTTGACTAGAGCAGAATGTAGATACATATTATGTGGCATAATTATAGCACCAATGATTCCTACTGCTTGTAAGAGCTGTTTCGAACCACAATCAGCATAGTAGGGTATAAATAATCCCTTCATTACTAACCTTGACTAGAGCAGAATGTAGATACATATAATTTGGCATAATTATAGCACCAATGATTCCCACTGCTTGTAGTAGCTGTTTAGAACCACAATCAGCATAGTAGGGTATAAATAATCCCTTCATTACTAACCTTGACTAGAGCAGAATGTAGATACATATAATTTGGCATAATTATAGCACCAATGATTCCCACTGCTTGTAAGAGCTGTTTAGAACCATAATCAGCACAGTGGGATATAAATAATCCCTTCATTACTAACCTTGACTAGAGCAGAATGTAGATACATATAATTTGGCATAATTATAGCACCAATGATTCCCACTGCTTGTAAGAGCTGTTTAGAACCATAATCAGCACAGTAGGATATAAATAATCCCTTCATTACTAACCTTGACTAGAGCATAATTTTGCATAATTATAGCACCAATGATTCCCACTGCTTGTAAGAGCTGTTTAGAACCATAATCAGCACAGTAGGATATAAATAATCCCTTCATTACTAACCTTCACTAGAGCAGAATGTAGATACATATAATTTGGCATAATTATAGCACCAATGATTCCCACTGCTTGTAAGAGCTGTTTAGAACCATAATCAGCACAGTAGGATATAAATAATCCCTTCATTACTAACCTTGACTAGAGCAGAATGTAGATACATATAATTTGGCATAATTATAGCACCAATGATTCCTACTGCTTGTAAGAGCTGTTTAGAACCATAATCAGCACAGTAGGATATAAATAATCCCTTCATTACTAACCTTGACTAGAGCAGAATGTAGATACATATTATGTGGCATAATTATAGCACCAATGATTCCCACTGCTTGTAGTAGCTGTTTAGAACCACAATCAGCATAGTAGGGTATAAATAATCCCTTCATTACTAACCTTGACTAGAGCAGAATGTAGATACATATTATGTGGCATAATTATAGCACCAATGATTCCCACTGCTTGTAACAGCTGTTTAGAACCAAAATCAGCATAGTAGGGTATAAATAATCCCTTCATTACTAACCTTGACTAAAGCAGAATGTAGATACATATTATGTGGCATAATTATAGCACCAATGATTCCCACTGCTTGTAACAGCTGTTTCGAACCACAATCAGCATAGTAGGGTATAAATAATCCCTTCATTACTAACCTTGACTAAAGCAGAATGTAGATACATATTATGTTGCATTATTATAGCACCAATGATTCCCACTGCTTGTAGTAGCTGTTTAGAACCACAATCAGCATAGTAGGGTATAAATAATCCCTTCATTACTAACCTTGACTAGAGCAGAATGTAGATACATATTATGTGGCATTATTATAGCACCAATGATTCCCACTGCTTGTAAGAGCTGTTTAGAACCACAATCTGCATAGTAGGGTATAAATAATCCCTTCATTACTAACCTTGACTAAAGCAGAATGTAGATACATATTATGTGGCATTATTATAGCACCAATGATTCCCACTGCTTGTAGAAGCTGTTTAGAACCACAATCTGCATAGTAGGGTATAAATAATCCCTTCATTACTAACCTTGACTAAAGCAGAATGTAGATACATATTATGTGGCATAATTATAGCACCAATGATTCCCACTGCTTGTAACAGCTGTTTAGAACCACAATCAGCATAGTAGGGTATAAATAATCCCTTCATTACTAACCTTGACTAGAGCAGAATGTAGATACATATTATGTGGCATTATTATAGCACCAATGATTCCCACTGCTTGTAGGAGCTGTTTAGAACCATAATCAGCATAGTAGGGTATAAATAATCCCTTCATTACTAACCTTGACTAAAGCAGAATGTAGATACATATTATGTGGCATTATTATAGCACCAATGATTCCCACTGCTTGTAGTAGCTGTTTAGAACCACAATCAGCATAGTAGGGTATAAATAATCCCTTCATTACTAACCTTGACTAGAGCAGAATGTAGATACATATTATGTGGCATTATTATAGCACCAATGATTCCCACTGCTTGTAGTAGCTGTTTAGAACCACAATCAGCATAGTAGGGTATAAATAATCCCTTCATTACTAACCTTGACTAAAGCAGAATGTAGATACATATTATGTGGCATAATTATAGCACCAATGACTCCCACTGCTTGTAGAAGCTGTTTAGAACCACAATCTGCACAGTACGGTATAAATAATCCCTTCATTACTTCGCCTTGGTCAGGGGCCACTGTGACATACTGGAAATGGAAAAAAAATTATCAAAATGGTCTAATCAACAGAAAACCTGAAATTGTTGTATGGGAACAACAAAGGCACAGACCAGCCTGTCCTTTTGGGCAGTCTGATCTGTGTCTTTCCTATTTGCTCTCTGGATAGTAAATAGCTTAGCTTGCCACATACATAATTTCACAATTCAAGCTAGTCTCAGTTGCTGAGCAGGCTAGTTTGAGCATGACCTGATCCCAAACTCTCATGATGAGGCCAAATAAGAAAGCTTGTATCTATTTTATGACAAAAATTAATGACATTACAAGGTTCATACAGACATGTTTGTGTAAAATTCAAGAATTTTTCAAGGACTTCTAAAAGACTATCCTACTGTTTTCAACTGAAAACTTATGAAAATACTGATTTACACATTAAAATTCTACCTCCGAAATACTAAACTGCATTACTATAGATATTAGTTTTAGAAAATTAGTATTTAGTATAAATTGTGGTGCCTTTATTTGGTGCAGCAAATATTGGCAACACAATTTATACTGATTTAGATCTCTAAAGACAGTGTTGAATCCACCTGTAAATGGTAAAATTCAAGGCCTTTGAGTGTTTTTCCATCACTTTTGAAGGCAAATTTAATTTTCAAGGACTTTTCAAGACAGCCCTGTACATTCAAGCACTTTTCAAGCCTGTGCGAACCCTGCATTAATACATAATGTAAACTAGAAATATGAAAATCCATGCCTGAACATATCTGAGTTCAAAAAGGCCATAACTCTGACAAATGGCAAAATGTTTGATTGTAATCAATATAATATGTAATCTGTATTCCATGATATTAAAAACTAAAAAGAAAACAACAACAAAAAAGGTAAAATATGATGCCACCTCCTCAACAATTCAATATCACAAGGAAATTATCTTAGCAATTTATACTAACAATAAAGGTGCAGACCAGCCTGCCAATCTGCACTGTCTGATCAGCACCTTTGTTTTGGGTTATTGGAAAGTATCATGATTAAACTTGCTGCTAGCAAAATTTCAGTTTTCTAGCTAGTCTCTGTAGCTGAGGAGACTGGTTTGAGTCCCCCTTTGTAGGGAACTCCAAAGACAGGTTTTGTTGAGTCGAGGCCCATATGTAAGTTACATCCAAATTTTTGTGCATCAAACTGAATGGAATGATACATCAAACAAGAAAGTGTTAACCCTTAAAGCGCCAATAACGACTGCAGTAGACGACAAATTTTGCGACATCTTTCCTAGTTTTCGACAAAAAAAAGGTGTGATATTTCATGAGAATCCTCTGCAAGCAGAGGATTCTCATGAAATATCATGCCTTATTTGTTATTTCTGAAAAAACAGCAAAATTTGAAATTGTCGTCTGCTGCAAATTATAGGTGGCGCTTTAATGGTTAAAAATGGATAAATTACCTCATAACCAAAGGTGACAGCCATCACAGTGATCAGGAAGCCAAAGAAAGCTTCTAGTTTACGAAGACCATATTTGTCCAGGAGAAGGAATGTAAAAGTGTCGGCAATGGTAATCAAAACTCCCGCATAAAGTGGTATTCTGAAGCAAGAAACAGCAAATAACATCTGGTATGTATATAATAAAATGATACTGATTTTCAATACTGTTAAACAGGTTCTTTGGCAAACACTGAGGACCCAGATGAAATGCAGCATAAGACAGCATTTAATCAGTGTCTGCACTGTTTGCTAAGATAAGAACAATCTTTAGGTGCAGAAGACAGCATTCTTTAGAAATTTTGACCAACAACCCCTTTACCTGATTTCAAGTTTTTAATGCCCAAATTTGCAAAGGGCAATAAATTGGGTGGGGGGGGGGGGGGTTGCTATTTTTTGATGAGGAATCCACTTATAAAATTTCAAAACCCTAACTAAATTTTTTACCTGATTCTTTACAAACTGACATGCCCAAAGTGATATGCCCCCTAAAAATAAAAAAGTTGGGACATAACTTAATGAGGAATCCATTAATGAAATATCAAAACCCTTACTTATTTTTTTAACCTACACACACAAACAAATAAACCCAAAGCAATATGCCCCCTCAACTTTTTATAAATTGGGGGCATAATAAGGACAGAAGAGAATCTGTTGCTTTAAAATGGTTACAGAAACTAATTCAAGTTATTCCGACTTCGGTTATTTTGTTTGTTTTGTTGCTTTACGTCCCAGTCAACAGCTATGGTCATGGGGGGACTGTCAGTTCACCTAACCACACTTTTTCCTGGGCAAGCTTGAACAGGCAGTTAACCAGTACTTCATGCACATACTTTCGCTTGTAACTGACAACAATCCTTCTTGTATGAAACAGCAGAAGGAAGGAGAATGACCGTAGAAATCATTTCACGATCAATCTCTGAAATCTTGCGAGCCCTGAATCTGCAGTCAGATACGCATCTGTAGCCAGGCACGTTACCGACTGTGATACACGGCCGGAGTTGAGTTATCAAGAGACAATGGTATAAAACTTACTTTCCATTTGAGAGCAAATAAAATGCAATGGCCGTTCCTATCACTTCTTGCATATCGGAACCTGAAGAAAACAAAGGCATATCGGAACCTGAAGAAAACAATTGAGCAAAGCTTCTTTATTAGACAAATACCTTTATTGAGAATGTTGAAAGTTTCCAAATTTCACATGTGAAGGTCACATGGGTGAAAGCTCAAAATTGTCCAGTCCTGAACTTTTGAATTTAGTCCTTTTCCTTCCGATGAATTTTCCCCAAACATATTGATACAAAAAGCATGGAATAGTCCATTTTGTATTTTAAGGGGTCACAGGTTGTTTGATTTGATTCTCTACGTCCCATCAACAATCTTTCAGTTATAAAGGGACGGGTCTTCCTGGGTTGAACCAGCACTAAGCTAGGATTAATGTTCTTGCTCAAGGACACAAGGCAGTGATGGCGATGAGGCTCAAACCAGCGGCCCCTCGGTCTCGAGTCAAGCACTCTACCACTGAGTCACTGCTCTCAAAGGGGTCACAGGACGAAATTTCTGAATTTTAATACATTTCTGTCCCTATAGATTTATAGATTGTTTTAATCTTAGCAAACAGTTCAGACCAAGATGAAATGCCGCATAATGCGGGCAATTCATCTGGGTTTTCACTGTTTGTCCAAGTACTTGTATATCGGTATCCAGAATGTAAAGCGTTTAAGTGTATCTAAGCTTATAAAATAATAACAAGTGTAATTTAAAAACAAGGAAATAAGAATATGAAAATTAATCAGAGAAATCTGTCGAATTGAGTGTTTTGAGGCTGACTTTCTAATGAAGACAAGTATATAAGTGTGAGTTTGTGTAATTTTCATTTATGTTAGGAGTTGACTTGATAGCATGATGGTTCAGGGCAACTGGTATATTTGCTGAGATATTGGGCCATTCTTCTAATGCTGAACTGTTACATGATCACTGGCTACATTGGTGCTTTGACGTATGCCACTGCATCATATGCTAACGTCATATGTTGAGGTAAGAATTTAAATATTGAAAACTCTAAAATTAGGTTTTTAGGTAACACAATGGTGCTGAACAGTACAAGAATGGTCGTTTACAACTAATTCATATTTTGTATGCAATACATACAAGAAGACTGTACGCTTATAAAATTGAATTACTTCTGGAATTTTGATGCTGACCTCATGCCCGGCCCTGTGGTTCCAGCATAAATTTTGATTGGTTGATTTGGTCATGTGAAATAAGTGCATGCAACTTGAATAGAGAAAGAAATACAGAAAAGTATGGAAGGCCTATGAAATTAGCTATAGGTGTGTCCTTTGAGTGAAGGAATTGTAACTGGTTCCAATCCCATACAAGGTAAATCTTTTTAAGCAATAATAAATGCACCATGGACACAATCTTCTCACTGTCTTCTTACCATGTGCCACCTCAAGCCACATCGTAAGATTTCTCACACATAGCCCAACCGAAAAGATGGCTAAACAGGAGTCTAATCATTTTTATCTTCCATAGCTAAAGAAACCTTTTTTAACATTTCCGAGACATTTAAATAGGACCAGAACACAGTATATGAGGGGGAAATGACAAAATATGAGTATTGCAAGGGGTTCAAACCCCATGCAATACTCAAATTTTTTTTTCCATTTCAGTGGTGACTGTACGAAAAACACTGTATTGCTGTCTTCCTTACCACATCTTTTAGTTTATCTAAATATATCTGTTGATACTTTTGAGGACTGGGCACTTACCTATAATTGCTATTTCAACCATTATCCACAGTAAAATACGGGGAATCTTGGGATACATCTTACAGCATAATTCAGCCAGGTGCATACCGGTAACAACGCCCAGTCTAAGAGACAGACGCTGCATCAGTAGACCAAGAATAGTAGCAAACAACAGCAGCCATAAAAGCTGAAATAAAAATTAACAATTTCCTAGTACTTCTCAACCAAAGCAGATGTTTTAGATACTCAAAATAATGGTTCTTTTAAGCACCCAAAACTTCTGTTAGGATTGGTGGATAGCGCTAAGAAAAAAATGTATCTGAAAATGTTGTCTGCTGAAGTCGTCTGCTGCAATTAATTGCCTAGCATTACTGACGAATTAAGTATAGAAGCAAACAGTGTGGAGGAGCAGTCTGATCTGGGTCCACACTGTTTGCCATAGAGGCTTCTTAAACATTTCAGCAGATGAGAAAAGCAGATGACTTTTGTTGCAATTGGCGCATTAAAAAAATTATTTATCGCATTCCCCCACTGTTGTATGGTAGGCATTGTGAATGTGGTTATTATAGCGTTCATAGAAATCACTGTGAATTTACTTGTTCAGTGTGGATATTAGGACAATTGTGGCTCTGTGAATACAATACTAAGTGTAAAGTATAGCAGATACATATTAATCTAGTGCTAAAATGTACTGTCACTGATTTGTTGTTTCATGATCATGGTTTGAAAGACAGTCATAAAAGTGAATAAAACAGTGTGAAGAGCCAGTCACATCCACTTTCATGTGTAAACATATAGAGTAATTTTTAACCGGGTTAAACCCCATCAGGCCTCCAGATAAGAGTGTGTATTTGAAAATATCATTCTTATTTCTCAACTAAAACATAGGGACCACAGTGGCTCAGTGGTAGAGTGCTTGACTTGAGATCCAGGGGTTGCAGGTTCGAGCCTCACTGCCAAGATACATGAATCTTGCTTAGTACAGGTTCAACCCAGGATGACCCGTCCTGACATAACCATAGCTCCAGATAAGGCTGCGTATTGCGTATTTACGCAATTTTGTGGACCTGAAAACGCAATTAAATTAATTTCTGTGCGTACAAAAATGCAATAAAAATCCTTGATACTCAATTCCAAACATTTCGTAGCGTATGACGCTATTGTATTCTGTTTGCGATTGTCGTTTTTCGCATCACAAGCAGTTGTTGGGTACAAATTTATACACGGCGTCGCGCTGAATCTAGTTTGTAAAATTGTAAACCAGTCCAGGAACATTCTTATCGCTGTTTAGCTATACCCAATATTTACATGATTACGACATTTGTCTCGCTTTACAATAACAATGGCTGAACGTGGGCGAAAAAGCCTCAGAGAAATTGAATGATATCATATCGTAACTAACTCTAATACCGCATTGGTGGTTCGAAGAATCAAATATGACATGATAGATACATCAGATTTTCGAAGTAAGTTGGAAATAGCGATCTCAGATATACTAATATTGCCAGTGTGCTTTCCGAAAGTGAAAGCGAAAGTAAACAAAAATCAGGAGAAACAAGGTCTGGTTTCACTGCTTATTTGCTTTCAGATGGATACCCAATACAAAAACTTTAAATACCCAATTTAAAATTTGAAATAACCAATTAAGTCAAAAAGAGGTGGGTAAATACCCAATTGCCTCCAATCCTTATCTGGAGCTATGCATAACTGAAAAAATTGTTGACTGGGACGTAAAGAGTCAAATCAAACAAATCAATTAAAACATATGTTGTGGGTACTCAAAAGAACTGTTGCAATGAAACAATTAAACACATGTTTAAACTGACTGATAAGAAAATAATCACAATTTTACGCTTAAAATAGCACAGGTTTAGTTAAACACAATTTTTCAGCGTAAGAAAATAAAAAATTTCTTACCCATCTGTTTTAACATATGTTTTGGGTGCTCAAAAGAACTGTCTCATTGAGACAGTTCTTTTGAGTACCCACAACATATGTTTTGAGATGGTTCTTTTGAGTGCCCACAACATATGTTTTGGTTAAGAAATAAGAAAAATAAATTTTCTTTACGCACTCTTAACTAAAGCCCTGAAATAGTTTGCTTTTACCGGACCTGGGCCCCTATCAGGAGCCTCAAGTATAGGGAAAGTCTACATACCTTAAACTGAGCAACGGCACCAGATTGAAGATCTGACTCTATATTACCAGGATCAAGGTAGGCAATACTCATGAGAAATCCTGGCCCAGTGAACGCCCATAACTTTCGAAAGCTGAATCCAGTCTGAAAAAGTGAATCAATAAGTTAAGGTAAGCATTCTACATTTTTGTAACATAACCCATAGGGCCAGTTATGCAAATTTATTTGGCTTAAAATTGCGATTATTTACTTATCCATCAGTTAAATCATGTGTTTTGGGTGCTCCATAGAACCGTCTCATTGAGACGGTTCTATTGAGTACCCACAACATATGTTTCAGTTGAGAAATAAAATAAATAATTTTCAGTTACGCACTCTTATCTGGGAGCCTGATAACCTCCTTGACACAGATCAGGCAAAAAAAATGTTAGTTAGGGATAGGTTTGGTAAGGTAATTCAATTTTTGGTTGCAAATTTAACATATCTTTTCTGATTCAAGCTACTGAAAGTACGGGTCAGATTCTGTGCTCCAAAAAGATTTTACTATCAATTTAATGCTATTAAAAAAATGAGTCGCTCAAAACCTTTAGGTTGGTCTATAAACAATTCCACATAATTTCAACCCATTTAAGCCTAGCATCCTTTTTGTGGGACATAGGCAAACAGTGCAGACACAGATCAGATGCTGCATGATCAGGATCTCCACTGTTTGCTAACAGAATGTCCTATTAAAATTTGAATAAAAATAAAATAGTTTACCACCCAACAGCTCTTACAATGGAAATGGACTGGTCCAATTGATAGTGGGAAATTTCATTCGGCTTATATGGGTTATGCTTGGCATGTTCCAGTCAAATAAATGAAGTACTTACTCCCTCAGTTCTGGGTACAGCAATTTTCTGATCAAAGTAAGTTGATGCTACGGTTGTCATGGTAGCCTTCTTTTCACTCGTCTCCTCAGTTTCATCTTGGCTGCTGTTCTCCAATTCCATATTGCTGCAATCTTCTTAGATTTGTTCCGACCCAACCATTCACCTGTGAAACATGTACAGTAAAATCTCGTACTCATGTTTTTTTAAATACTCACTAATTCAGGGTTTATTCAAGGCAGGGGGATTACGAGGGCTGTTCAAATATGAATGCAAGTAGCTTCATAACTTTCTTCACATATATGCTACGACAAAATGTTATACTTTTCTGGAAAGAAATATTTGTCGCCTTTGAAATGACACCAAACATAAAGAAATATTCACTATATTTCTCGAGTTACAGACGCGTATAATAAGGCCATTCCTGTATACTGAAGTTTTTCTGAAGCAAATTTCATTACACGTTTTGGTACATGTCCGGATATAGTGTCATATCTTTGTGAGTTTGAGACAAAATGACAGCAAAATTTAGATGCAAGTTTTAAGGTACATTAACAAAGCTGCTTGCAGGAAAAAGTTTATACCATCCAGTTTCAATCTCGAGTAAACAGGCACGTTAGTGACGTCATTAATTTTATGATAAACCTCATTTTGAGTAATCTACTGGCGATGCAATAATGAACAGCGCCGTGTCTTTTTCTTGGCGTTTTGCTTAAAACATGCTTGTAGCAATAACTCAGTATGAGCGATCAACATATTGTTTTTGAGTTAAAACTAGTTTAAATGCTACATCATGCTTTTTGTTAGAGAAAAGTTTGGCTGAAAACTGAAAGATGGTATTTTGTTTACCATTCATTTGCAAACATAAGGAGACTTTAGTGAAAACGATTCAATGTAATTTATCAAAAACATGTCAGATTTTCGCAATTTTCACAGAATCATTATATAAGTATATGTGGATACTTCCTTAAAAATTTCAAGGAATTTTAAATTTCAAGAAATTTTATAGATTTATCGAAGAGTTATACGCTCGTCTATATCACTGGTATGTTCGAAGCATACAGTTTGTTAGTATACTTAAGTGACCCTTACTTAAAGGGCTATAGCTCGATAAGTATACTGTACTTTTCTTTAGGTCCGGTACCAGTTTAAAGGTGACATTTAGTCCTTTATAGAAACGTATACCATTTTGTCGTAGCATATAAGTGACGAAAGTTATGAAGCTACTTGCATTCATATTTGAACAACCCTCGTACCCCTAAATTTTTGAAAGATCCCCTCTAATTTTAAGAAGGAGGGGGGATATTTTTATATACACAAAGAAGAGAAAATATTAAAATTTAAGTAAAATGCTCGCTGTTAGGTAAAAATCCCCCGTTTTTTTTAATTCTAGAATAAACCCTGAATTTAGGACACAAATGATTAAGAGAATAGGTCCTATTTATGAACTCTTTTAAACTTGTAAGTAGCCTAATGGGCAAGGATTGCTCACCTGGGAGCCAGCATAATGTTTGGAGACACCATAATTTATGATTTATGACACCATAATTTACAATGCTCAAAGGTAGGTAACTCTGAACTTGAAACAATGATCAGGAATAAATTCTAAACAATCAAGATATTATGCCAGTTCTGGTTATCTTCAAGTATTAAAAGGATCTGAATAAAAATTGCAGAGGAAACCTGATGAAACTATTATTTTCAGATACTCAAGGGCAGCTAACTCTGTAGTCAGTTATGGGATCTGACAGAAATTCAAACTCATCCATGCTTTTATGTATGTCTTGGTTACCTATAAGAATGAAGACAATCAAATGAAAAATAAAAGGTGCTTGAGAGGTCACAACATTATACAGTTGCATCTTAACTGCTCAAGGGCAGCTAACTCTGTAGTCAGTTATGGGATCTGACAGAAATTCAAACTCATCCATGCTTTTATGTATGTCTTGGTTACCTATAAGAATGAAGACAATCAAATGAAAAATGAAAGGTGCTTGAGAGGTCACAACATTATACAGCTGCATCTTAACTTCTCAAGGGCAGCTAACTCTTTAGTTGGTGGTTGAGTGTGGCCACAAATCATTTAGCTCATTCAACAGGGGTGTGGAAATAGTAAATATTTATACTTGCCCAGGACAAGTAAATGGCTATAATGTGCTTGTCCAAGGAAAATTTTACTTGTCCAAAAAAAAACAGATTACCATAGCTCTAATATACCTTACTGTGCTTAAACAATACATAAACTCTTTAGAAAACAGTATGAAACAAGATATCTACTCTCTTGTGAAGAAGCCAGCTGATCAGGTTCCACACTGTTTTCAATGCAACATGTGAGCTCATTATTATTAGTCAAAATATGAAAAACAGATCTGAAATGTATTAAATTCTGTAGTAACTTTCTTTATACATTTGTAATTGGCCAAGGGCAAGTAAATAGAAATTTTTAACTTGTCCTAAATGAAATGAGCCCAGGTCGGACAAGTCAGGTGTAGTATTTCCACAGCCCTGCATTCAAGCTTTTATGGTTGTTCTCGCTACCTGCAAAAATGAGGAAGATCTATTCAAAAATGAAGGTGCTAGAGTGGTCACAACAGATCTTCCATTGTAAGTCTATGCAAATTTTTCCAGACCCTCAAGGGCAGTGAACTCTGCAGTCCATAGTCTGATCTGGCTGAATGTCGAATCCATCCAAGACTAAATGATTGTCTTTTTACCTGCAAGAATGAAGAAGATCCCATCAAAAATGAAGGCGCTAGAGTGGTCACAACATTATTCTTTGATTTTTGACACTCAAGGGCAGCTAACTCCGAATTTGGTGATGGAATCTTGACAAAATTCAAATTGTATTAGCTTGTTACTACTCCCATCATGAGAGTTCTGCGTTCCAGTTGTTCATATTTCACATTTATATAATTGTCATTTTCATTTTTTGTTATCATTTGGAACACATTCCATTGCACACCTCAAACGTGACCAGAAACCTTGATGTAACATGTATTGTTGATCTTTTATACCGAAATATATCAATATAAAAAAAAACACCAGGTTGAAATGGTCCAGAGAAGATCTGCACGATTTGTCACAAACAGATTCAGAAACACAAGCAGCGTCACAGACATGCTTGACTATCTCAGCTCGGAATGGCATTAAACAAGAAGAAGCAAACTGCGGATTGATATACCACCCACAGATCCCGGGCCACAGACTACCTGACACAGACTAATTCCAGGACTAGATCAGCACTTAAGTACAAGTATGAGCAATACTCAACATCTACAGATTATTTTAAGTACAGCTTTTCCCGAGGACTATCCCACTCTGGAACAGACTACCACCAGCAGCAGCTGAGGCTCCCTCCTTGGTTTCCTTCAAGAGGGAGCTGTCTGACCTAACCTTCTAATGGGGATTTATCTCCTAGCCATAAATGTACACCCAAATGAGGAGTGGTGAGCTGTGCCGTCGGGTCTTGTGCCCAGGTACCCCCAAGGAATGTGGATTGGTCTCACTCTGATGAGCAAAAAATGGCTGGGAACAACTTCTTTTCTTTTACTTCTCTCTTTCACTTTTAAGTTTGCATTCTTACGTCGTCTTATCTAAAGCTTCTGTCTTTAACTATTTTTTTTTTTTCATTTTCTATCTTGTACACCATTTAAGAAATGTCAAGTGTGACAGCTTAGTGAAATAGTCAATAAATGAGTGCATGTGAGAAATTACAATATAGAGGTTTGAGAATTGTTTATAATTGTTATGGGTCTTCTTATGAAGAGCTTTTAACCAGAGCCAATTTACCAACACTGCACCTAGGAAGACTCAGAACAATTGCTCTAGAAACATACAAATGTATAAATAACTCTGCTTGCAAATATATCAGAGACTTAGTCAATCTAAAGCAGTCTTCCTACTCTTTCAGGTATGAGAATACACTACAAATACCTTCTGTAAGAACTGTGGCATATGGACAGAAATCTTTTTGCTTTGAAGCTGCCAGGGTGTGGAACAGTCTCCCGAAAGAACTGAGAAAAGTTTCAGCTTTCAAGGACTTCGAGAGGCTTATCCACCCTTGGACTGGCCCAAAATGCAACTGTGCTGTATGTCACAGTTAACCTGCTTTTATAATTCTGTTGGCTTTACATTTGCTTTTAAAATGTTCATGTTCATTTTAATTTCAAATTATGTTTATAGCCTGCTTCAACCCCCTTTTTTCAGTTTATTCTATTTCATGATCTATACCTATCCCATTTTTGTTTATCTTTATGTCAAGGTCAAAGTAAAATTATAGGATATGTTTTTATGGGGGTAAGATTATCTGTTGATTCTCTGTCAAGCAAATCTTCTGCCTATTTTGAATTTTTCATGCAAGAGTTGATGCTATCACTGCTTTTTCTCTTGCTGTTTTTTCGACTTTTGCCAACTTGGTATAAGGCTTGTTTTATAGAAATCTTTTATGTAACATTGCTTGTTTAGGCATCTGCCTTGTACTTTTATATCTGCATGATATTCTGACAGATAGAAATTGACTTGATGATGCCCCAATGGAGGTTTGGCTATGACAACCTAGTGGTTGGATAGCCCCACTGAAGGAGCTCATGGTAAATTCTAATCTGACCTGTGGCGAGGATCATCTGGTGCAGACAATCTTTCTTGGGACTTGCACCTACCGGTCAGGTCGTCCTTTGAAAAATGTTAGGGTACCTCAATGACAAAGAGCATGGACAAAGAGCCGCCTGTTCCAGAAGGGAGCAGTCGATCTGGGTCAACAGTCAACACAGTGTTTGTCTCTTTCATTGGCTTATATATTTATTAATTTTTTAGTATTTATCTGTATTATTTTTAAGGGCTAAACCTAGTGATCATCTTAACCTTAGTTAAATATTGAATCATCTGTGATGACAGTGTGATACATCTTGTAAATATCCACCTGTGATAAAGTTTTTTGTGATAATACCCAGTGATTCTTATGACTCCTTTTTTCAGTATTTTAACTGTAAGAATCTTTGTGCTATTGTTTTATCTAACATGTTTTTTTCTATTACAGCTTATTTATACTTGTTGAATATTGGCTCTTTAATATTTTGTCGGAAAATAGCTTTAATAGCTAATGTTATCTGTTTAAATGTATCCGACTTTAAATAAAGATTCTTGTATCTTAGGCGCGTATAAATAGCCAGGCGGAGGCCAGGAAGCCAGGCTTCAACATCATAAGGTAATAGACACAAGAAACCCTGACTTTTGTTGAATGTGAAAAAACAAAGAGGCAGACCAGCTTGCGCATCCGTGCAGTCTGATCAGCGCCTTTATTATTCACTATCAGAAAAGTAAAGTAACTGTGTCAGATATCTCTTAATTCTCCAATTATTTTTGTGAGCTTCAACATGATAAAGCCTCTGGCAACGCCCCTGTATCTGTATGTCTAGCCTGTTGGACTATCCTTGATAATACCTGCAAGAATGAGGATTCATCCGAAAATGAAGGCACTAGTGGTCACAACATTTCTCCCATTATAAGTCTATAAACAACTAACATGGCGGATGTACGGAATGTCGTGGAAGGCAGGGTACTCGACGATTTGTAGGTGTTTTTCAGCGGCCTGATAGGTGTTTTTCAGCGGCCGTATGACCATAACTATCTCTTTATACGGCATACACCCTCATTTGAGTATTACATGCCGTGACCCATATACCCTCAGAGCAGATCACCATTGATCATACTAGCCAACCACTCTTCCACTACCAGAATCCCTTTAAGCATGCATTTTTGCTATATTTTTTGGTGTTTTTTCTGCAGTTTCCTGCGTTTTCCAGTCAAAAAGTTAATTCCCGTTCTTTTAGTTACCGATTTAGAAATATCACATTGTAAATTAAGATTCAACCGTACGACTGTTTATACCCTCCAACTTCAAATAAAATTAGTGTCACAGAGGTGAACTTTATGAATATTTTGCTTAAAGCATCAATCACCTTTTCTCCTAGCGAGTCACAGCGAGTAGTGTTGATATGACCTGTCCTGCATTGTTTTCTAATGGGGTACCTTGAAACTGAGTTATTCTATTTTATCGTCCAATCAGTAGCCGTTTTAATTAGACATATGGATGTAAGATGATGTATGATTGGTTTCTAACAAACACACCTCCATTAACTTATTTGGCGCATGCGCATAACATCACAATTACATAGGCACGCGAGATTGGGAAAAAGCCATTCTCATATTGTCTGCCGTTGGATCGACTCCATCGATCTATAGGCAGTAGATCAAATTTTCATAATTATTCATTATTCCTTCTTGGAAATAATATGGAAACTCATATTTATAGCAGGTATGTTAATTTAATACTCTTTGTCATACAGATTGTCTTTTCTGATGAAAACACCAAAGGGAGGTTTTCGCAAGTAACTACATTCTGTACATTTCCTGTGACGTAGTTCACAATATTTCTGTATGACGTATTAACGCAAAGTACATGAAAGTTGAAAGACTGCTTTCGTCTTTTTCGTCTTCTGAATTAAGGCATCACTATTGTTCGATCTTTATGGACATTGCAAATGGAGGACTTAGTAAAGTGAGCTGACGCAAATGATGCAAATTAAATGCACAAGGTGTGGTTTTATATTTTAATCTCTTTGTACATAATTTTATCACTGCAAAATACCCATGTCTAAAAATAGGGGTGGTTATAAAACGCAGCCGAATAACGCAGCTATATTAAATATATAGGAAAACGCAGCCAATATAGAAATAGTGTGAAACGCAGCACCTGGACGGAGGGGTATAAAACGCAGCAAAGTGTGCAGCTATATGAAATTTAATAGTAATCTGACTGACCATTGTTTAGGCAGTAAATGTAAAAAGTTTTATATGAGTTTGACGAATAGATTAATTATCATTCTAAATTCTTTCACCAAATTCATGAGGTAAGCCATCAGAGAATCAAAGCGTTTGGATCGGATCGCTTCCGACATTATTTGCGTTTTTTTCATTGGAATAGTATAAAGAAATACATGTACGAACAACGATGGTCACAGATCAGCATGCGCAGCCAAATAGTTTTGTTAGAGCCTTGGCAGGTAACTCCTTACGTTGTGTATTATTTCAAGCATGTAGCTAGATAGCTTGCTGGCTCGGTGAGCATAAGGGCGACCTGGATGCGAAAAACCCTGTGTATGGGGTATGCTAAAAACAAAGTGCAAAATGTACATACACGCACATATGCATGCGCATACACATGTATGCATGCACACGCATGTACATGCTGATAAATACCCATTCATGCATGCACACACATGTATGCATGCATGCACATGCATGAATACATTTATATATTAACATCCTGATATGAAAAGCATTTAAATCAAAACAAGCGATTTCTACGTGAAAGAGAAAAAACAAAACAAATATATACATGTACATGTAATTGAGTGGGGGCTCGTGTTGTAAATCGCAAAATCGTGAGGTTTTAAAGGAAAACAGCTCCTTTTCCCAATTATTTCTTATTAGGCAAATATACGATTCATTTACAAATATAACAAAAAATAATCTACTTAGTTAATTTCAATTAACCTATATAATGCTTATCCCAAATGTGGCATTAGAAACTAGGCCCACACCAAAGACTCTACTCAGACTGGGCATCCACACAGTCAGATCAAAGCCCTCGCTGTACACTGGTATAAATCTAGCCTGGGTTCCAGTCTGATCATTTTTTCTTCTTTTTTATGTTTTCCGTTTCTTGGTCAAAAATGACAATATTAATCAAAATCAATAACGGACAACCGATACCTTTGATGTGGTATCTTTTTATTCTCTTATTTTTTTAGAATATTGGCATTAGAAAATATTGCCAAAATATTGATGACTGAACCCCGGCTAGAAGAAATCATCTGAGACTTCACTGTCCGCAGAAAGATTAACTGAGCGCAAAACAAAAGCTCTAACCAGAATGGGCATCCGCACAGTCAGATCATAGTCATCGTTATACGCTGGAAGAAATCGTCAAAAACGGGGACAGCTCATTGTCAGTATGGGGAACCTAGCAAGCAGGAGAAGATACGAGGGCCATGGGATATATTCTCCAGTCATTGCAATCCGTTGATTTTTGTTCCTATTTTTGTGTTTTAATAGAATGCTAATGCTTTGATGTGTTTTGATGAGATTGTCTGTTGTTGTTTGTGAAATTATCACAGATTTCTTAATTATTTATAATCGGATTTTTTTTTTTAATTTTCATACCCTCATATATATGTGGTTTGGTTCAGCTGCCACCTAATTTGGTTTAAAGTTTCCTCACATGTGCGGATGCGCGGACCGTTTATTCAAGTCTTCGCTGTCCGCACGAAGAAAGTTTAAATCCTTAGTTACCCGCACTGACTCTGATCATAATGGATGGATACCTACGCTGATATGAGTCTTTGCGCACTCATTTTGCTGGTTTTGTCATGTTATGTCTGAATTTTTAATTTCAACATTGAAATGAAAATTTTATTTACGTATATAATTTAAATTAAATCTAGTTTTACAAAAAGGGTACTATTTCAGGAGGCTCAACACCGGCACGCGACACTAAAATAAACACTCATTTACTAACACCTTCTTTAACGACTACTGATAATCGATACCAAATATTGATAATCGATGACGGGCGTTCATAATCCAATTATCGCCGTCGTTTATTGGGAGGATTAGTGTCTAATTGAACAGTGATTGCTCAGGTGAGCCTGCGCAAATGTGCAAGCTCGCCTGAGCAGTCGGTGGTATTAAAGTTCATTATAATTAAGAAGAAAATATAGGTCTTTAGCTTTAAGTAGGCAGGAGGAACACAAACTAGGGCCTATTGGGTTTTGCGCATATGCGATAAACACTAAAGTATCATGACATTTTGACAAGTGTTGACTCTTACGAGCCAGTGCGAACCCCTTTTGAAGCTTAGAAACTCCAAATGTTGTTCGGCGTGTATCTAAACAGTCATAAAACATTAAAGCGACCAGCAAAATATCTTTCCAGACTATGCATGTACGCATGCTGATCTGAGCCTTTGCTGGGTGCATATACCGCATGGTTGGAAATCTCATAATGCGTCTCATAAATGAATATACTAATTGATACAATTAATTAATTCATTGGATTGGTCAGTTAATTCAAAAATGCAAAACTCTAATTGGACCCTGTAATCAAGGGTTTTAATGGTCATTCATCATTTGCTGTACCTTAAGGGAAAACAAACAAATGATCATAGTTATCCAATCATACATCAATGTGTTTTCAATAATCAACAAAGTTTCGTTTGAATAAATGAAAAGACTTTTAAACTACAAAGAAACAATAATTATTATCGTCCGACAAACCTGAGAAAAAATAAAAACAAAACGCTATTTTATCAACAAAGTATTAATTTAATACATGAATAAACATAAAAAACATAAAGTCTTCAAATAAGTATGCATAACAAAGTTCAAAACATATTAAATATAAAAAATCTGCAAATCAGCAGTTCAGCGTTTTAGGGTATTTTAGCTGATCAGCAAATTGCTGAATTCAGCAGAAAATTCAGCGTTTTAGGGCGTCCCGTTATTCCATCAACCCTTTTCAGTCTGGATACTGCTTAACAGGTACTTTGGCTGACAGTGAAGACCCTGATGAAATGCTACTAAATGCGGTATTTCATCAGGGTCTGAACTATATTGCTAACATAAATACATCATAATTTAGACAAATTCGACCTGTGACCCCTTAAACACAAAACGGATGAAAGTTATCCAAGTTAGTAATCTCTTCACTGTCTCTGCTGGTGAAAAATAGTTATAAAGGAAGGCGATTTCACCATAAAAATGCAGTCAACTCTTGGTAGGCACCATTACAAAAAAAGTCACGATATGTGCGTCGTAATTAAGATTATTCGCAGTAAATGAGATTTGTCTCGAGCAATGAAGCCTCGTGCGACCCTGAGTAGTGGCACATACTCGCCAGAGACTTCTCTGATCGCATACGCTAAGTATGTAGATGAAGACTCAGATAAGTGTTTAGACTTCTAAGCATGCTAGTGCATGTTCGATGCGTTAGCAAGAGCGTTTAAAAGGAGGCTTTTATGCAGATGAGATTGTTTTATGTTCCAGTCAACAATTTTTCATTCATGCCGGAAAGATTTCCTGTCTTCCTGGGTAAAACCAGTATACTAAGCAGCGGATAAAGTGTTTTGCTCGAGGACACAACACAGTTGCTCCGCTGGTGGAGGTCTCGAACAAGCAATCCTTCGATCCCCAGTATAACGCTCTACCAACTGAGCCACTGCCAGGGTTCATACAGGCCAGATTGCGTAAAATTAAAGGACTTTTCAAGGACTTCTAAAAGACTTTCCTACTGTTTTCAAGGACTGAAACTTAAGAAAAATACTGATTTACACATTAAAAATTCTACTTCGGAAATGCTAGAGTCCATTACTAAAGATATTAGTTTAAGAAAATTTGTATAAAATGGTGGTGCCTTTATTTGGTGCAGCATATGCTGCACCAAAAAGGCACCACACTTTGATAATGATTTAGGTCTCCAAAACACTGTTGAATCCTCCTGTAAATGGTAAAATTCAAAGACTTTTGAGCGATTTTCCAGTACTTTTCAAGGTAGATTTATTTTTCAAGGACTTTTCAAGAAATCCCTCTAACTTCAAGTACTTTTCAAGCATGGGCGCTTCGCTATATGCAATAAGAAACAAAAGCGGTGCTGTGCATGTGCTGGTCCTCTTAGCTAATGATTTCCTGACTATATTTCCGAACAGAACAAACATTTTATTTTCGCTATAAGCTCAACATCACAATATATAATATTCTAGAATATATAATCTACTAGACATATAAAATATATCCTACGCATGTATTTCAATGTTTAGACATAATGTGTAGCATAGTATTTAGGCATTTTCACCCAATGCCAGTACATCCCAATGAAACAATTTAAGCACGCGAACAGGCGTCGCATATACTGTAACGTCCCATCAAAATTCAGTGAGACACACGGTCTGCATGTATATTAATTCAGCATTTCTCCTCTAGTTCTATGCAGGACTCATTCTCATATATTGAAGGAGAATTTAACGATGGTGATTTTAATCTGCATATCAACGTATGTACATCTTGCAAATATAGCAGACCCAGGCCAGAAGCCTCAATTACGGTACGATGTGGGGCCAGGGTATGAACTCTTTGCATATCTCCGGTCCTGATATATTCTCAGGTCCGACGCTATACGTCGGGCGCCAGACCATGCTCTTCACTGAATGCAAACTCAAGTTTTCCCCATTATTATATCAATTTATAAAAACAAAACAGTCTCAGACCAGGCACTGCATGATGTAACACCTGGATTGTGTCTAACCAAACAGTGCAGACCCTAATAAATAAAATGATCCGTCATTCGGCATTTCATATATGTCTTCAGTGATTACCAAACTACCCGTTATGGGTTTCCATTCTAAGGGTTGTAAAAGAATGAGCTTAAGTAGCCTACGAATATCTTCGGAACAAATTTAATATCTGGACATTTACATGATTAAAATCAACTTCTGCGGTATATGGCCTACAGCCGCATTTAGCCTATTTACTATATTTCTATAGTGGCTGCACACTTCGCTGCGTTTTATACCCCTCCGTCCAGGTGCTGCGTTTCACACTATTTCTATATTGGCTGCGTTTTCCTATATATTTAATATAGCTGCGTTATTCGGCTGCGATTTTATACCTAGCCAAAAATAGACATGACATGAGATGAGTACCAACCGAATTGTGTTTGAACGCACAATATAGTACTTGTGAGTCGGTTGCAAGTAAATCCATTGTCCGTGTCCGATTGTCTGTCTGTCTGTGTTGTAAATATGAATTGAATACGGGTGCAATGTATTCCGTTGTCCACGTCTGTTCATTTGTCTGTCTGTGTTGTCTGTACTGTTTCATTGTTTGTTTTGTATTTTAGGACACCCTTTTTATTTACATCTGTAAATTAAATATATCATCTGTCATTGAGATCACTGGCATCCCCGAATCCATACCCTGCGACATTAGTCTTATGACTTTTAATTGAAAGAAAATTCCATATTCGGTATCAGGCCTTGCGGCACAATCTTCTCCAATGTAGAATTCTCACGAAAAAAGTGAGGTCGAAATTCGATGGGGCGAAACCGTAATTTGCTGTGTATTCACCGAGATTCCAACTGTAAAAAAGGGAGGCTTACTATATGACCAACGAATATTCAGTTCCAATTAAATATTGATCAATTAAAGTGTACAACGGTGCGTTTTAGACGCTAAACATCGTGATTCATCAGCGAACATCTGTGACATTTTGCGCGAATCGTAAGAAAGGGAGAGTATCTTGCGGTTTAGCTAAACAACGGAAGGAACGTTCCTTCCGCGGAAGGACGGTTTTTTTCTTCCATTATTGGACTCGGATACTGAGAATGTAATTGGTCCAGCGGACATGAGCATGGCGGGTAAAACAATATCCCAAAACAGTCAATAAAACCATAAACTATTCACAGACAGATGAATATGGTAGCTGGTCATGGTTAAGGCTGGGCCAGGCCTGGTGTACAGGCTGACATGGAAGATATCAACGGTGGGCGATGAGGTCACGCTATTTGGTAAACTGTTCCATTTCCAGGATTTTACTAGGGAAGAATGAGTGCGATATAGCTCATGCATAGCATATCCCTGGTAAAATTTTGTGTGGCTTCTAGTGCGGCTGCCATCGGGTTTAATTAGGTTGCCAGCGAATCACTACACTTGTCTAGGGTTGGGCTTGGTATAAAACACAGCCGAATAATGCAGTTATATCAAATATATAAGAAAATGCAGCCACAATAGAAATAGTGTGAAACACGGCACCTGGACGGAGGGGGATAAAATACAGCAAAGCTGCTTCCTATTTACGATAACAACCATCAACAACTGATAACAACCGAAAACAATTGTCAACGACAGACAACAAACCTACACTGTCAATGACCCGGATCAACCAACAAAAAGTGTTGTCTGGCTTAAAATCTTATTCATAAGATTGGCAAAGAACTCTTCTGGCATGTATTATAATGATCATATTGATATGTATTAACATCGTACATGATCATATTGTAAATTTTTAAGAAGAAAAAAGTCTCCACAGCGTAATTTTGCTTGTTCACCTTCCAATGCTGTTGTGGATCCAGAGGGGGTTCGGGAGGTTCGTTCGAACCCCTTTCTGTCCCCCTTTTTTAAATATCCAATGAAAATTAAATAATTTGATCTCCTTGAGACTACATTCACATTTTACGCACGTGACTGGGAAGGCACTGTCGAGCAATGAACGTAGATGCACAGGCTTGTCAGGCATGTGTGTTAAGTTTAATTTACAGAGTATATGATTGTACATGCATTTATATATTTTATACAAATAAATTTACGGACCAGGAATAATATATTAAATATCTACATTAGTTGGCAATCCGAATCGAAAAAAGATGCATATTTTTGGTTTTGTTGGCATTTTTGAGTACATTTGTTAGACCACTTTTAATATAATATTTAGCATGTGTACAAAGCTATAGGGGTGGATGCCAAGTCTGAATTTGCATATTAAGGCCAGAAATTAGGTCAAAGGTCATTGAGTGCAAAAATGAGAAAATATGTACTACTGTAAAACAACTTCATCTTTTTATATGTAAACATATTTCATTTCAAGCCAAATTTTGTATGCTTATAGTTATAAGTCTGAAAAACATTGAACAAATATTTTTTATAACTAAATGTTCATATGTCGACTTTAAAATGGGGTCAAAGGTCATCAAGTGCAATAATCGGAGCATTTTTACAAACTGTGTTTCTTTTTTTTCTCTGGTCCAACAAAAAGATGCTTTTTAAACTCTAAAAAGGGTAGAAGTCTTTTAGAAGGCTTAAATTAACATGTTTATCATTAAAAGAACCCTTTAGGAAGCTTCCTTTTATTGATTTTACAAAGACAAGCATCGTAAGTTTTGTGCAATTCTGACGGAATTTCTCCCTCAATTGGGCTAAACTGAGATAAATGGGCAACTTTGAGAGTTTGCTGCACCTCTCAGAAAGTAAAACTATTTTCAGTTTGGGACGTGTCTTGGGGCCTTAGAAACCCATAATCTGATAACTTTTCTATGGTCATTTTTCTATAAATCACCTGTAATCAACGTTACCGTTCTGGCATTGAAAATAAAAGTACACACAGTACAAGGCTAATAGTGATTTATTTTAATTGTATTAGTGAAACAGTTTAAGCATAAAATGTTTAAACTAGACATAAAAATCAATTGCATACATCTGTGCTATGTATTTCTGCTCGTCATCGATACGTATGTTAAATTTTATACTAAATTGCAGATAATGACTACAAATTACGTGTATTGGAATAAACCATGATACATGACCTTATATATACATGATATTGATCTAAATTCTATTTGAAAATGTTCATTTTCATATATTTGAAATGGTTTATAACTTTTAACTTGCAATGAAGTGAAACCAAGTAAATATTTAAATATGCTAATTAGTATGTAATTTGTACTGGCTCCAGTATGTAACGCACAGCTGCTTTCAGATTCATTTTTCTATTATTACATTGCATTGGAAGTGGCAAAATATCTTTCATAATGAAATCAAATTATAACTATATTAACATTAATGGATCTTAAATTGCGTCACATACATTAATGAGGTAACGTAGGTAACAAAAGGTGCCTTACATAAATGGATAAAGGTAGTAAATTGTTGTTAGGCTCATATAAAATTTGGGTCTGCTCTCCACAATTCGCTTACATATACTACACACATTTTATTCTATATAAGACTTAATTTAAAAGAGTGCTATGGGGTGGTCTGCTATATGTGAATGTGGCATTTCCTGGTCTTACTCAATTAATTATTGTAATTTGCTTGGTTCTTTTACATTCATATTGCAGTTTTCAGATTTCTACCAATGGTACATAACGATAAACATGCAATCTACATCATGATTTAAATATTGACTTTATATCAATAATTAACTTAAAATAGCATAGCAATATTTCATACATCTAGTGGCAAGGCAGGAATTAAGGCAGGGGTAGTGCTAAGTGTCTTCTATAGCAGGTATAGGTTTTTGGAGATTGCAAATATAACATCGTCATTCAGAACCAGCATCGTTTATGTCCAAATATAGGATATTACATAGATCTAGTATTAAAGATTTTCCTTGTATGCTGAATTCTTTTAATTTTCACTTTTCACTGTTGACAATTACATTATAAAATTAATTTATCATCTGTCCCCATTAAAATCTTCCATGTTTTGTTGAACTAGATTTCATATCATATTGTAATGATGATTATCTTATTATATTCTGCAGCAATTCTGATAGAAACGATTCTGCTCGTTAATTATCTTAGACTAAGGTTGGTTGAGGTAAGGTTACCTGAGCCATGTAGCAGTCTTGTAAAACATCTGAAAATATTTCATGGTAACATAAACAACAAATCATTTGAACATTAGTGATACTTTATTTTAAAGATCAGTTAACTGTTTTATTCTTAAGTATAAAACAAAAACATGACTTCTTAATTCACTTGTATGGTTTGCATCTCTGAAACTCACAGATTAAACTGAATGTTGAAAAAGTAGTGTCACACGCAGCTGATTTCTCTGCTTTTCTTATTTACAAGGTAGTTTGTTTTTAGCTTTGTTTATGCAGTATTTCATTTTGTTGAGCTATTTGTAACCCTAGTACATGTTTTATATATGTCCTATGAAAAATGAGTTATGGTCTGTTTGTTGGTTTTAAAAGGTTTACTAAATTAGGCTCATTGTGATAGTCTTAAATATATATGCAAAACCATCAAAAATGTGAACAACATTGCTGACAACAGCTTGCAGAAAGCATTTTAAGCATACACTTGCTCACTCTTGTACCTATATCCTTGTACATATTTGTGTAGACTTACACTGTTTGAGAACTGTTTTGTATATAGTGAAAGGAAAGTAGTTCAGTTTTATTTCAAGAGTAATGCCATAATAAAAATACAAATTTCGAGTATGTTACCAGTTACAAGTGCTAACAAATCTGATATATTACACTTTTATCTACGAGCAGTAGATGTGTACATTAATGTTAGTCACCTACCCTGTATGCAATCAATCGCTGTCTTAGCAAATTGTCATAGTTAACAGATAGATTCTACACTAGAACAGGCGAGTTAACTACCTTAGGATCTTATATACATCAAGCAAATCTGAGATGCTAAACCAATGGATTATGCTAGTAAATGCACATATTAGATAACCATTTCAGGACACATTTACTCTAAATACTAAGAAATGACCCCAAACCGATGGAAAACTATGAACACAATTACATCATCAGATGCTCCAATATGGTGAATGACTATGTTCCCAAGAAGTCACCAGACATCTGTTTTGGGGAAATTTAAATTGGAATAAAACTTGCATTGGCATTTTACAGTTAAAAAGAATAACATAAAGAAACACATGCCAAATACCTCATAGCATTTGATCTCTATCATCATTGCAAAAATTAATAAGCAAAATATGTTTAAAAATGATACTTAGAATTGATTTTTTCGACACTGAAACAATTACAATGTATAAAAAGTTTCGCTGTGAAAGACATAGATATATGGTTTATGGTATCTTAAAACTAGAGGTTACCTTTAATATTATATCTATACTGCTTCTATATATGGATGAATACATTTTTTAGCAACCTGATTTCAAAGAAATGCTGCTTTTGATTCCACACCATTTCATTAATATGTGCAAATGAAAGGACACCCCTACAATTAAATGTTTAAAGTTATATGGAGGATTACCCTTAATGTCAGGGCTATTTCCATGATATACCCCACAAAAAGTTAACAATGTATCACTGGATGGTCATTATTTGAAATGTACCTGTATATTAGCTTTATGTTATGTATGTTACCATCTGCTAACAGGCTGATGTGAAGACCAATGTGAGGATATATTCCTTCCAGTATAAGGTATTTACCATATTCTATCATAGTTTCAACACGCCTGATGTTTTATGAAAGGAGGCTTGGTCTTTGTGTTTTCATGAAACTATGCTTAGTATATGCAATTAGCAGGTAGTGACCTCGTAAAAAGTGGTTTACAATTACTCATAGATGGAAACAAACACAACAAATGTGTGAAATGAGAAAAGAAATATATTTTAGTCCTATACGCATGAGATCATGGCCATGTCCTCATGAAAACTGTAGCTAGGAACATATACCTTTGAGAAATGACCCAATTTCAGATGGTAAAATGTAACGTAAGTAACAGCTTAAACACATCTTATGCATAAAAGGATAGATAATTGCATAAAATGACGTATTCAGGCAAAGCATTAAGCAAAAAAAATATTTCTTTTAAAATGAAATGGTTATTCTTAGTTGTATTCCTTTTTAATTGATTTTATACAGTAACATACTTTACATGCCTATTATGAATATTTGACACCGAGAAACTTGGTAAATCATTGCTTTCCAAACATGATAGACACACACCTAGCACGATAGCAGTAAAAAAAACTTACATTAGGATAGAAGGGACCTTAAAATTTGAATTTTGCCCCTATTTAAATAAAATATTGCTACAATTTTCACCGATTTTGCACTTAAATGACCTTTGATCCAAACACACATCATGCCTTGATGATGTTGTATGTTTATATAGCATGGCTGTATTATCCAAAAGAGATTTTGCATTACTTTGAACCATAATTTTGGATAGCTAATTGATAAAATCGCTAAAATCTGACGTATATACACGAATTTGCACTCAGTTGACCTTTGACCTAATTCTGGGACTTTGGGGCAATTCCAGACTTGGCATCCACCCCTATCCTTCTTAAAACACATCAAGATACACTTTGAGCATGGATGCCAAAATGTACTCAAAAATGCCAACAGATTTTTTTTTTCAGGCTCTGGATGGCCAACTACATTGGTCTATTGTTAAAAACAACAACAACACAAATTAACAAAACAAAACAAAAAATCACATTACCATGGGAGAAATTAAATGGATCAGCTCATGAAATTTCAGTGCCCTTCGCATATATATGCGCAAAACGCGATAATTCAATCATTGCCCATGTGCAGCCACCTAGTGGGGGTAGATGTCAATGCCTGTATATAAATAAACACTTTAACTATGCGAGAAGGAAGGCCCTGGCAAGACATTGCACTCTGAGCTTTCGCAGAACGCACATGCTTTTAGTATAGTTAACCTTTTGAGCTGATTATTAAAATACACGTACCTGCATGTTTGATAAACGAATGTGTAAAAATTAGGCAGAATTAAAAAAAAATATTGCCCAGGAATAAAGTCTATACGTCAAAATAATTCATACTATTAAAAGAAGCGTCGTTGCAATCAAATTAAATACCAGCAGCAGGTTTTAATGATAACTAGAACGCCATTGTCTTTGCGCAGGCGCGATACTAAAGAATCGACCTGTCTGCTAAGGCACATCACGACGGAAAAGACGGATTTGTGTCAATACGCGGTGTGCATTACCCAAAACACTACGTTAAAAAAGTAGCAAGCACTGGATGGCTGTAAATAATCCGTTTATGGAGACATCAAGTAACCTTTCCTAGCTTAACAATAACAATGTTTGGTATTACAGTATTTAGCGATACAATAATAATATTTTCTGCAGTAGAATATATTTTGAAACATGTCCAACATGGCCAGGTCAAAAAAAAGGTTTCGGTGACGCGTGATGACGCAGATCAATAACAAGTTTGAATCGACCAATCGAGCGAATCACATGATCTGATGACGCTATTGATAAACAAGTATGTCGCACGCACCCACAATGCTCTAATCAGATAGGTCGGTATGCGATAGTCATGCCACCTAACGGTTAGATATTGCTAGAACGCATTCGATTGCGCACCATGGCAAATCCCTATGCTCTCAAAGAAATCTAATGGCATTTGAATTATATTTGACCTTTGCCCCCCCCCCCCCCCCCCTCAGGACCACAGGGGGCGGGCCAAAAATGTGCCGTTGCACGCCCCATTCATGTGAGCAACTCACACACTAAATTTGGTTGGATTACGACCAAAGGTTTAGGAGTAGATAGCGTGACGGACGGATGGAGGTGATTGCAATATCCCCATTTCTTTTTTAAAAAAGTGCGGGGATAACAAACCAATATTTTTTTTTGTTTCGCTCTGATTGAGGATGCCCAATCCAATTTTGTGCTTACCTGACACGGCTTTGATTATGATTGAGTTTGACTGATTAATAAATAATTTCATCTTTTGAACTTTTGCTTTAACATTTGAGGCATTTTTGCTACATTTTATATCAGATAAAAACAACAACTGCTATAAAGAAAGTATTATGAAAATCGTTAGGGTCAAATCTTTCCTATAGCCTTGCCTTTATATAAACGTTTCAAGGGCAAACTAGCATAAAAAATCTCGTTTTATCTGGAAATATCTCTTTAAAAACTTGTTGTCGGTTGTTGTCAGTTTGTTGCAGGTTTGTTGTTGTTGAAGGTTGTTGTCGGTTTGTTGTCGGTTGTGGACAGTTGTTGTCGGTTGTTATTGGTAAATAGGAAGACCCAAGCGAAGTACACAGCCTCTATAGAAATATTATAAATGTGGCTGCAGCCCATATATATCGTAGAAGTTGATTTTAACCATGTTAACGTCGTGATAATAAATTTGTTCAAAAGATTTTAAGTCTTATAACCTCATTGCTCTGAAACCCTTAGACTAGAAACCCATAGTGGGTAGTTTCAGGGTGGGTAGTCACGTGGTTTTTGCTTGGATACACTGTACGGATGTTCGAATACGCTGTACGGACATTCTGATCGAATGTAGGTAGATTTCTCTATGTTTTCTTATCTATACCCAGAAAGTTATACACCATTTTCCAGCCCACATTTTCCCCTATCAAACGCTACCAGGATAGCATCTTTAAGCTTCTTACTTTGAGTGCTAACTCTGTCACAAACGTTGTCCGTACAGCTTATTTCCAAATTCAGGCCCGATCATCGCCGCTAAAAAAATTGTGACAGAGTCTGTACTCAAAGTAAGAAGCTTTATGAGGATATCCTGGCATCGTTAGATCGGTAAAAATGGGGGCTGGAAAATGGTGAATAACTTTCTGTGTAAAGATGAAAAAAACACGCAGCAATATCTACTTACTTTTGCTTAAAACATCGGTGTGGAAAGAAGTCCGCCATTTTTCCGTACAATGTATCCAAGCAAAAACCACGTGACTACCCACCCTGAGTTTGGTAATCACTGAAGACCCATATAAAATGCCGCACAACGGGTCATTCTATCAGGGTCTGCACTGTTTGGTTAGACACAATCCAGGAGTGTTGCATCATGCGGCGTCTGGTCTGAGTCTGTTTTGTTCACAAGATGACCATCATTGGTAAAAATTAATAAAATAATGAAAAATGTTTGCGGACATGCGTCTGGCACCCGACGTATAGCGTCAGACCTGTTTTCACTGTTCGCAAAACATCCTTTCATGATAATATATCGGGCCTGGTGAAATGCAAAAAGAGTGCATACCCTGGCCCAACGTCGTACCTTAATTGAGTCGTCTGACCTGGGTCTTCACTCTTTGCAAGATGTCCATACGTTGATATGCAGATTAACATGTTAAATTCTCCTTCAATGTGCGAAAATTCTCCAGAGGAGTTCTGAACAGTACTGTAAGAAGAAAGGCTGAATTAAGTGCAGACCCACAACGTACATCCGATTTGGAGAAAACAGACGAATACGAGATAAACATTTGTTTACCAGAGTACACCCCTTTTGGCGGGTGAGTATTTTTGTCTATTTTTACGCACTTTTATCTAGACTTTTTCTCAAGGGAAACAAAGCAGGCCTTGTGGATTCATTTAACTGCACAGATATGTGATAAACATGACTTCGTTTCTTTCTTGATGGATGAAAACGCAAATAATCCAGGTCGAATGTGATCCAGATCCAAACGCTTTGATTCTCTGATGGCATACCTGATAGATTCGGTGAAATAATTTAAGTATGAATGAGATGAATGATAAATATTATAAAGTCATCAAACTCTTATAAAACTTTTTTACATTAAATACAATGGTTTATTATTATTAAATTTCATATAGCTGCACACTTTGCTGCTTTTTATACCCCTTCGTCCAGGTGATGCGTTTCACACTATTTCTTGAGTGGCCACGTTTTCCTATATATTTAATATAGCTGTGTTTTCCACTGCGTTTTATACCCATCCCTATGGTCGTACTAAACACCACTATGTGCACAAGGTATCACAAGGGTAGATAATAATACCGCAAGGTAGCACACGGTTGGTTTTTGACATTGCATAGAAGATTCACGATGAATGAAGATGTGTGGTGTGCAGATTCTGAATTTATTACTTTTTTCAGAAATTCATTTATCAAGAATGGTGGTTAATATAAAACTGCGCCATTTATTGATATTTCAATGTTTTCCATCAATATTTCACAACAAACAGAGTGCAAATGCATGCTGGTGCAATAAGTTTTTGTATGACTTGTGCATCTGTATAGGAGCTAATCCACTCACTAAGGCTTGTTAACTATATTCCCATAAAGACACACAAACCTTAAAAACTTACACTTGTATCATTACTTTGCCACCGTTCAGTTCTATAAGTTCTGCCTTTATAGGCACACCTGGTATATATCCGTAGAATCTTCTTGAGTAAAGTTCTTAAAACATATAGAGCTATATACAGTTACTTAGCCACCTCGTATAGGTGTATAGAAATTTTCATAAATGTTATCTTGGCAGCAAAGTTAAAATTTCCACTAGTTAAAACCACCAGGTGATAAGATGCAATATCAGCTCCTTAAGCATCAATATAATTGAAAAATATCTAGGCATATGTTTTAGCAATGAATTTTGCAAATATATACAGGTCCTTGTGGAAGAGAATTTAAGTTTTTACAGTTCCCGAAGTCTTGACTATATCGGAACAAGCATATCAGTGAAAGTCCCAATCTTTCTTCTAGCACTGAATGCTGCAGTGGCAGGCTATTTGACAGCGCGAACAACGTTTAAGGTCCTCTCCATTTTGAGGTGGATGCTTACAGCTAGCGCAAACGCTATATACTCGGTTCACACCATCGTCACTATCATCACTATCAGTATTTATTGTGACCAGAAATTCACGAAGAATCACCTGTTCATTAATCAGGTCAAGATCAGAATCTGGGGTTGTTGTTGAATTTTTAGAAGACACCAGTTCCATGTTACAATATGTACCACTAGTAAGGCTGATATTTTCCAGTTCCCTTTACACACAGAGAATCAGGAGCCTCTTCTTAGAACAAGCCAACGCAGAGAGATTCACGTCCGGTGACCTTGCTGTCGTCCTTGGCTTTGTTGGGAGTTTCGAAGTGAAGTTTGCAGCTGGTGGTTACCGTCAAAGAATCGTAACTCTGAGTGAGTTTTTAGGAGAATAGGTTGTCCTCATCGTTCTCCAGTCTGTTCAGAGCTTCAACGATTGACTATGGTATACTATTGGGCAGGGCATCCATTATTATTATTATTCAAAATTCACAGTGGCAAGAATTCTCCGTCCACACAATCCGCCATCTTTTTCCATCCCTCCTTTCATTTGACTGATGCTGTTCATTAATTTTGACAAGACCTTGTCTTCAATGGGAGCTTATAACTGTACTCTATTTTAGAGACTTGAATGTTATTGTATCTAAAGATATACATTTACTTTCCGAAAATAGAGCAGTTTTAAAATTCCATTCCCCAAAACACACTGGGGATGTGGTGATTGC